>CM060063.1:600000-1147500 GCA_030533445.1 Cyprinodon diabolis
ATACCCTAGAAAGGTTGAAGCTGCAATCGAGGAAAAAAAGAGGATTTTGAAAAGTGCCAATAAATAAAAATGGACAGATCAATTTTTTCAACAGATCAACTTCACTGTGTTAAAATCCAACATATAACACCTGTTGGTCCGTCTATTAAAAACCATTAAATCACCATCAAATAACGTGGCCAAAACAGCAAAAGTGGTGTGAATATTTTTGCACTATGCAGTTTATTCATTAAAACAATTGGATTTAAATGACTAGCTTAATTATATGCAGGATTTTCTCTTTTTTTAAATTAGTTTTAGGCTCTAGTGGCCTTTATTTAGGCAGACAGGAAATGGGGGTCGAGAAGGGGGAAAGGCAAAGGTCACCGGAAGCTGGTAGCTTGACAGCCAGAAAGAGGACTGTAATATGTAATGTGTAATATGTATGAGGGCTGTGTGCTTTTACCCGCACCCCGTATCTTTTCTGAATGGAGAATATATAGAGAGCTCACCTGTGGCTCCTAAGCAGACGGACCAATGCTTTGGCAATTACACCCACTTCTGCTTTCGGGGCCAGATGGAAATACAACTGAGCCACGGCCATCACCACCTGGAATAAGTAAGAAGGTTATGTGAACAATAATAACCATTTTCCAGCTGGTTGATTTTGCCTCCATCTATCTACATTAGAAACAAGCACTGGCTTTTTTTTTTTTTTACAGTTCTGTTTCCTTGCAGATGTGGAAAATGTCTGGTTTACATAGCAAATGTGTTAATCAGACATCCCTGTTTTGTTTTCTGTATTCTGCTCTAAGGTTTAAGAAAGGAATGAATAATCTGTGGATGCATTCAGTAAAAAAAATATCTATATTTCTACTGTTAGCAGAGGAGTCCTCCACAGCAGTCTGACTTTATAAAATGGCTACTTCTCGAAGACGTGTCTGACTTAGATGTTTATCGAGCTGGTGTCTGACAGCCTGCTCATTTGGAGCTGGAGAGCAGTCCTATAAAATGTACCAGCTGTTTCTAGAGAAATGAATATTAAAGCAAATAAACATTTCTTTTAATAATTTGTTAGTCAGTAAATTTCAAGATAAGTCTGAAGTTCACAGAATAAGAAAAAGTGTGTGTATGCTTTTATTTTATCACTCTAATAGCAGGAATAAAAAGTGTGAACCATACTTTTAAAAAAAATTCTTTCAGAACATCTTCAATTTCCCTCATAAGTGAAAATTATCTCAGATGGACTCTCCTGCTCCAAAATCCTTAAAATGGTTTAATGATAATGATACAGAGGTGTTAAAATATTAATGTTGATATTGAAGTAGAAATTGTACTGTTTAAAAACACTTGTTGGAAGTTAGGGGATCAAATTAAGCTTGTCTTTCAAGTAAAAGTAACATTTTTTATAAGTACTTAAAGTATAAAAGTAAAAATAATGCAGGAAAACTACTTACAAAGAAAACTGTTTAAGACAGAAACTTTAAACCTCATACTTTTACTGCACTACCCTATTAAAGGAAGATATAACTTTGCATCATCTTGAAAAACGATTTATTTTGGTATCTGTGGGAACAACATGTTGGCGCAGCACCGAGTCCATCCACAAAGAAAGTAACTGTCTGGATAAAACTAAATATTTTAATAGTTTTTATCATTTTAAATACCGGCAATAAGGAAAATGAGCCTAAAAAAAAAAGTCCATTTTTAAAATGTAAGGAGTAGAAAGAAGAGATAATTCTTAAAAAAAAAAAAATGTAAGGAGTACTAGCAAGAAGTTGTAAAAACATTATTACTCCAGTAAAGTATAGATAGGCAAAATGTCTACCAAAGCAAGGTAACAAAGTATTTGTAGTACCACGGCACATACATGATTTGGATGCCTCTGTTTCAAAATCTGTGATCTAAATAATCACATGACTCTTCAGCAGCCAGTTAGTTGATCCTATATAAATCAGGTGTGTGGACGTAAGGAGGCGACTAAAACATGAAGGCTACAGCTTAAGGCCCTCAGAGTGCATGCAGGTCTCACAGCGGCGTTGCGGCTCTGCAGTAGAGGCTTGGTGTTCCTCAGCAGTAGCCGGTGGTCGGGGTCCATGATGTACGGCTTCCTCTTGGCCATTGCTGCGGCCTCTGCTTTCTTCTCCTTCTCCTCGTCATCCTCATCCTCGTCTTCGTCTGAACCATAGAAGGTCTTCTCCCCACCGCCTCCCTCCTCTAGCAGAGTCTCCTACAGTCAGTAGGATGTACCAGAAACGTGTTGTTTTACTATTTTCAGTAAAAGCAACTGATTTCCAGATACAGTTCTTCCATTTTAGCATTTTATGTCACACAAAAGCACAAAATTAAAAACTAAAAATGCAGAGCTGTGTGAAACATTTTATCTCAGGGCAGTTCTTAGGAAACTAATTCCAACAAATCATATATTTAGATAGCTTAGAAGTGTTTTGATTGCCTGGACTTTGCAGAATTTGCTTCTCCTGAATGAGCCTGTGGTGATAGTGAATATCACCACAACTGTGTTGTTGACTTTGCAGCAATCCCTCACACAGAGTTTGCATGCAGTGATGTTGGGGAGGGAAAACTCTCTTGGTTTATTTAAATAAGCACCAATTCACAACACATGTCATCCAAGGCCATTTATAGTTCACCAGATCATCCAGTCCAATGAATTCAAAGTTTTCCATCTAAGAAAACCAGCTGATTGCATCGACTCATCGACTCACACTAAATATGCTTGTAGCGACAGTGGAGAGGAAAATCTCCCTTTTAAGTGGAAGAAACCTCCAACAGAACCAGGCTCAGTGTGAGCGGCCATCTGCCCAATTATTAAATTTAAATTTAGCTTAAATAAAGTTTTAGAAACTCTCCAGTCATTCTATTTTTGCCTCATAATAAACTTTTTTTCATGATCCGAAACATTTTAGTGCAGAGAAAAGTTGGTATTAACATGTAAGGAGGTTAGCTTTACACTGTTGAGTAAATGTTTATTTAGCAAAGGTTCTTTTGTACAATTACTACACAAATATAATATTTCAGATGACTATTAGCATATTAATTATTATTATTTAGTTTCTCACATTGACGTTTGGGTTGAGAAACTGGGTCCTTGCGTAGCGGGTCAACATATTGATGATGACGACCTGCCCCCACTCCTCCACGTCGATCAGCAGGTTGCACAGCTTCCTGTAGTTTTTGTGGATCAGATCGATGCGCTCCGGGCAAACCTCCTCAAAGGCCATCACCACGCTTCCAGCCACCAGCTGTGGTACGTTTAAGGAAAACAACAAATATATTTCCAAACTCTTACCGGCAGAAAATCATATATTAGTAATAATGAGGGCTAAATATAAGCCATGCAAGAGGGGAAATCCTTCAACCCAGTATTTTCCCTAGAATTTGTTCAAACAGGAAGCATATTCAAACAGGAAAGCAGTGAAGTTTTTGTTGCTGGCTGTGATTTTCACTATTTTTCTTTTTTCCATTTTTAAAAACCAAGCATAAACATCAAGGCAGCACGACTAAAAAAGTAAAGTAAACAAAAAACTTACAGTAGTTTTGTCTGCCAGGAGTTTCTCTATCACTTCTATAAGCTGATCTTTTTGCTCAGGATCCAAACTAAGATTAGAAGAAGAAAATAAAACTTCACACATTGGTTAAAATCACACTGAAGTATAAGAAACACAGATGGATTTCATTGGCACAGCAGCTGTAGGTTTCTGAGGGACTATTTTCACACTGAGGTGGTGTTGCACCGAGTTTGGATTTCTGCTTAATTTCTGATGTGGAGGTGGAGCAGCACCTGTGGAGTTTGGGGATAGCATGGGCAGCAGTCTTCCTGACATACGGAGACATATCCGAAGCAGCTTCTTTGATGGCCAGCATCATTATGGGGACAATGATGGTAACTCGTATGCTGGACAGGACACGCAGGGCGCTGGCTCTGATCAGCTGATTGGGATCCTGCAAAAAAATAAAACGTTTATTTTAAATAAAAGTATAAACATGCATGAACTCACTTATTCAAGATTCCGCTGGTAACTAATCTACAGGGTTAATATCTAACCTGACTAAAGTTCCAGATTTTCTACTTTTTAAAGCTATTTCCCACTTATTTATGGGATGCAGCAAGGCTCCACATTAGGACCCATGAAAAAATGGCTGTGAGTGTGTTGCAATTTGTGCATGTATGCAACAGACCTGCAACATCCTGACAGCAGGAAAGAAACGCTGAACGTACCTTTAATCCACGCTGGAACGTAGAAATTGAGAGCAGGGCAAGATCCTGCTGCTCTTCTGCATAACGCACCAAGTAAACATAGACCAGCTTCTTCACCTGGAAATAAGCAGGAGGGAAACAAACTGCTCAAGTCACAGTGGAAAGTTGAAAAGTAATTCATTCATTAATTAGATAAGAAAAGCTCCTGTTGGAGCAGAAAAAACTTACAAGTCAGGAAAAGTAAAGATGAAAACACAAAACAAATAAAAAAGAGGCCAACTTAAACCAGAACAAACCTCAATGTTTTTACACGCCACGTTTTTTACCACGGCGGGGAAAAGGTCTGATGCGTTTTTGCCCCGGGCAATCATCTGGAGAAAAAAATAAAATGTGATTAAATGAGGCATTTATGGGAGTTTTAAAACATTTTCTAAGAGACAGATCAAAGTACAGCAGCCATTAACTGTTTGGTCATTTCTGTAAATACAAAGGTTAGGTTTACAGTGTTTAATCAAAAACTGGATAAAGAAAAAAATAGATTGACACACTTTGTGGGGGTTGGAGAAGAAGTGCCCAAATGTAAGCCAGGAATAATTTACAGAAGAAGAAATAAAAAATTCAGCATGACTGACTTTAAACGGACAAGAATCAGTATTTCTTTAGACTCTGTTTCTATGTTTCTGTGAAAATATATTACATTATAGTATTGGTGTCATTTCATCTTCCTGCAGTGGTGAATTAAAGGTTGGCTGCTGTGTTTAGGATTAAACAATCAGATCATGAATGGACAGGTTGGTCATGTTAACATCCTGGTTACCTCGTGTGACTTTCTGTGTTTGATGGATTCGGACGACTTAGATTATTGTGAGACAGAGTAAATCTAAAGTTCTGCGTCTCATGGGACCCCAAAGTAAACCTTATTCACACTCACAGCCACAATCCGCTTCATCGCCTCCAGCTTCAGGGAGTCTTTGTTGCTGTCCAGCATCTCCTTCAAGTCGTCATGCCTGATGGGAGAAAACATCCAGGATCAGCTCACAGTTCCGTTTTATATCAGAGCAGCGGAGAAACAGCGGAACCACACTAAAGGTGTCAGAAAATGAAGGCCTGCTTTTCAACTTTGGATTCGCAGCTGAATATTTCACAGAGTGCAAATGTGACCCAGAAAGTTTCCCCTTTGAAGTAGGAAATTAGGTTTGCAAAGCATATAAGCCTGTATTACAGCAGCATATAAAAAAGGCAGCAGCATAATCCCTGAGAAAAGGTTGATGCTTTGCTAGAAGGAAAGACATTCTTTTAGCTACAGGATGCATCGCTCCTGATGAACAAATATTCCATATGATCAGTGGTTATTAGCATCGAAAAAAAATAAACTTTCCACATTGTTCCTCAATTTTTATTTAATAGGGAATAGGAAACAAGGCACATATATCATTATAAATATAATCTAATGAGCTTCTATGGTAGAGTTTACATAATTCAGAACACACACCAGAGGTGTTAAGTAACAAAGTACCAATACTTCATTATCTTACTTCATTATCATTATCTCGTAGAAATGTTGGCTATCTATACTCTACTGGACTAATTATGTTTTAGACAACTTTTTACTTCTACTCTGGAATTATCTCTACTTCCTACTCCTTACATTTTAAAAATAGACTGGCCTGTTGGTATTTAAAGAAAAAACAACAACATTAAAATCATTTATTTCGTCCGAACAATTTATTTCTTTGTGGTTGGACTCTGTGTTGCACCAACTTGTTTTTCACACATACCAAAATAGTTTTTCAAGACGATGCAAAGTTAAATTTGACACTGTTACCATTAGTTATAAAACTAAGAAAATGAAGTCTAAGGAATTTATCATCCAGAATTGTAGAAAAATGTTCCTTTAATGGGGTAGAGCAGTAAAGCTTCTGTCCTCAACATTTTTCCTTCATTACTTTTACTTTTATACTTAAAGTAGCTTTAAATGGCCTGTACTTATAAATGGTCTGTATTTATTCAGTGATTTTCCAAGTCAGGAGACTTGACCAAAGCGCTTTACACTATATTCAGTCATTCACGCACACCCTCACACCCTGATGGTGGCAAGCTACATTGTAGCCACAGCTGCCCTGGGTTTTAAAAATATTACTTTTACACTTTTACTTGAGTAAAATGCTTAAGTTGATACTCTCTAAAAAACTATAAAAACACTTTTCCAAAAGTGTTTTTAAAAAGTAGGATTTATAGTTCTGCTTGAGTAATAAACATGAATACTTTTGACACCTCTGATCCTAACTAAAAACAAATTCTTATTAATGCATCACATTCTTCTTTGTAAACAATAATGGAAACAAATGTTTAGAAATCTAAATAATTCAGATTTCTATCCTCCTGGTGACCGTCTGATTAAACATGTGCTTTCTGTACCAGAGCACTGAGCCATTGGTTTACACACAGAAACTGCAAACTACTAGAAAAGGATCGACAGACAATTCCCTCCTATAGCCATCAGATTTCTGCTGTGGAACAAAACACGTATTTATTCATTTCTCCTTAAAGATCGTCAAACAGCAGCTATTTAAATCAAAGAGGCCGACAAAAACAAGTTTGGATTCATCTTTAAAGCTGAAATTAAAATCTCACCAACGTGGAAAACTGTGTATAAACTCAAGTCTTGTTTTTTTTTTTTTTTATTGACTCTGCAATAAAAGAGAAGAGAAGTGAATATTGCCTTTAACCAGCATACATCAAACCATTAATTGGGGTTTTGCTGACCAGAAAAAAAACATTGGTTGTCAGGAAACAACAATAGCTCTGCTTTAGAGACCAAATGAGAAATGGAAGCAATTTTTCAATAATCTAACCAACTAGTAATTGATCAATAAAAGTTTATCCACCAAAAAGCTAAAGTTAGTAATGTTGCTGTTTATTCTTAGTATTCACTAAATAGCTGCAAAAGATTTTGGCCGTTTTTTTTCATGTATCGATGTTCATTTGTCTTGTTTTCTTTACAAAACGTCGACCCTCAGTTATTGCATTTACAGCAGATCATAAATTGCTTATTTCATCTAATCAATTCCTATAGTTGACTTTGAAAGGCTTTGAAGAGTATAAGGCTTAAATGTAATTTACTTTCTACAGTTTATCTCATCTACTTTGACCTAAAGTTGTGGGTAAGAAGCTAAAACCTTTGTACCTTGTTCTCTAACCCTCCTTAGACTTCTCCAAAGCTTAATCGCCGACTTTATCACCAATTTCCTCCAACAAATCTCTGCAGCTTTCATAAAACAAATGGATTCATACTACAATTAAATTCCAGCCTCTATTTGCTGATAAAGGTAGTTATTTGAACTCCATTCTATTTAGGGCTAAGTTGCTGATTACATTTCAACAATACATTTCTGTTTTGTTTTCCTGTATTCCTCTGTAGTTTGTTTCAGGCTTGGCAGGAACAGACGCTCCACCTTATAGAGCACACCCTGATCTAAGCAGAGATGCTGCTCCATCCTGCTGTCATATGAACTGCAGCAAACAACCCTTCTGCTTTCTGCCAAACCTGTTGGGTGGAGAAAGGCAAACAGCGGTCACACAAAGGCCGCCGCTTACGGGCTGCATCCCTGCTGCAGCTCCACAGCATAAAGACGGTGGAGTAATTAGATAAGGGGGGTGATAAATCGGTGACATTGTCAAAATGTTTATCTGTTTTGCTGCCTTTACATTTACCAAGAAGGGCAAACTGATAACCTTTCACTCATTCTAAACTTTCAGGCTTTTTTATTTTTCCGATCTGAAATAAAAAGTTAAGTGATTTTCCTGCCTCTTTGCAGAGGAAGCCAGAACAGCTTTGATTCATGCTGCTCAACCTGTTAAACAGCAGGTGTGGGATGAAGGACCCAAACGCATGCTTTCCCTAATGTGGATGTAAATATTTGTGTTTATGCAAAATGTTCATTCATAAAAGTGTTACAGAGGCTGCAAAATACTTTTTATCGAATATGTTTTGCACATTCAAATAAAAATAAAACTGCTTTATCAACTATTCTACTAACTAGTTTATTTTGATTTTTTAGAAGGTGAGAATTAATCTAAAAGTAAAATGGAGTCAAAGTCTTTTATTTTCTTTTTACTTCTGAAGTGGAATCAGGGGCTTGATGTTTTATTCAGTACCGGCCATCTGGTTTAGACCCATGACATCAGCGAGAGGAGATCATCAGCACTTTAAGCTGACATTGAGGTGCGAATGTCTCTCCATCATCACAACGTTCTAATTATAAATAGTAGATCCTTCTATCACACACTTCAAACACCAAACCCATAGAAAAACCTCCATTAAAATCCTGAAACTGAGGGTTATTTTTAGATGAGAGCCATGAACTGATGATGGTACAAAAACGTGGTTGGATGCCAAACAAAAGAGAACATCTGAAAATAACAGGACTTGGTAAATTTAAATTGCCCAAAGCAATGAGGAGTAGAGACAGAACAGGAAAAATCTGATCCCCATTTCTAGCTCACATCCTCGCCCCATCGTCTGTATGCTGAGCATTTCTCTCATCTTATGTTGGTCAGTTCAATCTCTAACCTTCTGCTCTCTCTGCTTTTCCTCAGAGTAGCTTTGCCTCGTCTGTTCCTGTTTGGCTGTGACGTCATCCAGGAAAGAAACATCAGCTGTGCTGCTTCCATCAACACCCTTGTTTGTAGATGTTGGAGATCGGCCTGTTTTCCAGTGTGGTCCTGTGACTGGGTGGATGTGCTCTCTTCATCCTCTGGCATGGGAGCTGCCTTGGAGCTCGTCTGCCTGGCTGTGTGTTTCCTGGACGGGGCCGCCTTTTACAGCTGCTTTTTGTATCTCTGCTTCTGTCTCCTTGAACCCCAGTTGGCCTCGGCAGATGGCCGCTCACACTGAGCCTGGTTCTGCTGGAGGTTTCTTCCTGTTAAAAGGGAGTTTTTCCTCTCCACTGTCGCTACAAGCATGCTTAGTGTGAGGGATTGTATTTGAGTCAATGCAATCAACTGGTTTTCCTTAGATAGAAAACTTTGTATCAATTTGACTGTATGATCTGGTTGAACTGTAAAGTGCCTTGAGATGACATGTGTTGTGAATTTGGCGCTATATAAATAAACTGAATTGAATTGAATTGAATTAGTTCTGAAGCACTTCTGATCTGCTCACTGCCCGATGAGGCAGATGAAAAACATTTTTAGGAGTGAGGACATTAAACCAAAACAAAGGAGTAGAACAGAAATATCTGTCTGCATGTAATTACAGGTGAAAGATTTGTAAGTAACTTAGGAGCATAGATTAAAAGCACAGGAAGGGGAAGAGTTTCAATTCTTGGTTTGGCTGGACTGAAAGCAATATTTTGTCTACAGTCCCTTCTTGTTCTTGTGACTCTAAGATTGCTTAAAGTTAACAATAAAGTTCAATTATTATTATGTTAGCGATCCTGAAAGTAGAGCGTAACCTGGTTCCTAGGAGCTCAGAAAATGTAGCCTTGATTTGAAGCATACAAGACAATATTTTTCACAATATCAGACACTAATCTCTCTAGACTTTTGCTGGTGAGGATAATTTGAGATTACAGATTTAAGGTCTGATACATCAGACAGTTGATATCAAACTTTTGTTTTGTTTTTTTGCATCATTGTTGGCTGCTCAGTGCATTCTGCAGCCATGTCTCCATATCAGCTGGTTCATGTTTACTATCCTATGTTAATGTTTTGTTTGATGTGTCAATCTTGAATTAACCAAAGCGGACAAGGTTTTTTCATTCACTCAAAATGAAAAAAAAATTGTTTTTTGTTGTGTTTTTTTTTTCAGTGTTTCACTATCATTACACTGTCACAAGTACAGAGCAGTGAAATTAACTATCTGCATTTAACCCATCCCTCTGGGAATGGGGTGGGCTGCCATTGTGCAGGGGAGCAGTGTGGGGGTTAAGGGTCTTGCTCAGGGACCCAGAGCAGTGGGGCTCAAAATGCACAATGCCCTAAACACCTAAGCCCAAGGACCCACAATGGCAGCTCTTTCCCCCACCTGGGATACAAACCAAGACTTCCTGGCAGGTGACCTACCACTTGAGCTAGCCAGCCACTTTTATATACCTGGTATATAAATATCAGTTTTCAAGTAAAACATGCATCTATAGACATGTCAGGGTTGGAGTCAGTAATTCTGGAAATCAGCTCAATTTGTAAGCAAGGGAGAAAAACAATGTAGTTTAGACAAAGTTAAACTCGGTTAAATGGATTAAATCGGGAAGAACCACCTACAATGTCCCTCGTTCAGCTCAAACCAATCAAGCTGGGGGGCCTGCATCATCTTTCAAGATCCACTTCATTTAGCTCCTGGCCTAGCTTTTTTTGCCCACATGCAAGTGAACCGTCATTTGTCCCCCCCCTTATTCTCAGTACCACTCACCCTCTGGCTTATTTCACCACTAATCTAATCCTTTTCTAGGTTACTTATCCAAGCAAATGTTGATTCACAGGATCAAAGTCTTCCGCCGGGTCCCGAGCCCCAAATAAATTATTTAGTTTATGTCTTTATCTGCTTCTGTCTCCTTGAACCCCAGTAGGCCTCAGCAGATGGCCGCTCCTACTGAGCCTGGTTCTGCTGGAGGTTTCTTTCTGTTCAAAGGGAGTTTTTCCTCTCCACTGTCGCTAGAAGCATGCTTAGTGAGAAGGATTGCAGAAAGTCAATAAGTTGATGCAATCAGCTGGTTTTTCTTAGATATAAACATTTTGAAGAATAAGATTGTATATGAGTCTCACCAGGTTGGAAAATAAAAAAATCTCAGTAACCATCAAATCTTTAACAATTATTCCCTGTAAAACAGGCAAAGCTATGCGGTGATTACCTACATATTTGAATTGAACCTTAGAAAGCTTTATGTTGGTCTAATAAAATCCCTGGTACCTCATCAGCATCCAAATAAAGATGTTTAGATGACTGGCATTAAATGGTTCCTACTGGAACTTAATATCTGTGGCTGCTGGGAAAAAGGGAAAACTATAACGACATCCACTGCATTGATTTTAAACTCACATTTTACAAGGGACTGGATTAGGGCTGAAACAATTATTCAGACTGATTGTGTTTAATTGATTACTGAAATAACGCTATTAGGGCTGGGTGATATGGCTTCAAATCTAATTTAGGATTTTTTCCTACCAGGTCTGATTAATTAAATTTACAAAACCTGAAGATGCATTATAAAAAATGACATTACTGTACTTTCAAAGACCAGCTTTTATTTTGCTCATCCCACTGGGAGGTGATCTTCATTTAAAGGGCCATGAAATTCGAGCTTGGAAAAACTGCTGTAACGTTACTGTGTTTCATAACAAACAATGAAAATATAACATTGATAGCAGCTAGTGCTCTGTGAGCTGGTTTATCAGCATAGAGGAGACATCTGAGAACATAAAGCGATGAGCTGATTTCACTCTGAGTGATGAATGGATGGCTGTTATAAAATGAAATCTCCATAAACCAAAAATTTGATTCATCAATATATGAAACACTTTGCATTTAACATATAATAGAAAAAAACTTTTTTCTCCCATCAATATTTTTTTTCCCACAGAACTCCTAAATGAACATAGTTTTATGTTTGCCTGGTTAAAATCCTGCTTAAAATGGTTTTCTATCCAATATTAATCAATTGATAAAAATAAAAAAATATTGGAAGCACCCCTGTCCTTAAAAGACTTGATCGCATCCGGGATAGAAACAACGATGAACCTCACTTTAAAAACCATTGGTAGAGAAACCAAAAAAAGAAGGAAATCATTAAAGTTAATGGGAACATTTGGTGGAAATCAAAAACATCTACATCCTTGTTTCAACCAGCAACAGATCAATCATATGATTTGATTGAGGATTATTGAGAAGTCAATCTAAAAAAATCAGGAAATGTTCTTTCATCCCAGGATTGTACAGGAGAGAAAGCTGGAAGGTTTCATTTGTTTCACAGCTTACTATGATAAATCCACCTAATCAGCCTCTCTGGTTTCTAGACAGGGACTGATACGGCTTCTGATGGCAAACAAATTCAAACATGTTTAATTAAAGTGAATCCTGGAAATGTTAAATATTAATAATGTTGGTTTGGAGCGAGAGGCTGTCGCAGTGGAATCATCTGACTGGTTAAGCATATTTCTAGGAGGAACAGATAGCTGGTTGGAGCCTGTTGACCGATGGCAGACATGTAGAATATCTGGTATAGAATGAAGCTCTTAAAGTGCTTTGGATGAATTCTAGATGTCTCACTTTGTTTAAAACTGTTTTCCATTGCTGAGCTCGAAGAAAAGCGTCACATTGATGAGCAACATGGAAAAACAGTCCCGGTCCCCGAGGGGCCCTCAGAAACTCTACACCAACACTACTTCTCTTATTTCTCTGGGTTTTTTTTTTTTTTCAGTACCAGCGACGGCTGAATTTACAACACCTGTTAAATATTTAACCTGCTGTTGCCCAGCGGAGCGCACAGCCTCGTCTGTTACCCGGAGCAGGAGCCGAGATATCAGCTGGAAGGTATCCACAAACGTAAGGCAGCACTGAGATACTACATCAGATGTGGGATATGTGACAGCGGTGGTTAGAGAAAAGGAGCGGATGAGAATTAATCAGAAACAGCCTCGACGACTGACGACTTTCAGCCTTGCATTTATGAGGCTGGAGCCATGCTGGCTTTTCAAGTGTGACACAGCTTTGAAAGCGATGCTCTGATTTCATTCGATTTAAAACAAGTGATTGGAGGTCAAAGCAAAAAACATAAAAAAGGTCATTTTGTGTGCCTTTGATTATGAAAACATTTATTGGTTTGCTTTTCATTGTAGATGCAAAATTAATGAAAAGGAGCAGCCTTGGCTTTTTAAATAACAAACCACACCAAGCTAACTATTAGCAACATAGGCTAATTACTGTGTATTTAATTTAATTCAAAGATAATTTTGTCAAACTTTGTTTATAGAAATCTTTCAGACAATAATGATGAATACTTCAAGAAGTTTGTATATAAACTGAACAGAAGAAATATTCAATTTAATTCAGTTTAGTTTATTTCTATAGCGCCAATTCACAACACATGTCATCTCAAGGCACTTTACAGTTCACCAAATATGAATATGAACATAAACAAGGGTTTGTGGCTACTTATCGAGCTACAAGCTAGCTACAATTCAATCAGAAAAACTCACACGGAGAGGAAAGACAGAAGAAATTTATTGATATAATTACTTTGGCGCTCAGACCTCAGCAGGAAACATGCATGAACAGGAGTAAATTGCAGGGCTGTTTCCCACCAGGCCTGAAACTGGTGGTGGAGTGGAGATAGATGAAGTTGGTCAGTCTGTAGACTGCTGGTTAGAGAGATGGTCTGCTGAGCTTTATGGGGAGATCCAGTGGACTGCGTGAGCTGAAACTAGAGCTTCACTCAGGGACCTGGAAGATGGAAGTCCAGTTGGATAACACAGGTTGAGAGAACCTGTCCATGATGAGCAAGCATGAAGCAACAGTGGAGAGGAAAAACTCCCCATTGGTAAGAAACCTCTGGCAGAGCCAGGCCTGACATGGCGGTCTTCTGCCGGACCGGTTGAAATAAGACGCGGAATGCAGTAAGAGTCCGGGAGGAATGACGCTCTGATGAAGCTTTAGCTACGATGGTGGAGGAGGGTTGAAACGGGGTCATCTGAATGAAATCACACAGCGCAACCACCGCCTGCACACCAGGTAGCAGACGAGTTCGGATCGGAGCCCTTTTAAGATGAACTTTGGATGCTGATTGGCTTTCGTGGAGGCGTGGTTCAAAGCTGATTGCCTGTGTCATAGGCGGATGAAGGAAAGTAATCAGTTTATTCAGTTGGACTTCCGCCTAGGCTCCATTTAACAGGCTAACAATGTATGGTTTTGCTTTTTCATTCAACCAAAAGGAACATGTTCACTGGTGTGGATTAAACAGTGCTGCTTGATAAATACTTTAAAGAGCAAAAGGCTGCCAGGGGAGCAAATTAACAATCTGTTACTGTTCCTATAGCTGTTATAAAGAGTTGGAAGCCTTACTGGATTATGGGCTCGAAGAGAAAAGTTCACTTTCCACCTTGAGAATTTAGACCTGAAGGAAATTCCTGATTATTTCTCACATCTGCAAGACTATCCTTTAACCAAATCTGCATAGTTAACAGACATATTATTAATAAAAAAATAAATAAAAATCTCCACAGACTTAAAAAGGTAGTTGTACTGTTTTTAAACACCCAGCATGATGGTGGTACTTGGATCTAGGCAGAGGTTGGAAGGACATTGTCATTATATGATAACCTTCAATACAAAACACCAAGGCTCTGAGTGATGGATGCAGTTATAACTCAATTTATTATCATTTCAACTGAACTTATAGACATAAATAAACATGGTAAACCCCCACTACATTCTGCTCTGCATACAAACTGATATTAGGGTATTCATTAGTCAGGTTGTCTGTTTTGGCAGCCAGTTTATTGTTGGGCAGCTGATCGGCAGTGCACAGCAGAAGTGAAAGAGCGCATTGTTCTAAGTTAAATAAGATGCCACAAAGAATTTAAGCTGTGGTAAAGGTATAACAGCATAGAGCTTTTTGAAATTAAAGCTGTAAGCTTTGATTAACCTACATATCAGCAACCAGCCAATGACTGCTGAGAACCTTGTTATAAACTGGTTTAGTGTTTTTTAATAAAAGTTTTAGAACATCTGCTCTAGAGGCCTCAGGTATGAGGCCTCTAAAGCAGATGAAAAGATTAATAAAAATTTCTAGTTGAATAAAAAAATCTGCAAACGTTACAAATTCTCTAAACATTTATGAAAATTGGATTGATTGTGATCTACTAGAGGAGCCGGTCTGAGTTTTCCTACCGCAGTGGCTGACTTTGGAAGCTGCCACCTCCACCTCCTTCCTCCTGGGAGCCTCGTTCCTCCTGGTCTCCTCCTCCACCTCCTCCTCCACTCCCAGTACCTCCAGATCGGAGGTGGCGCAGTTCATCCGGCTGCAGGGCGCTGTACCAAGTCTGCTGTCCACTGTCAGGACTCAGCACGGGACTCTTGTCCTCTTCCTGGCCCTGGACCTGACTCTGAACAGTCTTCACCATGTTCACAGCATTCACTGGCAGCTGCAGCAACCTTTGCATAGTGGTCATCCTGTTTCAACCTGTAGAATCGTAGAGAGAGCCTGCAGTACTTTTACTGGGAACTGGTGAAAATCTCCTGATGCAACTGGAACAGATGGTCTGTGGTCAGTCACATCCGGTGCTCCTCCTGAGACTGGCACAAAAAATCCTCACAGACCGTCCAACTTCTCTTCTTCAGCACTGATCCAAATCCAGCAGAATTCCCCTTGTATTGCTGCTGAGTCCGGGCACCTCCAGTGAAGCAGCAGGCATCAGCTGCTCTGTAAATGGATGCTGGGCAGGGAGGGGCGTGGAGTCTTATTTGTCATGACGCCTCTCTCCTCTCGCAACTCCTCCCTGCTCATGTGGTTCCTGTTGCAGCACCAACCTCTTCATGCATACACAATGCATGCATACAGCAAGCTCAACAATGGTATAATCTCACAGCCACGTTGTCACGCCAGCCCCCACGCCCACCCCATCCCACCTCCAACACACACACACACACACACACATCCATCCTCTTCACTGTCTAAAAATCCCGTCTTTCTCTGTGTGCTGCAGCTCTTTCCATCTACCTAAATAAGAACCTTTGCTGATTGATATTTCTATTTATTGTGCTGTAATCTCCCCTATTCAATTTATTTTTAGAATATATATATCCTGCAAGCCCCCCATTTTTTCCGATCAGCTGACATGACTCAGCTTTCTTGCTGGTGTCGTGATGAAAATGTCCCTCTCTTGCCGTCTCTCTCTTTCTCCCACTCATTTCCTCTGAGCTCCAACCAAAAAAGCTGCCCTGAAGCCCAGTTCACATATGCTCGCTTAGTGATCTGTGAACTGATTGGCAGGATGTGCTGACATTTGTTGTGTTTTTTTTTATTTTTTAACCCTCAAATACCAACCAGAGATACACCCAGATGCTGCTGCTGCTGCATTTTCAATGAATTGCACTGAAAGTTGTGGCTCAAAGTGCTTTGAAGCTGCCAGACTGTCCAGTGAAAAACAATCTAAGATCCTTCAGTCAGAGTTTGACTCGTTTTCAGGACATGTTAAGGGCTTTCTTCTTAACTGTATATTTTTGTATTGGAAGGCTGCTTAACCAAAATAAAAACGACAACAAAAACAAGCGTTCATGTGCATACACCTAAGATGACCTCATAAGGCGTAGAACCAATGATCAGAGCTACTCTCAGGTGGAGTAATTTCGTTTTTTTGACAGTTTTATACAGTTTTTACAAATTATCCATATTAAAATTGTCTACTTTTATACTGTAACATTTGAACAATATCACCTAATTTCGGTAAAGTTTAGCAACAATGAAAACTACTGACAGTTCTAAATCAACAATTCCCAGGGGGCGAAGAATTAACTCCCCCATTGGGACCCCAGATATAGCAGATAGAAAAAGTAGGGGAGCAATAATCAGCTGATAATCAGTCACTATCGATGCTCTAAGCATTTCATTCAGTGATATTTTGTGCAGTTAAGAAAAGTTTTTTCACAGGTTTCCTTCTCTTAAAGGGGAAACGACATTGACAGATTAAAAGTGTATTTTGATCCTATAACAAAGAGGTTTGGTGAACATTTCGAGCTCCAGAATAGAAACGCTGGGTCCTGCTGGTGTAATCTCTAAAAAGACCAGGAAATCTACCCACATTCCTGTAAAACTGCAGCATCTTTCTCAACTTCTGCTTAAAACAATCTCCTTACAGACTCATTACGATCCCCATCCGACCAGTTAGCCCAACAATGTGAGCAACTTCAGAACAATGATCAGATAACCATCATTTTGGTCAGGAAGAGGCAGAAATGTACCATTATTTGGTTTTTCAGAGACAAAACGCTGTTCACGGAATGATTAAAGCGAAATGAGGCCAAACACTGCAGGCCGACCTCATTGCCACACAGTTACTTGCATTTATAAATCGAATCTTATCAACTCGATCCTTTGGGATGTCCTCAGCGTGTAGACACACAAACCAGGTTTAGCTTTTTCCTTTCGGTTCACTCTCAGTTCAACATAAAGCTAAAGAATAACCACTACACCATTTGCTTTGCAACAGTGCCAGAAGCAGAGATTTGGCATGATACTGCCACCACCATGCTTGACACTTGGTTCAGTTGTTTGCAGCATTTGCAGCTGTTTTAATGTTCCCCCTTCAATATATAACCAATTTAAAGAGCAGGTAAGTGCTCTTTCAGCAGCCTTTTTTCCAGCTTGTGCACCAGTATCAAAAATAGTAAACCAGCCTCCACAGCATGATGCTGCCATCATCAACCTTCACCTTGACAATGCAAAAAAATAACTTATTATTGCAGCCAAGAAGCTCAATGAAACTCCCCTGAAGGGAACTGGAGAGTTCATGATGGGAATTTTCAGATGGAGAAGATGCTCTTAACCCAAAAAGTGAACTAATTATTTAAAATACTTTTTATTGTTTATGTAGTTTTAATTGCCAGAAAATAAATGAATGCTTACACTTCTAAATGTGTCATTTTCTTGAGATTTAAAGCTAATACCATTTGTCTTTTCAGAAACAAATTAAACTAAGAGTTTTGAAGCTTTGATCCCATGTTACTCGATTTAATATATTTCTCTGCAGAACAGCAAGAAGTGAGTATGGCAAGAAGCTTCGTATGAGTTTCTTCTGGCAGCTCTGACTCGATTTTCCTCCAGTTTTATCAAAAGAGGTTGTTTTTTTTCATCTGAGAAGAAACATGATCCAAAAAGACTTCTATGAATAATTCAACTCCTGGATGTCCAGAAGCTGGATAATTAATATCCATCTCCTGCTCGGTTCTTAGCGCAGAGAGGACAGTTAGCCGCACTTTTTCACAGTGGTTCGATTAGAAGATTAATATCAGTGTGATGCTACATTAAACCTTTAATATTGCAGCTGTTGGCTTATCTGAAAACAAAGAGGAAAAAACAAACTTTTTCTTTTTAATTGAGGATACAATCAAATCAAGGAACAATCGGTCTGAAGAGAGACTGATTATAACTTAACAGCAATTAGGATTGAGGTCAGAGCTGATTCAGGAGCCTAACGTCACCCTGCTTTGTATGCATCACTGGGCATCGCTGATCGTTATCAATCAGTCATATTTGCTAATTATCATTGCTTGATATATTTTTTGGCTTCATAACATGGAAACTCCTGTCAGCATCATTGCAGCAGATACAGTATAAGTAGGCAGATGGATGAACACAGGACATAGGCAAAGAAAGGCATTGGTAAAAACAGCAGAGGAGCCAAACACTATGGGTCCTGGAATTCCTGAAGTTTGAACAACATCAACAGTACTTTCATTGAAACTCAATGGGGCTGCTGAAAACCACACAAATTTCCATCAAGTATGGGTTGTATCAAGGATAGCCTCTGTCCCTCTCCAGTTCCGCATAGGCCTAAACTCCCTGAGCAATTAATCAACAAGACTGTTTATGGATACTGACTTGGAAATGGGGCCACTATCAGCCACCTCCTGTACATGGATGTAATACGCTGTATGTAAGAGTGAAGGAGATGTCGACTCACTGATCCACACCACCAGGATCTACAGCAGAGACATGGGAATGGAGAAACGTAGCCGGATGGTGGCAAGGAGAGGGAAGGTAATCCACACTGACGGGATCACACTGCCAGAAGGTGGACAAGGGCTAAAAGTACCTTGGCATACCAAAGGCAAATGGCTACCATGAAGAGGCTACAAGAAAAGCAGCAACAGCCAAATACCTGCAACGATTAAGGCAAGTTCTGAACAAGGTCCAGGCAATCAACAACTATGCCTTGGCAGTTATCAGATACTCTGCTGGGATAATTCGTTGGCCTAAGGAGGAAATTAAGGCCACTAATGTTAAAACTACTAGCAACAGATGCCTAGATCTACCATACCAGGTGCAGGTTATCCAAAGCAGCCTTAGAAACAATCCAGCATCTCACAGCAGGGTGTAAGATACTGGCAGGGAAGGAATACATGGAACGTCATATCCAAGTGGCTAATACTGCGTACACAAACATCTGTGCAGAATACAAACTAGAGACCCTCGGGTCAAAATGGGAGCCCCCTCCCAAGGTGGAGCTAAGATCCTGTGGCCTTCCAGAACAAATAGACACACTGGTTGTGGCCAACCAACTGGACGTTGTGATAACTGATAAGCAGCAGAGGACCGTTGCAGTGATGCACGTGGCCATCCCACATGATGAAAGATCAGGAAAAGAGAGCATGACAAACTGGAGAAACACCAAGGGCTCAGGGAAGAACTACAGCGAGCCTGGAAGATGAAGGCAGCTGTATTGCCCATGGTCATCAGAGGACTCCGGGCAGAAACCCCCACAATGGAGAATTGGTTCCAATAGATACCTGAAGAGACATCAGAGATCTCAGTCCAGAAGTCCACAGGTTTAGGGAGAGCTCTGGTAGAGGAACTGAGCTGGAGATGAAGGAACCACCCACCTTCATCTCAGGAAGTATGGAAGTATGAGGCGTGGCTGAGAAAGCAGTTTATATACATAACTGTGTGTGCATGTATGTGTTTATATATATTAAATTCATAAATAATTCATACAAAAACAGCAAGTTCAGCAATGTCAACATTTCTCTTTTATTTTCTGAGTAAAAGAGTTAAAGCCCTACATGTGGATAATTCATATACACTGTTTCTTTTTTTATTCAACTAGAAAGTCTACATCTGTAGACTTAACCTTCTCATTGTCTGACCCAGTTCTGTTCCAGTTCTGGCCCACACAGCTTACATTCATCATGGACAACACCTTCCATCCTCTGCACCAGACTGTAAAGGTGCTGAGCAGCTCCTTTAGTGAAAGACTTACACCCTGTTTGTAGAAAGGAGTGCTACTGCAGGTCATTCATCCCTGCTGCAACAAGACTCTACAATGCGACAACGGCAATAACTTGTGCAATGTACAATGTGCAATTACTATTTGATACCCTGTGCAATAACCCGTTTCTCTACATTTGACACCCAGTACAATAACTATATATATGAACATATAAATATATATATCTTTATAAACACCGATGTAAACACCCTGTGCAATAACCCTGTATAATAATCCTACTAAAAAAAAAGAAAAAGTCATGTGAACGCACTGTATATACTGTATATATCCCATGCACCCTGTTCTTCCTTTGGCACATTCTCCTTCTCCTTTGACTGTTTGAGCTGATTTGAGGAGTAAATATCTCCAATGTGAGATCAATAAAGTCAATCAATCAAAACTGTGATCCTATATCAATATGGCTAACGCCACCCACCTTCACCTTTAAAAGTCCAGTGAAAATTACCGCATTTCATGTATTCTTGCAGGAATGAGAACAGAAAATAGAATCAAACTTAGATCTTGGTCTACCGGTTCTGCTTTGACAGAGATGTGCTAACTTTTATCATTATTTTCATAGCTGAGGGCATCACTAGAAGCAGTTTAAATAAACACAGCGACAAAAAGTCTTTGGATAATTACATGTACTCTAGTCAGGCAGATCTTAAAAGCTGGGATGCATCACCCACATGAAGACGCAAACACTGTATCTGTAGATGCTTTAGGAGGCAGATGCACACAATACACCAAAGAGAAGTTGTCTTAACTTGCTCATTGAGAAACAGCGAATCAGATGTCAGGGTTTCTATGGAAGTGGGCCTCATCCTGCCTCCTTGACTTTGATAGATGTTTGATAGGTTTGAATAATTACTGGTGTGCTTCAGTGCAGGAACCATGCAAAGTAGCTTAGGACCAGAGCTCCTGATGGCCAAATGGATGTCTCTGAAACATGTCTATCAGCATTTGGCTGTTACTCAGTATTACAGTGAATGAGTTGGGGTCTGGGGGCTTGCCCGTACAGTAACATTTCAGAGATAAATAAATAAGAGCTGTGCTAATTGGATGCCACCCAAAAGGTTAGACTACCTTTACAAACAGGGCTCAAAATGACTATTATTATCTACTCAGTAAAAACTAACCCTAACTGCTCAATACCAGGACTTCCAGCATTTACTCAAAGGGCTCCCTCTGTTGGTAAATTAGGGTAATGCACAAAACTCTTTTTTATGTGTTTTTCTGTAGTAGCTGTAATAACTAGTCTGATTACAGCTCTATTTGGTGACCGTTCATTTGTCTGAAGGAAGATTTATATAAGATGAATAGATCAAGCAGCAATGACTGAGCAATAAAGAAGGGAGGCATTAAAGCTGAACTGTGTGACAGAGTGCATAGTGAGGCAGCAAAGGAGATAGAAAGAGAAACAGAAAGCTAACCAGCTCTGTTATTTGCTTATTGGACTATAGTTAATATGTGTTTTTCAACAGCTGGGCTCCAAGTTATATCCCATAATATAAACCTTTTGAGTTTTTGGATTTGGGAAAAAAAAAGAAAAAAAAAGGTGAACTGAGAATAAAAACCGAAACAGCTTTTTTAACAGCTCAGCACTTTAGAAACAGACGAATGCTGTTACCATAATGTTGCAGCTTTTTGGTCATTTTTCTTCCTGTGGTAAGAAAAAGAGGTTATGTTCTTTGTTGTAATCTGGACTTCAGGTCTCTGCTAAACCAGGTTTTTTAAAAAGCATCTTTTGGACTTGATCAAACCATTCAAACAATCTGCACTTTTCCACATTTTGTTAAATTGCAGACACTAATTTCAAATCATGGCATTTATTGAGCAATTCTGAAGTTGAGGGAAAAATTATAGATAATTTTTAAAAACATCATCTAAGAGCTCAATCGAAAAAGTGTCCTTGTTTTGTATTCAGAGCCCTGCATTCAATTATTTTGTTGCAGTCAGAGCAGTAAGTCTTTACTGGTATGTTTTTATTTTCTATTTTTGCTCATACTTATTTACCAAAATCTCAAACTCAATAAGACTGACTCCTTTTCATCTCAGAAGAATCAATAACATCAGGTTCATTCTGCTTTACCAGCAGAGGTGGGTAGTAACTAATTACATTTACTTGAGTAACTAAAACAATGTTCAGGCTTTATTGGTTTAATGTTGTTGCAATTCAATGCAGTTTATTTCTATAGCGCCAATTCACAACACATGTAATTTCAAGGCACTTTACAATTCAACCAGATCATCCAGTCAAATTGATTCAAAGTTTTCTATCTAAGGAAATAGGTTAATTCCTCACCCTAAGCATGCTTGTAGTGACAGTGGAGGGGAAAAACTCCCTTTTAACAGGAAGAAACCTCCAGCAGAACCGGACTCAGTGTCTGCCAAGGCCGACTGGGGTTCAAGGAGACAGAAGCAGAGATACAGAAAGAAGCAAAGATATAAACCATCTCCACAGTTTTCTATCTGCTGATTCTGCTGTCATTTGGAAATAAAGTAAAAGATAGAGAAAACAGAATATCCATAAAATACTCAGTATCTATAGATCTATAGATTCTATACTACAAAATCTATTTTGAAAATGTGTCACAGTAAATGTTACAGTGTTAAAGTAACACTTTAAGAGTGCATTTGGTCCTACTCTGACCTAGTGTGGGACCAAATGTACTCTTAAAGTGTTACTTTAACACTGCAACATCTCAAACATCTCACTGTTTCTGTTTGAGGTTTGTATTTTTCTAACGTTACATTTTTTTTAGAATCATGTGGTAAGTACAGTAAGTATTTTACATTTACTTGAACAATTTCTTGGATGGCTAATTTTTACTTTATCCTGTTACTTGACTAAAATGTAAAGTACAAGTCTACTCTTATTTGAGAGTATTTTTTGGATACTCCACCCACCTGTGCTTACAGGGAAGCTGAAGTCCTCATCTATTCATTGTAACATCACCCTTTGACTGGCAGGGACTGCAGGGATGCCCTATTGTACTCTGGTCAAGCTGACTTGAGTTGATCCAGTAGTCTATAAAATTTTTTATGTACTTGCCCCTCTCTATTTTAATAATCTTTTCAAGAAGTAGGTATCATATTTTGCTCACCCAGCTGAGGGGATCGGCCTTCTGATTGTGCTTAAAGTAAAAAATTTAATAAAAAAGACTAATGGGGGGTGATGAGGGCACCTATTGGAAAATCTGCTCCTGGTAGAAGTTTTTAAAACAGTACTAAAGTACCACTTGTTTTTGTTTTGTTATGGCTTTTGTGTTGTATTTAACTGTATTGTATTGTATTGTATGTATTGTTTTTATGTTATTTTTCTTTTTTTCATGTTTATTTTACCGACCTGCACAGCAATTAGAGCCAAAAAATGCTATAATTCACTAGTATTATTATTGTTGAAGTATTTTTGTAATAAGGGATGTTGAAATATTTGATCATTTCCTCTTTCACAACAGGTTTATCTCCCGTAGACAGGGGTCGTATGTGAGCTGCTGTCGCTGTCCAGCAGGGGTGGTGCTGAAAAGCCGAGGCCCGATATCACATCCCCTCTAACGGGCCTGCAGCATCCCAACTTATCTAAATGTACCTTCAATAAATCAAAGTATACCGATTTGGAGGCAGATAGATAAGTGAGAAAATATTTAAAGTGAAGGCCGGGATATCGGATACCAAAGCCGCCATAAAATCACGGCTACATTCAGCACCGACTGGCCTCTGAGCTCCAAACTTCAGTCTGCTGTTTCCTCATTTAAAGCGCATTTCATGGACATATTGTCAGTGTAGACTGACTCTGTCCACAGTTCGCATCCCCCACTTCGCCCTAAACTGAAAGCTCCACTGAGTAAAGCCGCATCTAGCCGCGGCTACCTACCGCTTATAGTCCGAGGAGAAGATCCCGCCGCTCGCTGGATCGTGACCATATTCAGGCTCCCCGACGCTGGAGGAGCCCCCCTTCTCTTCACTGAAAGCGGAGCTGGAGGACATGTCTGTTGTCTACCTCGCAGAACGGTGATGAAGAATCAGAAGGCAGAGAAAGCAGGAGCAGACACCGCGGTGCTGTGGAGGGTAGGGGGGGGAGCTGATGGTCACGTGGTTTTCAGTCTTCTTATGGATTTAAATAAACATGCGCCATCTGCTGCCAAAGGGGAGCACATTCAGAAAAAAAATAATATATATATATATATATATATATATATATATATATATATATATATATATATATATATATATATATATATATATATATATATATATTTTTTTTTTTTTTTTTTTTTTTTTGGGAGAGTCACTGCAGAGTCACTGCATACAGCAAAGACCAGATCAGCCCCGATAAAAAAAAGTACCATTTAATGACCCTTTTCTGCAACATTTAATTTATTTTGGAGTAAATGTTATTATGAGGTGTTCCATTGTTTTAAACTGATCAGTGTGTGAGTGTGTGAATGAAAGGGTGAATGACTGAATGTGGTGTGTAGCGCTTTGGTCAAGTCCTCTGACTTAAAAAGCGCTATATAAGCACAGCACCATTTGACTAAGCTTGAATTTTATTTTATTCTGTTGCTCTTCTTTGTTAAGTATTTATAGAGATCTCAAAATGACAGTATCTAAAATAAAGTTAGAAATGAAAAGAAACAATAAAAAAGAAGTTTAGGTGAATGCTGACCCCTCCAGTTCATAGGTCTGTATCGGCAGCCCTCCCAACTTCAATATGAAAAACTCTAATATAATAAATTGCTATGGGAGTGTTCTGAAATACTTACTAAGAATTTTAGTTTTACTGGTATCCTCAACAGTTTATAAGATGGGGAAAATCTATATCAACTTCTTTCTGTGTGGGTAAAGGTCTCCTTCCTTTTTAATGTGTATATGGATCATTTATCTAAGCTGGTGAATCAATATAGGACTGGCTGTCATGTTGGGAATAGAACCATTAACCACCTGATGTATACTGATGACCTTGGGGTCTTCAGTCCATATAGTGCTGCCCTGCAGCAACTGTTGACAACATTTGAATGTTGCGTATGATGCAACACCATGATAATCAGGAGCAAAGAGGACAAATTATTTTTTCCTGACTTTATCTGTCTGGCCACATTGTAAGAGTCAGTGATCAGGTGAACTATTAGGGATATTATGAAACTGCTAACCTGTCTGATGACAGAGACATTTACAGGCATTGTTGTATGCAATGTGTGCAAGCTAACAAGCAGTGTTGTCAAGTAACGAAGTATTTGTTAGTTAAGTACGCTTTTTAGGTATCTATGCTTTACTCCAATACTTATTTTTTTTCTTCTGCTCACTTCTACTCATTACATTTTCACACAAGTATCTGTACTTTCTATTCCTTAAATTTTTTAAACAAATGTTCCCTCGAAATCCCACATCCTCCGTCACCTCTCTGCCCCACAGCGCTCCAGACCTCCTGCGCAAAGCAAAGCCTACAGCCTCGGCTGTTCCACTTCAGTAAAGTTAGAAAGATATTCACAGATTCGGACTTCCGGGATCAATAACTCTCACAAGAAACGTTGTTGAAACACAAATGACGCATCTTTCATGACCTGATAGCACAGACTCTGAACTACAACAATCAAAAAGCGTTATTTTCGACAAAAACGAGCCGTTCTCCGAGCTGAATGTATTAGATTGATCTCTATGCACAGGCAGCGGCCAGGCGAGTGCTTAGGGACCGTCTGCAAAAGGTAAAACAACAGAAAAACGTTGCAAATAAAAAATCAATAACTCCACTGCCATAAAGTGCAGAGCCTACAAAATCACCACACAGACCCGGGGGCTCTTGTTGATCGCACTACAATAGCTGTTTTTGAAAAAATACACTTTTTTGATTTTTTAGAATTTGTTATTGTTATTAAACATTAATATCATCCTTTTTTGATCAATAGCTCAGTGATTATATAGTGAAGACTCTCCAAAATCACTACACACACCAAGAGAATCCAGATGAACGTACTACATCTGCTGTTTTTGAAAAAGACACCTTTACTTATTTTTTAGAATTTTCCTTTGTTATTAACCATTAATATCATCATATTTTGATCAATAGCTCAGTGATTATATAGTGAAGGCTCTAAAAAATCATCACACACACCAAGGGACTCCAGATGAACATACTACAACTGTTGTTTTTGAAAAAGGCACCTTTACCTATTTTTCAGAATTTTTCCTTGTTATTACAGGCATATAACAGCCAATAACTATACTGTGGACCATTGCAGTGCCACCAAACTTGTAGCACACACAGATAACCTCATTTGAATCATACTACAACTCTTACTTTGGGGATATATGCTAAACTCTATTTTTAGAGAATTTTTCTTTGTTGTTATAAGCATACAGTGGGGCAAAAAAGTATTTAGTCAGCCACCAATAGTGCAAGTTCTCCCACTTAAAAAGATGAGAGAGGCCGGTAATTTTCATCATAGATATACCTCAACTATGAGAGACAGAATGAGAAAAAAAAATCCAGAAAATCACATTGTCTGATTTTTAAAGAATTTATTTGCAAAATATGGTGGAAAATAAGTATTTGGTCAGTTACAAACATGCAAGATTCCTGGCTCTCACAGACCTGTAACTTCTTCTGTAAGAGGCTCCTCTGTCCTCCACTCGTTACCTTCATTAACGGCACCTGTTTGAACCCGTTATCAGTATAAAAGACACCTGTCCACAACCTCAAACAGTTACACTCTAAACTCCACCATGGCCAAAACTAGAGAGCTGTCAAAGGACACCCGAAACAAAATTATAGACCTGCACCAGGCTGGGAAGTCTGAATCTGCAATAGGTAAACAGCTTGGTGTGAAGAAATCAACTGTGGGATCAATTATTAGAAAATGGAAAACATACAAGACCACTGATAATCTTCCTCGATCTGGGGCTCCACGTAAGATCTCACCCCGTGGGGTCAAAATGATCACAAGAACGGTGAGTAAAAATCCCAGAACCACACGGGGGGACCTAGTGAATGACCTGCAGAGAGCTGGGACCAAAGTAACAAAGGCTACCATCAGTAACACACTACGCCGCCAGGGACTCAAATCCTGCAGTGCCAGACGTGTCCCCCTGCTTAAGCCAGTACATGTCAAGGCCCGTCTCAAGTTTTCTAGAGAGCATTTGGATGATCCAGACGATGACTGGGAGAATATCATATGGTCAGATGAAACCAAAATAGAACTTTTTGGTAAAAACTCTACTCGTTGTGTTTGGAGGAGAGAGAATGCTGAGTTGCATCCAAAGAACACCATACCTACAGTGAAGCATGGGGGTGGAAACATCATGCTTTGGGGCTGTTTTTCTGCTAAGGGACCAGGACGACTGATCCGTGTGAAGGAAAGAATGAATGGGGCCATGTATTGTCAAATTTTGAGTGAAAACCTCCTTCCATCAGCAAGGGCATTGAAGATTAAACGTGGCTGGGTCTTTCAGCATGACAATGATCCCAAACACACCGCCCGGGTAACGAAGGAGTGGCTTCATAAGAAGCATTTCAAGGTCCTGGAGTGGCCTAGCCAGTCTCCAGATCTCAACCCCATAGAAAATCTTTGGAGGGAGTTGAAAGTCCGTGTTGCCCAGCGACAGCCCCAGAACATCACTGCTCTAGAGGAGATCTGCATGGAGGAATGGGCCAAAATACCAGCAACAGTGTGTGAAAACCTTGTGAAGACTTACAGAAAACGTTTGATCTCTGTCATTGCCAACAAAGGGTATATAACAAAGTATTGAGATGAACTTTTGTTATTGACCAAATACTTATTTTCCACCATATTTTCAAATAAATTCTTTAAAAATCAGACAATGTGATTTTCTGGATTTTTTTTTCTCATTTTGTCTCTCATAGTTGAGGTATATCTATTATGAAAATTACTGGCCTCTCTCATCTTTTTAAGTGGGAGAACTTGCACTATTGGTGGCTGACTAAATACTTTTTTGCCCCACTGTATATTTATCAATAATGGCACTATTTTAAACTGCAGCCATACCAACATTACTTTACACAGCATCCACACCCTACTTTGCATCTGACAAAGAAGAGGACACTTTTGGCCCAAGCAAAACAAGGGACACAAACTGCCATGTGGAGAAATGGTTTGGAATAGTGAAACATTCTTTTCTAAAAAAGCAGAGGAGACTGAGGCCAGGGAGCTTTGTCAGGAAAATGTTTACCTCTCTACAGGGTAGATATAAAGAACACATCATGTGTCATCATTTACCTGGGCAGTTACTCCTAAAACCAATGCAACAGAAGGACATAGGTCAAGCACAGGAGAATTGGGCAAAGAGAGATGAAGCAAAACCCCGAACTGGAAACTCGAAATTCTACACTGCTCCAACCACTGTTCCTGTTCCAAAGAAAGCAAAGACAGCTTTGAAGACTGGCAAATATCTTCAGAAGACAAATGAGGATAACAGCTGCTCAAAGCCCTCAACAGAGGTACTTTTTTGGGTAGATGCATTAAATTAAAGCCACTTAAATTTTGTGATGGTGAAACCACAACTTATTTTTGACAGCTAGAAACATTGTGAAGACACATTAAGCATCAGTCTGGCAGTTTTATTCATACAATGTGGTTGACTCAAGAACATAGTTCATCCAGAGCCCACCTTAGAAACATACACTACCGTTCAAAAGTTTGGGGTCACATTGAAATGTCCTTATTTTTGAAGGAAAATCACTGCACAAACAGGCTCTAACCAGAGTTGAAAAAGAAGTGGGAGGCTGCGTTGCACAACTGAGCAAGAAGATAAGTACATGAGAGTCTCTAGTTTGAGAAACAGACGCCTCACAGGTCCCCAACTGGCATCTTCAGTAAATAGTACCCACAGCAGCCTGTTTGTGCTGTTCTCAGAAAGGGGCAGTACTCACTGTTGTAGGAAATTTTCAATTTCTTAGCAATTTCTCGCATGGAATAGCCTTCATTTCTAAGAAGAAGAATAGACTGTCGAGTTTCAGATGAAAGTTCTCTTTTTCTGGCCATTTTAGCGTTTAATTGACCCCACAAATGTGACGCTCCAGAAACTCAATCTACTCAAAGGAAGGTCAGTTTTGTAGCTTCTGTAACGAGCTAAACTGTTTTTAGATGTGTGAACATGATTGCACAAGGGTTTTCTAATCATCAATTATCATTCTGAGCCAATGAGCAAACACATTGTACCATTAGAACACTGGAGTGATAGTTGCTGGAAATGGGCCTCTATTCATCTATGTAGATATTGCACCAAAAACCAGACATTTGCAGCTAGAATAGTCACTTACCACATTAGCAATGTATGAGTGTATTTCTTTAAAGTTAAGACTAGTTTAAAGTTATCTTCATTGAAAAGTACAGTGCTTTTCCTTCAAAAATAAGGCTATTTAAATGTGACCCCAAACTTTTGAACGGTAGTGTATACTATAGGGGGGGGGGGAAATCAAGGTTATTATTGTGGAAAAATTTAATGAATTCAAAAGAGGTGGGTTACCTTAACAACAATTTTTTGTAGTCAGAGGATATGTAGACAGAGAACTGAAATACTTAAAAAAGAATGACTTTGCAAATGATGCTGGAAGTGATTATTTTGTATTGACTCATATCCATGTAGGTGGATGTCCTCTGGAAATGCCAGACAACAGAAGTTGTAGTGGCTGTAGTAAATCAAGAAGAGCAGAAACACACATTTACCCTCCGACACAGAGAATTTCAGAGTTTGAGGCCTGATGAACTAGACATTGGAGAGGCAAGTTTTCTCATTAAAATATATAGACAGATATCTTCATTAATAATGAACACTATGATCGATCTTCATATAATATTTGTTCAAAGGTGATAGAATGCTACATTGGAGCCATCCTCAAGTCTAAGGATACAGCTGGCCGACTGTACCACATGAATCACTACACCATGGCTGTAATATTGCATGGCACAAGACAGCAGATGGCCAGGCAGGGTTTAAAAAAGGTGCGTATCACTTCACTTCATTATTGCAGAGTTTGGGCCATCCTCAGGCGTCAGATCAGACTTCAAATAGTCCTTGATGTGATCATAGAAAATTTGTATTACAATACTTTGAATAATATTCATTTTGTAAGTTGCTTGAAAAAGTTACATATTTTCTGTGTCACTTCTTTTGTCAGGTCACATTTGATGACTATGATGGAGCCATTGGATTTGTCAACGTAAACAATGTGCACTGGAGGTTTGTGGTAAGAAAACAGCTATCCATGTAGTATTATGTGCCGTTAATATATTAGTCTTCATTGGTTTTTTCAAAGGTTACCAGCCTAAAAATTGTGAAAAAGACTACTTACCTCTAATCAATTAAAAGCTACAAAAATACAGTAGTATTACTTACATATTTTTCACATCAGTTCAGTATTTATCTAATAATTGTAATGACTCAACTAACAAATTCACTAGTTTAGGATTTTGAGCTCTGTATTTCATCTAGCTGGAATGACTACTGTTTAACATTTGATGAGTGTCTAAAAAAAAAAAAAAAAAAAGGTACCTATGTGCAATGGCTTGTTATTTTGTCTTTAGTATTGTAAATCAACTAACATTTTTGTGTATCAATTTTTGACATTTTATTTAAAACTTTTATACTTATTTTATTGTGGATGTTGTGGTTGATAACATATTTATGGATTGTTTGGTATAATGATATTTTTATGTTTCTAACAGTATCTTCATAGCCTTTCAACCCAGATTTTTGTGGTTGATCCTCTTGAAGGCTCAAATGAAGTAGAGGACTCCAAAAAGGCTGGCTACAAATTTGGGTATTATGAAATAATGAGGACTGAGTACCTTAACCACATATTTAGCCGTATAGTCCGTGAAAATTTTCATAGAAAATTCTGTTCCTTTTGTCCTATAGACAGTACTTTCAGATGCGTCGGAATAGACTTGGAAAGGAAGATTGGGTTAACATCAAGTGGAAGCCTGGCAAAATAACCCACACCTTCCAGAAAGATGCCACCAGTTGTGGGATCTTTGTCATGCAGGTGATAGTATGAAAAATATTTTCTTCAATTTAGATTAACATCTTTTTCTTTATTGTGCAAAACCATACATAGCACATGTATTGTTTTGACATCTGTCTAGATGGCCAAGATGACAGTAATGGAATTTCCAAACATAGCACAAAAATTTCACATAGAGTCATCTAAAAAATCTGTTCAAACTCTAAGAAGAGAAATTGCAGAAGAAATTCTGAGGGCTTCAGGTATTGTTCAAAATATTACATTATTATGTTGACAACTTCCTACAAACATGGCAGTAATATAGCTTAATTATTTTTAGAGGTAAAGGATGACTTCTGTTCCTTCTGTGGAAATAAGGACTTACTGCCAACCACTGCTGATGCTGTTTGGGTGATAATGTCTTGAATTTAAAAAAAAGAAATCAGTGGATGATCTGAATAGTGGATAATCTTGAATTTCTCAGATAATGCATTACATATTTGCTAATTTTAACCTTTTTAAAATATGTATAATATTCTTATCCCTATGTAGATTCAGTGTGGAACTCGTACAAGATGGTTTCACACGGAGCGTCTTGGAATGACAGCAGCACAAATCCCAAATGAAGATATCCCTTGGTATTGTGAGTTGTGCAAAAGCCCTGAGTGATGAGGCTGTCTTTAAGTTTGCCAGATTATTATGAGAAATGGGTGTCTTTATGTGTATTGAATTTCACTACTACCATAATCATTGAAACCTCATGTAAAAACAAATATCGAAATAAATATCTGTGCTTGGAAATGTGTGTAACAGAGATAAAAACAAGTTTTTTTTACTCTGTAGTATACTCTAAAAGAAAAGGAAATCTTGAATACAAAGGTAAGCAATTACCTTAATTGGTTTGTCATATAGATGTAAAACAATTTATTATCTAATGTACAAAAAAGATGTAGCCTATGCTATAAATACTCAAGACCTGTTTCTTTTGCACTAATCATTTATAAATATTTCAGTTCCTTTACTTTGTTCAGAACTAATTAAAATGTTGTTTCATAGTTCAGAATTAATATCTTATGACCACTAAGTTTGAGTGAATAGATTTCACTGAAAAGATCTCTTTTTTTTTCTTTGTTTTAATGTTTTTTATAATAATAACTGTGTGTTTTTGTTTAATGTTGAATAAATGACGGTCCATTTGATATATGCATCCTACAAAACGTAGAATGCCTTTAGTTGCAGGACTTGTTAATGGTTCTTTCAGTGAGAAACATTAGATATATCATTGGACTCTTTATATACAGAAAAACTAATGTAAGTATATTCCATTGTTTTGAACATTTAAACTATTACCAGTTGTGTGTGATTGATGTGTACAGTGATTTTAGTGAAGGTACAGTACATAATAGTGGTGTTGTACTTTATTTATCCCCCCCAAAAAAACAACCAAATATATAAAATATAATTTTATTGATATAATAATAGGTGTATTATCACCAGGACAGTGTGAATGATGTGCACAGTGATTTTGGTGTGGCTGCAGTTTATAATAGTGTATTTGTAGATAAATATTTACTTATAATGGCACTGAAAAATTCTGAAAAAATAGAGTTTTGCACATATTCCCAAAGTAAGAGCTGTAGTGTGATCCAAATGAGGTTATCTGTGGGTGCTACAAGTTTGGTGGCACTACAATGGTCCATAGAGTAATTATTGGCTGTTATATGCCTGTAATAGCTAAGAAAAATTCTCTAAAAATAGAGTTTAGCATATATCCCCAAAGTAAGAGCTGTAGTATGATTCAAATGAGGTTATCTGTGGGTGCTACAAGTTTGGTGGCACTACAATGGTCCATAGAGTAATTATTGGCTGTTATATGCCTGTAATAGCTAAGAAAAATTATCTAAAAATAGAGTTTAGCATATATCCCCAAAGTAAGAGCTGTAGTATGATTCAAATGAGGTTATCTGTGTGTGCTACAAGTTTGGTGGCACTGCAATGGTCCACAGTGTAGTTATTGGCTGTTATATGCCTGTAATAACAAAGGAAAATTCTGAAAAATAGGTAAAGGTGCCTTTTTCAAAAACAGCAGTTGTAGTATGTTCATCTGGATTCTCTTGGTGTGTGTGGTGATTTTGGAGAGTCTTCACTATATAATCACAGAGCTATTGATCAAAAAAGGATGATATTAATGTTTAATAACAATAACAAATTCTAAAAAATCAAAAAAATGTATTTTTTCAAAAACAGCTATTGTAGTGCGATCAACAAGAGCCCCCGGGTCTGTGTGGTGATTTTGTAGTCGCTGCACTTTATGGCAGTGGAGTTATTGATTTTTTATTTGCAACGTTTTTCTGTTGTTTTACCTTTTGCAGACGGTCCCTAAGCACTCGCCTGGCCGCTGCCTGTGCATAGAGATCAATGTAATACATTCAGCTCGGAGAACGGCTCGTTTTTGTCGAAAATTACGCTTTTTGATTGTTGTAGTTCAGAGTCTGTGCTATCAGGTCATGAAAGATGCGTCATTTGTGTTTCAACAACGTTTCTTGTGAGAGTTATTGATACCGGAAGTCCGAATCTGTGAATATCTTTCTAACTTTACTAAAGTCGCTGTTCCTCCCATATTGCTGCGCTCCGACTTACCCTCGGAGCTTGAGGAGAGCATGCGCGATATTATCATTAAATTCAGGAGCAAAACAAACAGAAATGAATGCTTCATTTAATATAACATTTTTAAAAAATCACAATCAGCCTCCAGCAAGGGCATAGGTTTGATTCCAACTTTGGTAGGGACACTATTGGTCTTTAATTTCTTTGGTCTGATGTCATTGTTCCTTTGCAAAAATATGCATGATCTTTTTTATGCTTAATGTGAGCATCCGGGCACATTTTGTTTAAAGAGAACAGCAGCATTGCTTGCTACATTAATACAAATCTTATAAGCACTACACACATTAGATGCTGTTTATCAATGTTTAAAGCATCACTAAGACATTGCATATTTAACCAAATATAGTCTAAATATGTCTGTTATGTGTGGATTTATACTGTGTTTTCTTTTGAAGATATAGAATTGTGCAGAGGTAAACCCTATTTTTTAATCTAATATGCTCTCTCTCTATCATGCAAAATAATACATTCAAGGGATGGCAATAAATGTATTGCATTTACATGTGCACTGGAACTATAAGAGGAACTGTTACTGAGCGTTTAAAATATCAACTTCACCATACAAGTTGTACATCTAGGCTGTAGTTAATCTGTGTCGCCAATTTCATGTATTTTATCTAGGGCTGAAACAATCATATTAATCGGTTATTTAAATAATCGTCAGCTAATTTATTAATTGATTAATCATTAACTGGAGTATATGGCCACTAAAATGTGCCTTTAGCAGACATAGCTACCCACTTAGAGCAGGAATTATATCCAGATTGTAAAAATGTGAAAACATTCTGCATTTAAGACAAAAAAAAAGTTTTTGTCTATCAATACTATGCATCCAGAACTCCTCAAGACGAAAAGTTTCTGTTTCACCTGATTTCATTTAGTAAAAAATCTTCTTTAAGAGACCTTTGGCTATCTGATTATTAATCGATTTATTGAAAAAATAATCAACAGATAAATACATTTGCAAAATAATCATTAGTTGCAGCCCTGATTTTATGGCAACTTTCCAAACACATTTCTTCCATAATACAGCACTGAAGGGCAGCTGCTTCACCATGAGGCTGCCCTGCATCATTATTTCTGTGTTTCCTACAATCATATAATGTTTTTATTATACAAGAGCGTTTTTAATAGTAAATGATTAAATATAACGCAACCTGTTAACATCATCCTATGTTGCTTACTGTCTGACTGTTTAAATAGTTCCTTATGCAACAACGCTGTATTGTAAATTATAAACATGTTCACATTTGATTATTGGTAGGGACAAGTAGGTTGATCCAAAATGTTGGTAGGGACATGTCCCTATGGTCCCTATGCAACCCTACGCCCATTGAATTTAATGTGCGGAAGAACGTGCCAACCGGCCCTCAAAGGAGCAAAGGAGCTTTAGCATATGATGCTGGGCCCTTAACCTAACTAATATAACCACCAAAAATAAAAATATGGATACAAAGATTAGATGGAGGACATGATGGAAAAAATACATGAACAGACATGAATGCAAAACTGAGGGGAAAGAAAGGTGAGCAGCAGCAACAAAAAGTAGTTAAAGTCGGGGATGAAGTCTGGAAATTTTTTTTTTCAATTTTATTTTATTTTATTTTTTGATGCATAAAGGGATCCTACATCAGTGTTTGCACCACAAAGCTTATTAAAGTACCGGTATTCCTGATTCTGATTCTAAACACAATGATTCCTCTAGTGGTCCGCCAGTGCCTTGGAAGGGGTCCATGAAAACATTTTATTTCTTAGGTCGTAAAATAAAATGGGCATCGATTTAAATTTGTTAGGACCCAATAGAAAAATTAAACAAGTTTTTATCAACCAAAAATTTCTTTTTCTGTTTGAATAAACCAAAATGAGGAAGAAAAATAGACTTGATGTAGAGAACAGTCTGGGATCGGCTGTTTTTCACACTGAGCTATTGGAGCTCATCAAAGCAGCTCAGGTGTCTTGATGAAAACAACTAATGAAGTCATTCTGACTATGATTATTGATCTAAATTTTGTTCCAAATTCATCGAGTTTAAATGTGATTATAGGGGAGTTACTCAGAGGAGCTCAGAGGGAGTTTTTAATATGATTTTATTTCATTTTTTTTTTTTTAGATTGCCTGCTTTAAACTTCTAGGCAACATATTAATGCTGTTTTCTTATTTGAGGTGGAACAAATAAAATTTCTAATATTTAAATTTTCAGGTTAAAAGATGATGTAAAATATTTTTTCTTTTATAACCAGTTATTGTACCTTCCACTTTGGACATTCAGGACTGAGAGGGGTACTCATATTACGACAAAATGCCCAAAGAGGTACACAAATCAAAAAAGGTTGTGAAACCCTGCCATAACAAACCAAATAGTCTTTCCTCAAAACAAGACGTGTAATATTGGTTGCTCCATTATAGTTAAGGCTTTTTCTTCAATTAAAGACTATGAAACATTTTGGCTTCACACGAGAGAAAGCTACCAAGTAAGGAGGGGTCCAAGTTCTGTTGTGAATAATGCTGCTTCTCAGTTTCATAACCTGCACTTTTGCTCTTTGACCAGCAGAGGGCAGCAGAGAGGCCTTTAACAGATGATCCTTATTTTAGTCTTAATTAATAAGATGATATCTTCGCCTTTCTGTAAGGATCTGTATTTTATGTTAATGATCTAATATATATATATATATATATATATATATATATATATATATATATATATATATATATATATATATATATAGAGAGAGAGAGAGAGAGAGAGAGAGAGAGAGAGAGATTAAAAAGATTTAATTAAAAAGCTGATCATCTAAATATCATAAAAACAGAACTCTTGGTACTTTTGGTACCTTAAGTCAGCAAACATTTTGGCATCCTCCAAGGACGCGGTCTACCTAAACTGGATCCTTCGAAGTCCTTGAAAATAAAGAGACCGGAAGAGTTTTGGCTGTGAATTCAAACAGATCTGCAGGTTTTACCGCCGTATGCTATGTTGCTTAGCAACCGTGAAAACTGACACACAAAGCAAGAAAAGAATGAAAACCGAAGTTTTCAAAACTGTTTGAGTATTTATTTCTTTTTTATTAAGTGTAATAAAGGTGCCATCCACCAGGAGCAGGAACAAATCAAATCAAATGTAATGATAGAAACCTTAGTCAGTTAAATAACCTGCTGCTGTCATTCTGCACATCTCTGATGTTGCTGCTATTTTCAAATATCCATTACTGTAAAAATGTCCATATTGGTTATTTATTCTGCAGGTGCACAGTTTGATATTGTTAAAACACTTTACAGTATTTTTTTGTTTATGTTTTAACTCTTCCTATTGTGTTATTCTTGAACATTTTTCTAAGGTCCACATTTGTGTGACCATTTTCAATAATCTTTCTGCTGCTGTAAATTTGCCCATATTCTATAAAAGGGGTAGAAATATATAAGTACATCTAAACAATGTATGTGTACAAAATAAAACAACTAAGATATTATCTTATTTGCTTCTCTATTAAACTAACATAATCTAAACTAGATTCTGCTAATCTAATCTAGAGCCGTGTGAATAAATATCTGTTATAAATTAATCAGTGGATGACTGTGGTGGGTATAGGTGTGTGAGTCTGTATATTTTAGATCTATGTGTATGTAGAAAACTATTCTGAATCTATTTTAAACTACATTTAAATATAAAATGTATAGCCCAGTCTTTGAATAAAAGTTCCAGATGCTAAATAGAGAGTAGCATTTGGAAGCATCTGTGACAGGGGCTTTAGGGACATATTGACAAGGTTCAGAACAGATGGACCAAGTATTCAAGGCAGGACAGAAAGTGGGATTACTTCAGAAGTTTTTATTAACAACAGGTGGATCTGAGTAGCAACTGCTTGGGCGTCTGAGGCAGGACACTCTGGAGAGAGAAACACAGGTTAGTGACCACAATAATCTGATGGAGGATGAATGCGTGAGTCAATAACCTGTTTTAACAGTTCAGTGTGTGCCCAGAGAACAAGGTAGGATCCAGCCCCTGGGCTGCAAACAAGATGCGCGGGACACTGCCCAGAGTGTCCCAGATGCTGCAGCCCCAGAGAATAGAGAACATGCAGGAGTCTGAGGACAGGTCAGGGAAATAGATTAGAACAGGAACAGGCAGTCTTAGTGGTTGAGATGCAGAACAGGATAAAGTGATCAGAAACACTAAGGTAATGCTAAAAACATTCTCACCACTAAGAGCAGACGGGAAGAGGCAGGCTCAGTGGTGGAGAGGCAGAACAAGTCAGAATCAGGAAATCAGAAACACCAAGGTACTCCAAGAACACTCTCACCACTGGCTAGAGAGAATTAGACTAATTTGGCCCTGATGACTGGATGCATCAGAGCAGAGTTAGACAGGTGAGTGAAATGAATAATTAAGCCAATCATCAGTGCCAAGACCATGACACATATGGAACGATCAGATCTCTGATATGAAATGGCTTTTTATATGAGAATGAGGATTTAAGCTTCTATTCTGGCTTTAACAAGATAAGAATATCATTAGTGACTTTCACCAGTGCTATTTTAGTGCTATGATGAACTCTAAAACCTTATGACTCTTGAAAAAGCTTATTATGGTGTAAGTAATCACACGCTTGTCTTTTGCAACTATTTTCTCAAGAAATATAGATTAAAAAAGGATATTAGACATAAGTCTATAATCGAGAAAGTCATCTGGGTCTAGAGACGATATCTTAAGTAAAGGTTAAATTACAGCTAGCTTAACGGCCTGAGGTATACACTCACCGGCCACTTTATTAGGTACCCCATGCTAGTAATGGGTTGGACCCCCTTTTGCCTTCAGAACTGCCTCAATTCTTCGTGGCATAGATTCAACAAGGTGCTGGAAGCATTCCTCAGGGAGTTTGGTCCATATTGACATGATGGCATCACACAGTTGCCGCAGATTTGTCGGCTGCACATCCATGATGTGAATCTTAGATCTGGTGACTGTGGAGGCCATTTGAGTACAGTGAACTCATTGTCATGTTCAAGAAACCAGTCTGAGATGATTCCAGCTTTATGACATGGTGCATTATCCTGCTGAAAGTAGCCATCAGAAGTTGGGTACATTGTGGTCATAAAGGGATGGACATGGTCAGCAACAATACTCAGGTAGGCTGTGGCGTTGCAACAATGCTCAATTGGTACCAAGGGGCCTAAAGAGTGCCAAGAAAATATTCCCCACACCATGACACCACCACCACCAGCCTGAACCGTTGATACAAGGCAGGATGGATCCATGCTTTCATGTTGTAGACGCCAAATTCTGACCCTACCATCCGAATGTCGCAGCAGAAATCGCGACTCATCAGACCAGGCAACGTTTTTCCAATCTTCTATTGTCCAATTTCGATGAGCTTGTGCAAATTGTAGCCTCAGTTTCCTGTTCTTAGCTGAAAGGAGTGGCAGCTGGTGTAGTCTTCGGCTGCTGTAGCCCACCTGCCTCAAAGTTCGACGTACTGTGCATTCAGAGATGCTCTTCTGCCCACCTTGGTTGTAACGGGTGGTTATTTGAATCACTGTTGCCCTTCTATCAGCTCGAACCAGTCTGGCCATTCTCCTCTGACCTCTGGCATCAACAAGGCATTTCCGCCCACAGAACTGCCGCTCACTGGATGTTTTTTCTTTTTCGGACCATTCTCTGTAAATCCTAGAGATGGTTGCGGGTGAAAATCCCAGTAGATCAGCAGTTTCTGAAATACTCAGACCAGCCCTTCTGGCACCAACAATCATGCCACGTTCAAAGTCACTCAAATCACCTTTCTTCCCCATACTGATGCTCGGTTTGAACTGCAGGAGATTGTCTTGACCATGTCTACATGCCTAAATGCACTGAGTTGCCGCCATGTGATTGGCTGCGTAGAAATTAAGTGTTAACGAGCAGTTGGACAGGTGTACCTAATAAAGTGGCCGGTGAGTGTATATCCCTTTAACAAGGATAAATGAATCATATCTAAAATGGTGGAGGACATCGGAGGGAATATTTCCTTAAATAAGTTGAATGGAACTGGATCTAACATACAAGTTCAAAGCTTGAATGATGAATATATCAGATCGATTTTTTGTTTTTGTTTTTTGGCTTGACTGAGAAATTTTACATTGAGAACAAGTAATTTCTCAGCTCTATCACAGAGCAACTGGGATCTGGAAACGCCTAAGCTTTGTCTCCACTTTAGCTTTAGCTAACTATTCTTTAGCTTACTATTTTGTTGAAGCAGATTCCTTAGGTGTAGATGTTGACATCATAACCAGAAGTAAATAATTATATATTTTGGTCACAATTTATAAAACACTTTACACTTACTATATTTTCTTTCTCATTAAACTTAATACTAGTATTCTGCACCTGTGTGTACGTTTGGTCGTTGTATTTCTTTTCCAAATGTATAGTTTAAAATAAAAAGTTGTAGCTATGAACTTTAACGATAAAATACTGTCTTTTTTTTCCATTTCTTTATATTCTGTGCCCCCCATGACAGATTTGTATGCACACATAATGATCATTAGACATTTGGAAGAAACTCAAACTTTCCAAAACGGACATAGGCAGAGGTTCAAGGTCTGGCACAGTAAGGGACAGAGAGGCCAGTTAAACTATAAAAATATGTGTTTTGATTATTTTGATCATTTCGTGTTCTGTAATGGAGAGTGTTGGCCTAGTGGTTAGGGCAGTGCTCAATTTGCTCTGAGAATTGTGTGTTTACAGGTGAATAAACACAAAGCTGACACGATTGATTACATAGTGCTACGCATAGTAATATGTTGAGCTGTTAATATAAAGCTCAGACAAGCTTATTTAAGTAAGGGTTTAAACACTGATATAACATTAACATTCATGTGTTTTCTCATATGCTCATTACTTTTCCATTACGAAATTATGACCAAAAATCATTTAATTTAATCCTCATCCCTGCTTGCCATCTAGCTCACTCAAATAGGGTAAAGAATCAATTAATTAATGGTTATTGGTTCCTGATTATGCAAATCTCTTCAATCTGTAAAACTCACAGAAAGAAAATACAATTAGAAGAATTTTATTGATACAAATACCTTAGATATTTTGGCGCTCAGACCTCAGCAGGAAACATTGCACTTAGTTTTGTTTGATATGCATGAACAGGAGTAAAGAAGGGCTGTTTCCCCCCCAGGCATAAAAATAGTGGTGGAGTGGAGATAGATGAAGTTTGTCAGTCTGCAGACTGCTGTATGGAAAGATCCAGTGGACTGCATGAGCTGATTCTATTTCTTCACTCAGGGACCTGGAAGCTGGAAGTCCAGCTTGATAACACAGGTTGAGAGAACCTGTCCATGATGACCAAGCATGAAGTGACAGTGGAGAGGAAAACATCCCTTTTGGGAAGAAACCTCTGGCAGAACCAGGCCTAACATGGCGGTCTTCTGCCGGACCGGTTGCAATAAGACACGGAACACAGCAAGAGTCTGGGAAGAAAGAAACTCTGATGAAGCTTTAGCTGGGTTGAAACGGGGTCATCTGAATTGAAGTCAGACACAGCGAAGCCACTGCCTGCGCTGTGGGTAGCAGGCAGAGTTGTGGATGCTGATTGGGCTTTAGTGGAGATGTGGTTCAAAGCTCATTAGCTTGTGCTGGAGGTGGATGAAGATGAATAATCAGTTTATTCAGTTGAACTTCCGCCAAGGCTCCGTTTCATAAAACATTTTTTGGCCAATTAATGTTTTATTCACCTCTTGGATTTGCATTGTAAATTAGTTTGAAAGCATTACACTTTAAATTAGTGTAAAGCTAATTTGATCACATCCCAAATTCTTCAAGATAAAATTGGGTTCTCAAGCACAAAATCTACTTAAACTGTGATATAATTACATTATCTCAATGAATGTGGGTTTCAACCATTTTTCTCCTTCTTCTTTGTACTTAGCTGCACAGTTTAGTTGAGTTTCACTAGTTTTTAGTCAAGAGTTTTTAACTGAATATGTTTGACTTGGAGCTGAATGATTTTTGTTAATAAACTCTTATATTTGGAATAGAAGTTGTGGTGAATTTATTCCATATAAATACATGCATTGAATAGAACCGTTATTCAACAGATTACCGCACCCCTACTGGGGTGGGCAATAAATAATTATAGTTGCACAACAGCTGTTTAAAAAAACAACTAAAAAGTAGTTTTTTTTAGTTTTTTAAAAGGTTACTCAAGTGAATTTAATGGAGTAAATATAATTAGTAACTACCAACCTTTGTTGCTGATGGAATAATCCTGAATTTATTTCCTAATGGAAATGGGACAGTGCATTGCTGGGTGTTGCTGCCGTAGTTGGCTCTACTTTTGAGTGGATAGAATGGATGGAATGATAGATTTTATTTTCCAAGCACCGTAGGAGTAATCACAAGGCTATAGTTAAGTCAGAGGAAAAAATGGTTGGTGAGAAAGTGCTGCCCAGTGAAAACATGGGATACCTGTCATTAATTTGTGTCTGTAGGTCTGACAGTTCCCCACAATCCTCAGCTTGAAAGAACATGTAAGCAGAGCCTACCTCTCAGAGCTGAACAAAAATATGCCATTTCTTTATGTGTACTCTGTGTAACACATGCTAATGTTCAAATCTTTCATGTTTTTGGTTTTACAATAAAGCTTCAGTAGGTTTTTCTGGAAGGCTTTAGTTCCAATTTAATCAGCATCATTCATCATTCAAGCCACAGATTTAGATTAGTTTGCCTCTATTAAACAAACATCTGGCTAATCTTAAGGGCTTTTACATGCTAGGTTTGGAAAAAAAATCTGAATTACAAACAAATTTGAGCCTGAAAGCACATAATTACAAACAGTTTACAGCAATCTGCCTCTATTTCTTCTTTTATGTGTTCTTACGTATCTGCAGGCATTGTTAACAATCAAAATTGTATTTTAAATCTCTTCTTACTGTTGTTTTAAAAAAGTTTTTTTATTTTTGTAATTTTAGGTTTACTTTAAATCTCTGTAAAAATGGATGTGAGAAGAAAAAGGGTTTAGCTTGCGAGCCACTGCACTGTGTTCTCTACTGACTTCCACTAAACAGCCAAGGCCAGTAGGTTTTCAGAAATCTCCCAAAACATAACTTGCAACTCTCAAATCCAGCTTCACTTCCTGCTGCAACTCAAACACAAAGTAAAACCAAAAGGAACTGGTTGTGAAAAAGGGATGTAAGCACTGGTCACATAACCACAGAATTCTCCTAACATCCCTAAAGGATTCCAGCCTACGGGCTGCTGCACGGATTTCCTCAGTAAGAAAAAATGTTGCATTCCTACAAATAATGTTTCCCCTACAAAATGCTCGACCAAACAATGCGCAGCCTTCTTTCCGGCACTGCAGGATCATTTTTCATGGCTTTATCTTAAAAAAAGAATCACATGCTCTGCCTGTGACTGTCATCATGGGATTTATATCTTCCCATCCTGCTCGTTGCTCACATTGTTTTCTTTTTTTGACTCAAGCATTAACAGAAAATAACTGAGGGTAGGTATGCGACCTTAGAGAGTAAAAATACTACTGTTTGGTGATGAAAAAACAAACTGTTTTCCCGTTTACATGCTGTATCTCTCAGGCAAGTTCACAGTTGGTGGGAAAAAATTCAGAAGACTGATGCACTGTTCTTACTTGAACTAGTTAGCTAAGTGGCCAGGGGTTCCAGTTTGTGGAGGCCTTGGCTGGTAGAAGGTGGAAGAGTCATTGGAGGGCGGACAGGTAATTTTAAGGTGGCACAGAGGAGCAGCGGAGCAGACTGTCAACTGAAAACCTTAATGAGGTTGGAGCTCAGATATGGTGAGTTGCGGGATACTCTCAGCGTCTCGAGAGGTTTTCTTCCAGGGCTGGAAGGACTTGAAGGTTTCCTGCTGAACGTTCAAAAGAAAAAAGAAGAGGTAAGAGCATGAATTCACTAGTAAAGTTTCAGAGATTGACTCAGCAAAAGCTCAGAAGTGCTAGAGTACTCAAAACAGGCAAACACTCTGGCGAAGAGATGATGACAGTCAGCTGCTCATATACTCCTCTGAGGTGTGGTTAGATTGCAACATCTGGTGGACGAACAGTGAAACTGAAAAAGAAAACAAACTAACCTCACAAACTGGAAACACAACAGTATCAGCTATTTAATAGATCCTTTACTGAGGTCTGATAACTGCCTGTCGAGCAGAAAAATATCAAATAAATAAAACTTTTTGACAACATTGAGGAGACACAAAAGACCTTAAAGAGCCGCAAACTGCCATGAGCATTTGAGAGCAATAAGGAAACAAAGTTTTTGATGCCAAAAAATCTGGAAAAGATTACAAAAGTGTCTTAAAGATGTGGACTTATTTGATACAGAAAAGGGGTTTGCTTTGTTACAGCCAAACATCAGGACAGCGCTCCTTTTGAGGGCTCCCACCTCCAGTCAGCCTCTAAATCTTCTGAAAAAATGTTGGAGTCTGTTTTACAGCAGTTCCATTCTGAAACATCAACCATACCCATTGACAAGGCTCCTCACTGTGGGAGGGAGGTGTCCTGTGGAGTTAGCTTGGAGGAGAGGGGTTTGCAGAGGAGAGAAGAAGAGGCAGAAGTTGACCTTGTTTTACTTTCGCTTCTCTACCTGCTCAGATGCATCTCTCCCTCATTTTCTTACTTCGTTCTTACCTTTAACCTTTTTATCTCTTAGCCAAAGTGACAGAAAGTAAAAAAAAAAATTTTTTTTAATTCAAGGGTTCTCTAGTTGGACTGCTTTTTAAACATTTTGATCACACTGCAGAGAAGGACACATCAGCACAAAAAGCCTCCCTTCAAATTAATTCAATTTAGTTTATTTATATAGCGCCAATTTACAACAGAACATCTCAAGGCACTTTACAATTCAACAGATCATGCAGTCAAATTGATTCTAAGTTTTCTATCTAAGGAAACCAATTGATTGCATCGACTCATTGACTCAAAGGCAATCCTTCACATAAAGCATGCTTGTAGCGACAGTGGAGAGGAAAAACTCCCTTTTAACAGGAAGAAACCTCCAGCAGCCTATGAGGCGATGCAATCAGCTGGTTTTCCTCAGATAGAAAACTTTGAATCAATCTGACTGGATGATCTGGTGAACTGGAAAGAGCCTTGAGATCACACGTGTTGTGAATTGGTGCTGTATAAAAAAACAAAATGAATACAAATAAATATTTCATCTTTTACTAAATATTTATTTTGCAACTTGTTTCATTTGTTTTTGTTTTTTTTTTTCATGGTGAAGGATTTTTATTTTAGGTAAATAAAATTTTCAAACCAAATATACATTTTATAATATATTTTAGAATGGTAATTGCCCTGTTATCTTATTTCCTGCTTTTCTGTGCCCCCATAAAAACACCACAACCTACTGTAGTAAATATGATCTAGGACCGCCACTGCAGAGTTAAATGCATAAACAGGTGAAGCGGTTCTTTGGTATGCAAATCTCATAGTAGTAAATAAAAAATCATTTGGCCCTGGAATAACAACCCCCTCATAAAGGCTGACCAAACAAACGTCCTGCTGCTTCATTCTCTCCAACCAAAGCTGTGCGTCAAAAAGGCCGGACTGCACCTTTAATATCCCGCTGGGTTTGTCCAATTAGTGTGTAGGTGGAGCACACAGGAGCAAAGCTACCGGAAAAGAAAACAGTCCGAACACCAGGGGAAGGCTGCGGGGCTGTAGCGGCGGAAAAGAAGAACCGATGGTGCAGCGGGAGCCTTTCCACATGATTCAGGTGTCGATCCCGTCTCTGGAGAAGGAAGTGGAGGAATCTGGGAAGTCAAAAAAGGTGAGCGCGGCCCAATCCGCTCTCCTAAAATCGGTTTTACTCCTTTTTAAAATGTTATTGGGAAAGTTATAAAACGCCTCCAAACAAACGTGTGTTTCCTCTGGGTGTGACGGTTTGTTTGTTCTGAGGACTGAAGGTGGAGCCCAGGTGAGTCCTACCTGAGTGAAATCAGCCCGGAGCAGCTGGAAGGAGCGCAACCTCACACCGGTTCACAGTTAAACTCACCTTAGAGCTGAAATACATGGAAGGAAGTTTCTTAGATGTAAAGAAAGTTAAATGAAGTCAAGATAAAGCAAGAAACATGATAAAATAAAGCTTTTATTTCATCAACTTGAAAAAATAGTATTTGTATCGTCCTTTAGTGAAACAGGCGTTAAATTCACTGTGAGCCAATAAAGCTGATAAAACTTAACTTTAACTCTGTTCTGTTAAAATGTCTGCTGGGGGGGTTAAAGGTGGTTTTACAGTAGTAGCCATCCCTACTTTCCTTGATTCCTTAAATTCCTTTTTAAACATCAATCTTTGTACTAAAATATTCTTTCTGTCATGATTTGTGGACATTAAGATCTAAAGAGAAGCTTCATCTCCTGGTCAGAGCCTGTAATCCAGTGAAAGGGTGGAATCAGAGTAAAAGTCTCAGCTGGTGTTTGACTGGGAAGGCTCATTTTGAATGGCTGCTACTGTATGTCTTTATAAGCCTGCATGTAGTTTAGGTGAATAAACTTCCTAAAGCTCGGGGTCCTTTAGGGACCAGAAAAAAAGGGGTTTGGAGCTCTTCCTATTAAATTAAAGAAAATAGCAATAACCAACACATTGATATAAAAGATATTCAGTGGTAGTTGTAAAAGAAAACAATGGCAGTGGTGTATTTGCTCAGATTATAGTTCTGCTAAATCATTTACAAGCAGGATGAGGGTCACTAAGTTTTGTAGGTCAGAAACTGGAAGGTTTGGGAACCGCCTGTATAATCTGCCCAGAAACAATAGTTCATGAACCTGTTTGGTGTTAATGGTGTTTCAGCTTTGTTTTCATGGTCAGTACCAGTTCTACCAGATCCTTCATAGCTGTGAAGAGCTCATTCATGATGTTTGACTGATGAAGACAAAAAAAGTGAATTTTCCAGCTTTGTGCAGTGGTCTGCGCCCTGCCTCACATCACTGCTTGCTGATCAGAGAAAGTTGATGACATGTTTCAGGCTTCAGGGTCAGGGAAGGTGCTTCCTGGAAGTGATGGGTTAACAATTTTCTGTATGGGATGGTGATAGCTTCGTGGAGGGTTTTTTGTGTTTAGGATTAGGAGGGGTTGTTGCTCAGAAAAATTCACAGCAATTCCTCAGACATTCATGAACCAAGCGAAATCTATCCTGGGGACATACTGTAGATGCACCTCTCAGATTCTTTTCTGTAAAACCGACTGGAAGAGTCGCCCGAAATCCTGTTTGCATCGTTTTTCTTAAAAAAGGCTTGTGAACTTGTTTATAAACTTTAGCTCAAGAAGAAAGGGGGGGGTTTGTTTTTTGAAGCTTCCCCTGGCTAATGGCCAGACTGCCCAGCCTCCAAACAGTGTCTGCTTAGCTTGATCTCTATCCTTAACAGGAGATGATCCTGCCTTTGCACCTCAACAAGCTATCCACCATCCTTAAAGCAAATAGAACCACATGAAGCCAATGATTGAAGCAGCTAAAATAGACACTTTTTAGCAATGAGATGGTTAAAAGTGTTTATTTGGTGATCTCCTGCACATATTGGTGGATTATGGGTCGTTTTTATTCAGCATTTATTGTCATTAAACTGTCACAAGTACAGAGCAACAAAATTAACTCTGCATTTAACCCCTCCCCTTGGGGAGCACTGGGCTGCCATTGTGCGAAGCCTGGGGAGCAGTGTGGGGTTAAGGGTCTTGCTTGGGGACCCGGAGTGGAGCTTGAACCCAGAACCTCTGGATTTCAAGTGCAATGCCCTAACCACTATGCGACCAACTCCCCCACAGGAGTGCAGGAGAAACAAGGTGGATTTATGTTAATTTTCGGTGAGGAAGTATTTGAAAACCTTGCTATTTTGCACATTCTACCACCTGGCAATCGTGGGGGGTCTGAAATTGTGAATTTGGAAACTATTTATTTATATGATACAGCTGCAAATAAGTATTTGAACACCTGAGAAAATCAGTGTTAATACTTGGTACAGTAGCCTTTGCAGTTACATGTCAAACATTTCCTGTATTCTTTAACCAGGTTTGCACACACAGCAGGAGGGATTGTGGCCCCCTCCTTCACACAGATCTTTTCTAGATCAGTCAAGTTTCTGGGCTGTCACTATGGCCCTGTCCACACGAAGCCGAACCCTGGCCTAAACGCACAAATTTTTCACCAAACCAGCCTCTCATCCACACGAAGCCGGCGTTTCGGGGGTCTGTAAACGATCTTTTTTTTATTCAGCCTTCAGAGTGGGAAGATTTTGAAACGCCGTTTTCGCGTTTCCATCTTTAAGCTCTAACCGCATTTTTTTTTTTACACGCATGCGTCATAGCGTCGCCTCTAAACACGCATGCGCGACACAGTATCACAACAACAATGGCGCCGTACTGTGTTGAATGGTTGCTGCTCATGCTACTCACCCTGCTGTCGGGCTTACAACAGAATCTTCTTCTTCTGGAATATCTCCAGGAAGAACAGAGCAATATTGACGACATAGTTCAGCACCTGAATTTGACTGAACCACGAAAATGGACCCGCAGGGCAACCATGTATAAATATTAGTGCGCATGCCCAACATTTCGTCGCCTATTTTTGCTTTGGCACCACAGCGCCGCTTACAGGCCTGGCATACATTTTGCAGCGTTTTCATGCATTCGTGTGGACGATCACATTTATTTTACGTCTCCGTCTTTACGACAAACGTTCTGGAAAATATTAGCGTTTCGTGTTCGTTTTGACTTCGTGTGGACGGGGCCTAAGAAACACATAGTTTGAGCTCCCTCCAAAGATTATCTACTTGGTTTAGGTCTGGAGACTAGCTAGACCACTCCAGAACATCGAAATGCTTCTTCCAGAGCCACTCATTGGTTATCCTAGATGTGTGCTTTGGGTCTTTGTCATGTTGGAAGACCTAGCCTCAACTCGTCTTCAATGCTTTAACCGAGGGAAGGATTTCAGAAAAACGCGACCCCCAAGGAATGATGCTAGCTCCCGCATGCTTCACAGTAGGGATGGTGTTATGGGATGGTACTCATCATTCTTCTTCCTCCAAAGATCGTTAGTGGAATTATGACCAAAAAGTTATAATTTGGTCTCATCTGACCACATTACCTCCCATGACTCCCCTGGATTATCAAAATGGCCATTGGAAAACTTAATAGGGACCTTGACATGTGCTAGTTTAAGCAGGGTACCCTTCCATGCCATGCATGATTTCAAACCAGGAGGTCTTGGTGTATTACCAACAGTAACCTTGGAAACGGGGGTCCCAGCTCTTTTCAGGTCATGGACCAGCTCCTCCCGTGTAGTTCTGGGCTGATTTCTCACCTTTCCGAGGATCATTGAGACTGCATGAGGTGAGATGCATGAAGCCCCAGTCTGAGGGAGATTGACAGTCATGTTTATCTTCTTCCATTTTCAAATGGTTGCTCCAGCAGTGGAACCTTTTTCACTAAGCTGCTTGGCAATTTCCCTGTAGCCCTTTCCAGTCTTGGGGAGGTGTACTATTTTGTCTTTGGACAGCTCTTTGGTCTTGACTATGTTAGTAGTTTCATTCTTACTGATTGCATTGTATTTTCTTTTTCAGATTGTCTCTCACAGTGGACATGCATAAAAATCCCCCCCCCAACACACACACACACACACACACACTTCTTTACTACCACATTTGTCAATATTAACAGATCTTAAACTGAAATGGTTGTTTTTGGAATAGTTTGTGTGTTCCACATGTATGTAAAATCTTTGTGAAACCTTATAGAACAAATTGAATTGATAGTCAGTAAATGCTTTCAAACTGTAGTAATAAAACATGCTTGGATGGTCAGATTAAAAACATGGCTGCTGAAGAACCCCCTCCTCCCCAACACTTTTCTGTCCAATACCCATCTGCTGCACTGCTATAGATTAGCCAAACATCCCTGCTATGCTGTACTTCTGTGAGGATAAATGCCCTCTCACTAAAACAGCAGGCCTCTAATAAAAGGGCAGTCATGCTTCAAAGTTTGACGTCTTTCCAGCTAGACGTTTGCTTGACAACACACTTTGTGCTTCAACTGAAGCAGAACCAAACTTCTCTTTAGAAATGACAACAAGGAGCAAGTTTGGTCTTCCAGCACTGAAAGACGTTTTAGGCACTGTGTTCTGGTCAGAGCCGCATGGTTGAACCAGTTCAAGGAATTTGACCCGACCTGAAGTGCTGGACTTGAGCTCCTAGCTTTATATGAAGCCAAAAGCCAAAATCTAACCCCCCCCCTCTTTTTTTTTGTTCTTCTCTAAAACCTGCTAAAGTCTTCTACCAAACCTGTTGAAATGACAGCTAATTACATTCAGATTAATTTATAAAACATGACTGATTACTACTGAAAGGGAAGGATATGCTGGCCAAGATTCTCAACCATCCAGGTCAATAGTCATTCCAAAAAAAAAAGTTTAAAAAGCAATCCACTGGACTTGGCTTCCAAGTTTGAAAGGGAATGGATAGTTAATGTAAATAAATGGAAAGCTCTTTACCCCCACCTGCTGGACAGAAGAGTTCATTGCCTCTGCATTCAAACAAATAACTGATTATTTATTTTTCATGTTGATCACTCATGTAAATGTTTCACGTCTTTTCTGACCTAAGGTAACTAATTTAGCTTAAAGATTGCAAAGATGTCTAATTAGATTTGTTTTCATATGTTATTTTGTTTTGTTTTTTCAGCTTTTCAGAGTTGAAGTCTTGTTTAATGAGAGGAAACATTATGTGCTCAGAAGAAACAGTGAATTCCAGACCCTTCACAGGAAGGTGCGTATCTGCAACACACTTGCTTTCTCCTGCACTCCAGCCTTACTCGCGTTTACTCTTTAGATTCTGGAAGATGAAAAGGAAAGTTGATATATAACCTTCCTAACAACTGTCAAGCACAGCAGTGGGAGGCTGATGGTTTGAGCTTGTTTTTTTTTTTTTGCCATGTAAATGTTCCCATTGCTGAGCTGTATAAACTTGGCATAGAAAGTCAAACATTCTCTATATTTCTATTTTCTAATTTTACTCCACCTCATTTTATTGTTTTTTTTAATGATAACTAAACTGTCTAAATCTTTCTTTCTATTCATTTTAAATATTATTAAGTCTGACAAGTTGAACAGAGAATATGCATCAACCTTATAAATATGTGTAACTCTTTATCTCCACTGAGAAAAAAAAATCTGTCTTTGGTTCCATAAAAGCATGAAAATATAAATAATAAATGAAATGATTGCCTTGAAAAAAACAAAAACAGATCACCTGCTATGGCCTGAATCTGCTCTGTAGCCTCACTAGATGCTGGACTTCAGCCAACGTTTTAAAATCTCTCTAGTGTGAATTCTGTGTCTTTAATGTTGAACTTGTTTACTTTTAAAAGTTAAATTTTGGTTGGATGGAAATACGGCTGAAATAAGTAAAAAGTAAAAAAAAAAAAAGGAATTCGAAAAAATATTACATATGACAATCGATAAAAAAAAACTCAATTTGAAAAATAAAATACAAAAAAAAAAATGCATATCATTGACAAAGCAGTAAAGTTATTCTCAAAACCTTTCTTTGATTAAATCTTTTTATAAGCTTCATTTCTGGATTGTGTTTCTTTCGAATTTGATTATCAGATCCAAAAACTGGCGCCCTATAAACTGAAGGCTAATATTACAGCTTCTAGGGTCATTATGTGACTAATAAAAGAATGACGGGTAGCTCAGAGTTATTTTATTTGTATAAATATCTGACATGTTTTTTTTTTTTCATTTTGCACTCATTTGTTCAATACTTACTTGAAATTTGAACAAAAATAAATAAATAAATTGGTGAGAATTGGTGTATTGTTTTTATTTTGTTGCGTAATAATTCTGCACATTAATATTCACGTAATAAAGTCCAAAACTCACCTTTATTTTCTTAAATATCCTTATTTTAGGTTTAGTTTCATATTGACTTAAAGCTCAGAACTTTGTGCACATAATTTCAAAATAGTCAGAAAACCTCTAGGATGGATTATTTTGGAAGGTTTGATGGATAAAGAATGCTGTTTATTGTTATTTTAAAATTATCAGTTTGTTGTTTTCTATTTTCTCTTCACATTTCTGTTAAAAGCTTAAAATTATAAATAATATGTTTACTGGTTTTGTACTTTGAGTCTGCATTCATTAGCTTTTAATAAGGCTGCAGAGCTGTAAAATGTTGCTTCTGGCATAATAAAATGTCCTTTTGCTGGGTTTCATGGCGGTGGCAGCTTAAGAAGATCATCCAGACCCCAGATTTTCCGAGCAAAAGGAGCCCCCATCTGAGGACCAAACCTCTGGAGCAGAGGCGGCAGGAGCTGGAAGATTACATCCAGGTTGGACACAGGAGCAGTGCTGCACTATTATCACTATTATTGTTCTGTGATTACATACATTAGACTTTCACCCCTTTTTTCTCTCTCTTTCTCTCCATCAGGAGATCATCTATCAAAATGAAGATGTGCCACAGGTGCTGCTGGACTTCCTCCATGTGAAACACTTCCACACGGGGAACAAGATCAGCAGCTTTGAGTAAGTCCAGCAGTCTGGTCTCCTCTGGGGGCAGCGGGCGATGCTGCACATGCTACTATATTTGGTGCCTCTATTTTCAGATTGGGGGCAATGCGGCAACATGATAAAACTTGAGAAACATTCCTCTCAGTGGTGTGGAGCAGCAGTCTAGTTGCCCTGTTTGTGAAAAACAAGCTGTTTCTAATTTAATGCTGATTGAAATGGTTCTGTCTATCTGACCTTCAGATTGTACATGAAGCATCTAATGATTGAAAACTCTATTTTTAGATCGCTGGATGAACTGGACAGTCAGGAATACAAGTAAGACTTGCTTCTTGTCTTATTTAGTCGTTCTTGGTGGTCGTTTTCATAGCTTTTATCTGCACTCTAGGTTTGAAAAGTTAAAGAGAAAAGAAGGGAAATGACATAAAGGGAGGAAAAAGTCAAATGAAAAGGTCCCTCTTGCTTTAATGCTGCTACCTCTCTTAGCTAAGGGTACCTCCATCGTCTAAAGGTGCTCATTCTGTAGCTTCAATCAGCTGAGGGGATGTTTCTGCCCCTTGACCCAGATAAATGCTCTAGAATGCAAAACCAGATCTATAAAGCATTAATCTCAGATTGCAGCGGTGTCAAGTACTAAGTAGAAGTGTTGGTTATCTATACTTTACTGCAGTCATTCTTTTTAGACAACTTTTTAACTTCTACTCCTTACATTGTTTTTTTCTTGTTTGGGTTTTTTTTTTTTCGGGGGGGGGGGGGGGGGGGGGGGCATTTTTTGCAATCTCTACTTTCTCTTCCTTACATTTTTAAAATAGAGTTGTTTTAGTTTTGTTTCATTTTAGCTCATTTTCGTTATGGTCTATTGGTATTTTAAAAAATAAATGAAAATCATGAAAAATAATTAGCTTTGTCCTGAACATGAATTTAGTTGGGTTTGGACTCACTGCTGCATCGACTTGTTGTTCTCCACATGCCAAAATAAATAGTTTTTCAAGATGATGCAAAGTTAAATTTGACACTGTTACCATTAGTTATAAAACTAAGAAAAGGAAGGAAAAGGAAGTTATCATCCAGAATTGTAGAAAAATATTCCTTTAATAGGTTACAAGCTTCTGTCCTCAACATTTTTTCTGCATTCATTTTATTTTTATACTTTAACTAGTTTTAAAAGTGGAACTTTTACACTTTTATTGGAGTAAAATGCTGAAGCTGTTTTTAAACAGTAGGATTTGTACTTCTAATAAACATTAATTCCTTTGACACCTTACCTGATCACTTAAAAATCACTGTAAAATTATCTATAGCTGTGTGCAAATGTGTGATTAAACCAAGATGTAATTTAAGGAATCCAAGCTCTGTTTGTGAAAAAAACCTTGGGTTCTGCAACCACATCCATACATCAATGATTTTTTCTCAATGCTTACTCTCTGCAGGAGAAATAATGTACCTCCAATCCTGGAGGGAAGCAGGTCATACATTAAGCAGGACAGTCACTTATCAGCAGCTTTCATTGTTTCCTTAATTTGAAAAACATAAATTATCTTGTTTAAACTGTGCCAAACAACATGAAACAAATACATGGTTTGAAACCCTAAAATATTGCCGACATATCCTCGGCAATAAAACTTACACCACAGAGGCCTGTTTATGTTCCTGTTTATTTTTTTTTATTTTTTTAAAGTAGTGATGGTTCTAGATCATATTTACAAGCAGGGGGAGATTTACCATTAGGCAATACTAGGCAGTTGCCTCGGGCCCCAAGTTCCTGGGGGCCCCATAAAACTCTGTTTACATGTATAATTAATACAACTATTCCTTATTTGTGCATATTAATTATGTTTTTAATAAAAACCCTTTAGCTAAAATGCCATCAAAATGCTTATAATATTAAGTGTGTCTCAGCTGCCAATTCAGCAGATTTGTCGCTATATTTAAAAACTTTTCAGACCCCTCTAGTTCCTTTTTTTTTAAAAAGCACCTAGCGTCAAATCTAGCGACTTTTTTCTGCTACTGGAGACTTTGGAGACAACATCTAAAAGCAGCGAACTCTGCTCTCCAGAGCGAGTAGATTGGTAACCCCGCCTCCTGCTCTCCTCTATCTTGTCTGCTGTCATGATTCATGCAGCTATTATTTCATCCAAATGAAAAATGGAGAACAGATAAGCAGATCATGGCTTGTCTACAGTGAAAAGAAGGACTGGGTTATTTACTTTGGCCTTTTTGGAAACACAGGAAGGAGCAATCAGCTAAGTGAGCTTAGTGCTTGGAAAAAATCTTTCATTCCTTTAGAGACAGCATGAAAAGTCAGCTGAGTACAAAACATAAAGAGGAAAACAAGAAGAAAAGGGACAAGAAGAGAGGGACACAACCTAGAACAGATTTCTATTTTATGTGTTGTCTTCTGGATTCAGAGGGCCTCCTGCCTGTGTTTGCCTAGGGCCCTCTGAATTTCCTAAATCCGCCCCATATGTCCAGCCATTACAAGATTGCTGGACATATGGTGGGCTGGGTTCTTTTCTCACAGAACAGAAGAAAAGACAAAAAAAACAGAAGTAAATCACATAGTCAAAGAGCCACTTGCTTCTCTGAAGCTGCAGATGCATCAGCTCTGGTCCAGTTGAGAACTTTATCTCAATTTAGCTAATGCTAAACGTGTAAAACTTAACTTACAAATCTTGATAAAATAAAACCCTAAATGTAAACATCAGTTATGGTTTCTGTGTCAGCACATGTCGTTATAAAGGAGTTTAGTAATATGTCATCCTAACAGGGGCCAGAAGCAGTTGAACAGGGGCATTGGCCTCTGTTGGCCCCCCGTCTAGAACCACCCATCTCTCTCTTTGCATCCAGTCTGTTCCTCTGCTTGGTTTCTATGTGTGTCAAAGCTGAAGGTGAAGTTAAAGAAAAACTTACTTTTTGGTTAATTAAAGCTTGTTTAATTTTTCAATTGGGTCCTCACAAAGCAGAACAGATCCCAGTCCTATTTTACTCCCTGAGAAATAAAATATTTTTGTAAACCACTTGCAATACAATCACAGACCACTAGGGGTACTAGTACCCCCGGTTGGGAATCACAATGGTTAAAGGCATTAACTTGGTAGTTACAGCTCTATGCTTGTTTATATTTTAGATGTAAAAACACACCCTTTTCTCACTCTGGTTCTGATGGAAAAGATGAAGGCATGTTTATCTTTGTTTCCACAGCAACCAGCTACCACATCAGCGGGTTTTGGGGTTCTTCCAAGATCCTTATCACTCCTGCAGCTCCACAGGTATCAAAGAACTGCACACTTGTCCAACAATCCAGCGGAGCGAAAAACTGAGTTTCACAATTTTTCAATAGCATAGAAATGGAATGGATTACAAAGCAGCAAATTCTTTTCAGATGAAGCAAACAATAGTGTCTGTCTTCAGGTCTCCCAGATATTGTAGTGGATGGAGTTCTCCAGGGCTTCTACCCCCGGGATATCCGGGTCAGCTTCAGCGCCTCCATTCTCCCTGAACATGATCCTACGTCTTCTATCGAGACCTGATGGACAAAATGGTTCAAAAACCCAGAACGGGCATGAGCACAGCTGCATTTCAGTAAATTAAAATATCACCCAAAGGTTCATTTCATTCAGTGTATAGCATCAGGCTGATATAATTAATAGATTTCTGACACATTTTAAGCAAATTTAGATATTTGGGGCTTTTGTGCAACAAAAAAAACAAAAACACTGTTTCTGTTTATCTGAGAGTTTTAATGAAAAAGGATTTTAGCACAAAAATATTCTGATGAAAACTGTCCCCATGCGCTCTATAGTGTGTACACTCAATGGTTTGAGGTCTTTTTGCATGAATTACTGCATCTCCATAAAGCTGGTAACTGGTGGAAGCCAAGACGTGCTCAAAGCGGTTTCTCAGGATTGGATTTGGTGCTGGCAGACGCTGAGAGGTGGATTTCTGATATAAAACATAGTAGAAAATGCTGTAAATTAGATTAAATGGCATCCATAGTAGGATTTCTATGCTCCATTCTCCCTGTGTTTCCTCTGCTGGCCAAGTTTTGATGCTTTGTTGTTACATGTAATACATATAATAATATAGGGGCTCTACTTAAAAAAACAGGGAACAAATGTTCACATATATTCTCATGATGAGTTTTAGTTTCAGTACTGAAATGAATGTAGTTTTCAAGGCCTTTCTGATTTATTGAGATGCGGTTGTGTTAATGAAAAGCCATGTGAGTCCCTGGAGCCAACTTCCAAGGCTGAGGGGAGCATTGCAAGCAGTTTTTAACTTGAACTTGGTTAGCCTGTTATTCGAAGATACTTCAGTTTGCAGTCAGGCGTCCAGAGAAGCATGGGGCCAAACACATAAGCATATATTTCATGCTTTTTTAAACATTTTTATTAATGTTGCGTCTTTGTAAAACATGATTCTGTTGTTTTTTTTTTTATATTTTTCTCACTTTTGTAAAAAAATGTTTATTCTAAAATACTAATAAATAAATCCAAAGATAAGCAGCTAGTGAGTTTTCTATGTAAACCGGAGCTGTAAGGTGGCTGTTCGAAGAACCTTAAAAGGGTAAAAGGAGATGCTTTTCATTACACAAGCTGTCAGAAATGTCTCTCCTTTGTTTGTTTCACTCTCACTGCTGCCACACCTGCCTTCATAGAATCCAGATACATGACGAGAACCAACATGTTGGTTTGGCAGGAGGTGCTCAGGCAGCTTAAAGGAAAAGTCTGCTAATATTCAGAATTCAAACTTCTGAAAGTATTTTAAATATGAAATTATTACATACTGTTTAATAAAAAAGTGTTTAATTTAGTGTAATTTCATCTGTATGTGCTTTACTGGAGGCATCCATGTTTATTAAAGAACACTACTGCCACCTACTGGTTTGTGACATTGTCACGGTGCGGTATCGGCTGTTGATCAAGTCCCAGTGCTGTATCTGGTGTTTGTCACAACGCGCTATTATCCAAGTCATCTTGAAAACATTCTTCTTCCAAATGTTGGCTACATATTACGTGTTTTTTCTCTGGTCAGAAGTTCGATGGCAAATCCTCCCTCTTCAAGGTGGCGATCCAACGACCAACCCGTCCGTGGAGGATCAGGAATCAGAAAGGTGGAATAATTTCTTTTTTTTCCCACTTTTACACGATGTATTCCAGCATCCAGCTGCCATGCACGTGGGCATTGTCAGTTTCACTAAAGCTCTGGTGAATTTCAATGGTGAAGTCCTCTGGAAATCTTCAATAATTGTTGTTGATTGCAGATGTGTCTAGTAGTTCCCATTGATTTAGCTTGTAAAGCGGGGAGAATGGCGCTAGGCTTACCGCACCGTGACGTCACTGCTGGAAGATGGCAGGAGGGAGGGGCTACTATATTTGGGCAAAAATGGCCGCTCCCAGACTCAGTGATCGTGACGAAAATTATTGTTTTTATTTTTTTTTCTTAACGCTAAATTCATTAAATCTCCACAATTTTTTTTTGTTTTAGGTATAAATAATGATCCACTGATTAGAAGATGTCAGGAGGGAGGGGTTACTATGTTTGGACAAAAATGGCCACTCCCGGATTTAGTGATCGCAATGAAAATTATTATTTTTAGTTTATTTTTATTTTCTGATTAACACAAAATTCCTTAAATCACTCCTAACTTATTAGTTTTAGGTATAAATAATGACCCATTGGTTATTCCTTGTTGACCGAACTTTTCCTTTAAAGAAAACTAAGGAATATTTTCTTTTGCTATGCGTGTGGTTAGTTTTAGTTCCTGGCAGGTTAAAATGACATGCACAGATTTTAGAGGCTAAAATGGGTTTATTATTTTCAAGCCTGGGGAATGTGTTTAAACCTGTTGGGATTGTTCCAAAGTATGTCATGTTGAAGTAACATATTATAATGTTTTGTTATTTGGATTAAATTTGATAGACCAATGCCAAATAGTGCACCATGGTGAAGTAAAATTAAAATTTCATTTTGATTTCAGTTTCTTTAGAAATATCTGAGATAATCTGCCAGCATTTGCATTGAATGAATACTTTGTGGAACAACCACATTTTTAGCCTCGGCAGGGGGGGACTATGCAGTTTGGGTCCCTCCAAGTTGGTGCCTTTGGCTTAGATCAAAGCTCTGCAACCTTTCAAATCCAGTGAGCCATTTTTCCCTGGGTCCTGCTAACCAAAAGTCTTCTAGAGCTGCAAAAGATGAATCACTGGTTAATAAAACCTATTATTTTAGTTAAATGTCTCACAGAGGAAATCTGTCTGCATCTCAGTCAACCAACAGTTTATATGTATTTTAAGATTTTAAAAACATCAAAAGATTCCTAAAAATGAGGCATGAATTTTCTTCTATAGGCTTTTATTTGATGCAAAAAGAAAAAAATGAATGAAGCACATAATTTTTCAAGCGAATTAAAATAAAAAAATGGCTCTTAAAAATATTTCTGGTGCTTTTAATTTTTTTCTGTTGTGAAAGTTCAATTGAAATATTCTTTATAAAAACAATATGCTTTTAAGACTGGTAATTGTTTTTATAGCACATAACGTAGTTCTTATCATTTTAGCCACTATTAAGAGTAGATTCTCCAAAGAGCCACATTCGGCTCCAGAGCTGCAAGTTGCAGAACACCAATTCAAACACACCTGAATTGGTGGTGGCCTGTGATTATAGTCCAGTTAATTTGTTTAGGTGTTTTTAAAACAGGGGTCCATGCAGACCCCTACCCAAACGGAAAAAAAAGAACACAGGTTTGTTTGATTTCAGAGGCAGCATCCTCCAAGGACCCGGTCTACCTGGACTGGGTCCTTGGAGGTCCGTAAAAATAAGGAGGCTGAAAGAGTTTTTCAAACAGGTCCAGCCTTCTCCATCTTACATCGCCTGTACGCTCTGTCACCTAGCAACCATGACAATTGAAGCACAAAGCAGGCAAAGAATGGATACTGAACTTCTCACTACTGCTCTGTGTGCTAATTACATTTTCGAGGAGCTTCAGGATCAGTAACCTCGTAACAAATATATTTATGGTCCCCGCACTGCAGACATATTTTAATCTGAGTTTAAATGTCAGCCAAACCCATTTGCACAGGGACAGATAAAAGCTTTCTAACATTACGTGCCACATATCCGACTCAATAACCATTTAAAACAACAATTTTCATTAATTTTAGACGGAACTATTCACATACTTGGATTATATTATACTGCATTTACAATATTCACCACTGTTAGGTGCAATTTCCTTTTTTCCTCTAAGCACGGAGCAGCAGGCTTGCTTGGACTCGCAATGAATCATGGGATACCCAAGGCAATGGAGGTTACACTGGACCTGTCATTCAAAATGGGGAAAAAAGAAGGCTGCATTTGTCCGCCTGTTCCAATTCTCTGCCCTAATCACCCGATTAACCTCGCTCTCGGAGGATGCAGCTGTTGAATTTGAACTCGGCACTAGTGTTGAGCATCCTCTTCCTTCCTCTAAACTCTGAACAGATTCCTTGCCCCTGGATTCCCACAGCATAATGCTGCCACTATGTTTTACCATGTTCATGCAGAGTTTTTCCTTTTTCCATCTCACATAAAGTAGTTGCCAAAAATTCACGAAACACCAGAACACCCTCACATGCTTACCTTTATTTACATGTTTTTCAGACTTCATTTGAATTATTTTATTAGTGCTTTCATTCTTCCAATTCTTCCATAAAGGCCAGAGGTTGTCGATGGATTCTCCCGTCAGAGCTGTGGATTTCTTCCCCTATGGACCTTATAATGGCTTCTCTAGCTAATGCTCTCTTTGTGGACGGCTACAGTTGTACCATATGCTTTCCGTTTCTGGCTTATATTCAGTCTTTGTTTACTTTTGATTTCTGTTTTCTGAGGTTTTTGAAATGACAATTTTTTTTGTGAGAAACTTAAATATTATGAGTCATGGGTACCTATAGAATGATCCTTTTTTCATTTTCGCCCTCTTTGACATACATTGCACAAAAATACAACAATTAGGGAAAATATGCTACAAATACAGAAGACTAATATGGAATACTCCTTTTACAAATTAGTTTTTAGGTTTCATAAGTGTAAGTTTGTCTCTGCAGTTTTAGGAGCACGCATCCCTAAAGTTGGTCCTCGAGGGCCGCTGTCCAGCAGGTTTTAGAGGTTTCTCTGCTTTAGAACAGTCAGAACCAGCTGTGCTAAAGCAGAGAAACCTCTAAAAGCTGCAGGACAGCAGCCCTCGGGGACCGACTTTAGGGATTCCTATTTAGGAGTCTTCAATTTAATTAGAGATAAATAACTGCTCAACCCACAGAAGTAGATGTTGGACCATGAATGGATTTAAACGGCATCAGTTTATAAATATGTATATAGCTTTTTTTTAGCAAGGAAAATCTGGTCTGTCTTCAAAGATTCATTTGGAAAATATAAATGTTCTTTAATTTTCCTGTAAGTATAAAATAACCATAAAAGGCTTTTGACCTCTATTACTTTTCAGCCCCTTGATGCACATTGGTCTCTCCTTGGCCACCCCGATGGCCAGAGAGGGACCAAGCTTCAGTGGCCACTGAAGCTGAGCGCTTCAATTTTCCAGACATTTCTAACTGTCAGCGAACGCTTCATTTACCGTCCAAGGTCTTTCTGCGCATGCGTGCCGCGTGTCGGGCTGGAGGCGGCTGCTGGTTGGAGTGCTGGCTACGTTTAAGCCGCTCCCGTCACTCCCAGTTAAACGTCTTCAATGAAACGCGTCGCCTCTAAACTTCTCTCCGGGATCTTTAACCGCCACATTAAACCCACTGAATGCTCTTCCTGTGATTTAACCAGGAAACTGGACCCTCTTCCCGGCTAACAGCCTGCCCGGTACGTTCCGCTTCCTTTACTAAAGCTTTACTCTCCATTGTTACATGCAGCTCGGACTGATAAGCAGATTGTTTGTTTTGTTGCTAAATTGTGTCTTTTAACTGGGTTAATCTGCCGTAAAGCGCTCGCTGCTGTCAGGTCTGCGCGGTGAGTTCTAGCTAGCCTGTTAGCTGTAACTTTTACCGCTCTGCTGGGGTTCTGCTTCTTCGTGTTGTAGACAGACCTGCTGCCTGAACAGCTCTGTTCCTGTCGGGGTTCATTTCATGGGAACCCACTAAATGCAAGTAAGCAAAGGCTCTGCACATTGAACTTCCTGTAATCGGAGCTAATCATCCCCTGAGGAGTTGGAGGCTCCGTTTTAATCAGGGCATATACACTATATTGCCAAAAGTATTTGCTCACCTGCCTTGACTCACATATGAGCTTAAGTGACATCCCGTTCCTAATCCATAGGGTTCAATATGACGTCGGTCCACCCTTTGCAGCTAGAACAGCTTCAACTCTTCTGGGAAGGCTGTCCACAAGGTTTAGGAGTGTGTTTATGGGAATTTTTGACCATTCTTCCAGAAGCGCATTTGTGAGGTCGCACACTGATGTTGGACGAGAAGGCCTGGCTCTCAGTCTCCGCTCTAATTCATCCCAAAGGTGTTCTATCGGGTTGAGGTCAGGACTCTGTGCAGGCCAGTCAAGTTCATCCACACCAGACTCTGTCATCCATGTCTTTATGGACCTTGCTTTGTGCACTGGTGCACAGTCATGTTGGAAGAGGAAGGGGCCAGCTCCAAACTGTTCCCACAAAGTTGGGAGCATGGAATTGTCCAAAATGTCTTGGTATGCTGAAGCATTCAGAGTTCCTTTCACTGGAACTAAGGGGCCAAGCCCAGCTCCTGAAAAACAACCCCACACCATAATCCCCCCTCCACCAAACTTTACACTTGGCACAATGCAGTCAGACAAGTACCGTTCTCCTGGCAACCGCCAAACCCAGACCCGTCCATCAGATTGCCAGATGGAGAAGCGCGATTCGTCACTCCAGAGAACGCGTCTCCACTGCTCTAGAGTCCAGTGGCGGCGTGCTTTACACCACCGCATCCGACGCTTTGCATTGCACTTGGTTATGTATGGCTTGGATGCAGCTGCTCGACCATGGAAACCCATTCCATGAAGCTCTCTGCGCACTGTTCTTGAGCTAATCTGAAGGCCACATGAAGTTTGGAGGTCTGTAGTGATTGACTCTGCAGAAAGTTGGCGACCTCTTCGCACTATGCGCTTCAGCATCCGCTGACCCCGCTCCGTCAGTTTACGTGGCCTACCACTTCGTGGCTGAGTTGCTGTCGTTCCCAAACACTTCCATTTTCTTATAATACAGCTGACAGTTGACTGTGGAATATTTAGGAGCGAGGAAATTTCACGACTGGATTTGTTGCACAGGTGGCATCCTATCACAGTTCCACGCTGGAATTCACTGAGCTCCTGAGAGCGACCCATTCTTTCACAAATGTTTGTAAAAACAGTCTGCATGCCTAGGTGCTTGAATTTATACACCTGTGGCCATGGAAGTGATTGGAACACCTGATTCCAATAATTTGGATGGGTGAGCAAATACTTTTGGCAATATAGTGTATATTCCTTCATTGTATTGGGTTTCCATCCTATAGACTCCATCATACAGAGATGTTTGTTTCCTTCAGACTCCATGGAAATCTGTTTTCGTTCATTACTGATCTGCAGAAACTAGCTTTCTCACTTCAGGTTTGAACTTTGCTACTAATAAAATGAGTCCCTGCTAATAAACACTTAGTGTTGAACTTATTGTATCAGGCTGATAGAATTTAGCCTTATTGTATCAGGCTGATTGATTTGATGGATTTTCTGAAGGCTCTGTTACCAAGTAAAGGGAAAATAATGCATCATTTCAGCCATTTCCTTACAGGAGAAACGACTAAAAGAAAATATTCCTCAATCCACTTTTCTCCAACACCCTTTAGTAAAACCCAGTGCAACCTGACGTTGCTTTATAAATCAAGTATGTTTTACACTCCTTACATGACTATGGAGAACATTAGTAAACAAACAGCATTAACCAGGGGACTCTGGATGAGCTGCAGATATCTACAGCTCAGGTGGGCGGTTCTATTGTGGCAGATCCAATCTAAGTTACATTGTCCCATTATTCCTGTACCAAAAAGAGCAAAATCCAGTTGGTTTTGCTAAAATCAGGCTGTTTTCTCCAAGTATCTGACCTGACAGTGTTCTGATCCTCCTTTTTGAGCCTAAATAGAAGCTCATCATTGGACACTGTGAGCTGATGTAAACAGAGGTGGCGCCATCTACTGGTTCTACAGCGGAACTACCTGGAAACCAGATGGTGTCCAAATAAGTCTTGATCTGTGAGAGGATAGGGCTTTAAGGAAATGTCAGGTCAGCAAGAAATAATCAATGGATCATTAATTATACCTAAAACTAATGTCTATGTTGATTTCATCAATTTAGCATTAATCAGTAAAATAATAAAAATTATTTTCGTCAGGATCACTGAGTCAGGGAGCGGCCATTTTTGCACAAATATAGTAACCCCTCCCTCCTGCCATCTTCCAGCAGTGGCGTCACGGTGCGGTAAGCCTAGCGCCATTCTCCCCGCTTTACAAGCTAAATCAATGGGAACTACTAGACACATCTGCAATCAACAACAATTATTGAAGATTTCCAGAGGACTTCACCATTGAAATTCACCAGAGCTATAGTGAAACTGACAATGCCCACGTGCATGGCAGCTGGATGCTGGAATACATCGGGTAAAAGTGGAAAAAAAAGAGTTATTCCACCTTTCTGATTCCTGATCCTCCACGGACGGGTTGGTCGTTGGATCGCCAACTTGAAGAGGGAGGATTTGCCATCGAACTTCTGGCCCAGAGAAAAAACCCGTAATATGTAGCCAATATTTGGAAGAAGAATGTTTTCAAGATGACTTGGATAATACCGCGTTGTGACTAGGGTTGTCGCGATACTCAAAATTTTTAAACTCAACACCGATACTCAGGAAAATATTCGATACTTGATACCATTTTCGATACCACAAGGATAAAAACAAAGACCCCAAAATTTATCAGAAATAAATTAAATACAATAAACAATAAGAACAATATATTGAGGTTGTATGCTGTGCACTGTATAAAGCAAGCTTGAGTTATAAAAGCAAAATTAACATAAACGTTCTTTCCTTGGCTACGCTTTACACACATAACAGTGACACAATCCAAACCAGTTAAAAAAACAAAAATAAATGCTGTATTCTCAGCAGCTGCACCTGAAAAGAGCACAGAATTATTCAATCACACAGTGTTCAGAAAGTTGAATTCCCTCTATTCTGCACTCTAGATGAATGACGGTTTAGGTGCCACTGGTGGTGTGTTTCCTTTAAAGCATTGCTAACTAGGGATGCACGATATAATCGGCCCCCTATCGGTATCGGCCTGTATCGGCCTTAAAACTGAATATAGGACATCGGCCACCCCACCAATATTTAACCCGATATTTGATCAGCTTCTGAGTTTCTAAAGTCTAATAAAAAATACTACTTCTTCTTCTTCCTCAAAATCTTCTTTTTTACACACTTAAAAACTTCTAAAGACGAGGGAAAATATATTGATATATTGCCATTTAAAAACACCATATCAATCTCTTTTACTAATGAAATATTGCTATATGTCATCAAAATTTTGCCATATTTTAATATGTTGATATATTGACGCGGTATATTTTACTAACAAAATCTCACAAGAATTTGCAAAATATCACGAGAGTTTGTAACAAAACTATGAAATTTCATGAGATTTTGAAAGTAAAATAGATCGATACCGCGTTTTTAAAAATCAATTTGATATCAGCATATGAAAATATATTTGAGTATATTATTTTTCAAAGTGTCAGAAATCGATTACACAAAACTGCTATTTTCAATGACTACTTATTTTTGTCCAGCTTTAACATTGGTATCGATATCGGTTATCGGCTACATGAGTTTTAAAATATCGGCATATCGATATCGGCCAAAATCCCAATATTGTGCATCCCTACTGCTAACACCAGTAGCACTACTAGCAGAACTGGCATGTCTATCAACGTCACAGCGACGTCAGAAGGCTTCCTGAGCTTCAGCTACAGCTTTATTAAACTCCAGACTGTTTTTCCAGCTTAAAGGAATAGTACACCCAAAACATGACTAGCCTTCATTTTCTACTCACCCCCATGCTGAACAACACTCTGGAGTACTTTTTTGATATCTCAAATGCATCTGGAGATCTGGGAGGCTTCTTGCTGTCTGCTGACATTCAAATAATGGAGGTCTATGGCGCCCGAGGCAGAAAGGTCCATAAAAGTCCACAAAAAACGTGTCAATATTCCTCCATACTGCTCGTCCAATGTATTCCAAGTGTCCTGAGTGGGTAGCGTCCATAATTTACTCGAAACAAAATCATTTAGAATGTTTTTAGAGCATAAACAGTAGTGTATAGGATTTCCTGAAAGCGCGCCTGCGAGTTCACGAGCCTACGGAAACTGCAGCAGACCAAACCAGATGAAAGTGCGCATTCAGCTCGGCAAAGAACTCATGCTCTTCCTCAACACTGAAGTCCTCAGACATTTTTCTTTCGTTGTTTCTTTCTTTGCACAGGTAAAAAGCAAATTTCTTCTTCTACGCTTGCATTATCGGCAGAGCAGACGCTGAATGTGCACTTTCATCTGGCTTGGTCTGCCGCAGTTTCCGTAGGCTCGTGAACTCGCAGGCGCGCTTTTAGGAAATCCTATACACTACTGTTTATGCTCTAAAAACATTCTAAATGACTTCGTTTCGAGTAAATTCTGGACGCTACCAACTCAGGACACTTGGAATACATTGGACGAGCAGTATGGAGGAATATTGACACGTTTTTTGTGGACTTTTATGGACCTTTCTGCCTCGGGCGCCATAGACCTCCATTATTTGAATGTCAGCAGACAGCAAGAAGCCTCCCAGATCTCCAGATGCATTTGAGATATCAAAAAAGTACTCCAGAGTGTTGTTCAGCATGGGGGTGAGTAGAAAATGAAGGCTAGTCATGTTTTGGGTGTACTATTCCTTTAACTAAATTTATTTCACCCTTGTAATCAAACATCTTCTTCCTCCTTTTTACACTTTAACTCTGAGCACCTTCTTTTAAATTTTTTGCAACTTTTCTGGGACGTTCACACTCGCTCGCCTCCAGATGCTGGTCAGACGGCGTTATCTACACAGAAAGTTCATATTCAATAACCTATTCAGAAAAAAGAAACATTAAAAGACCAAACTAGCAACTACACAAAGCAGGACACCTTATTTTTTTCAGCTAAACATCTGCAACAGAGAAACTGATTGATATATTTAAAAATGTTAAATTATGTGACTGTGTAGCTTTTAAGCTGTTTTCCAAAGGTGAGGCATTCAGCGTATACCTGCAGATAGGTGGTTATTCGATGGTCCTGAATCATAATACTGACATTCCTGCTTTAAGGTGGTTCTGTGAAGTTCTTCAGCAGGACTGAATGAGGGTTGCAACTAATGTCTGGATTCAATAATTGATTAATCACCATAAATCTGATGAATTGTTTCAGCCCTAGACTGAATACACACCCTGTCACCACATGAAGCTTTTACTTAACATTTACATTATTTATGCCTGCTGCTGTTTTTAGTTATCATCACTATTAGTACCTGTATTTGTTTAATTATTTTTAAATTGCAATTTTAAATCAACTATCCTATAATTAAAAGGAAAACTCTTATTTTTAGTTTATCAGGACAAACTTGATTTACCTTTTTTTTTTCCACCTTTTTTTTTTTTTCTTGTGGCAGACGTGTGGAAGCAGCATGTGGAGGAAAGCTTCGGCAGCGCTGCTGCTGGCTCTGGCTGTCGGCTATTTCTACAGTGGCAGGCCAGATCTGCCAGAGCAGATCCTTCAGTACGTCGGCCTGCCGAACTTCCTGTCGTCGTCGCAGAGCCACACCGGCCTGGAGCAGACCATCTCTGCTGCCTGGGAGGCTCTGATCACTTTACCCAGCAGGCAGTGGAGCAAAGTGGCAGTAGGGTGAGTAACTAAAAGCCATTGTTTTCCCTCTTACGTTAATCTGCTGAAAACAGTGGATTTTGAGTCGGCTTCTGCTCCGGTCTCAGTACAGATTTAGTGCTATTGGTGACGGACGAAGACCTGAATCTATGCTTCAGATGTTTGAGCCTGAAGGTGGAACGTCTACTGGTTCAGATTGTATTTTTTTCTGTCTTTTATTTTATTGCCTTCTTCACAATATAAATCATACAAGTCACAGATGCATACTACTACCTGAGAGACATTGGTCCAAGTTCTCCTTAGATACACATGCTCATATGGTGACCAACGTACTTGTTTTACAGAGAAATGATGCAATCCGAGAAATAACCAAAGATTTAAAAAAAAATTAAATAATCAATGAACAGTTAGCATCAAACCAAGGTGAGTTATACATTCACTTTATAGTTTTATTGCTTATTTCACCAATTGTCAACCTCATTGTCTATAGATGTTCGAAATCGGCCTGTTTTTCAGTGTAGTCCTGTTTCTGACTGACTAACTTAATGTGCTCCCTTCATCCTGACATGGGAGCTGGCTCGGAGCTCATCTGCCTGGCTGTGTTTCCTGGACGGGGCCGCCTGTGGAGCTGGTTGACAGTTGCTTTTTGTATCTCTGCTTCTGTCTCCTTGAACCCCAGTGGGCCTCAGCAGATGGCCGCTCACACTGAGCCTGGTTCTGCTGGAGGTTTCTTCCTGTTAAAAGGGAGTTTTTCCTCTCCACTGTTGCTACAAGCATGCTTAGTGTGAGGGATTGCTGAAGAGTCAATGAGTCGATGCAATCAGCTGGTTTTCCTTAGATAGAAAACTTTGAATCGATCTGACTGGATGATCTGGTGAACTGGAAAGTGCCTTGAGGTGACATGTGTTGTGAATTGGTGCTATAGAAATGAAAAACTGAATAGAATTGAACTGAATACCTCCACAGAATTACCTTTCCTTCCCAGCAGCTCACATGCTTCATACCAAGTCTGGTTTGTGCCTTTTTAGATATTGTCCCCAACTCTTGCAGAGATCATAAAATTTTTCAATCTCCAATGTTATTGATGCCGTTATTTTCTCCTTAGTATAAATACTTGATAACACATCAATCCATTCTTCCTGTATTTTTAATAAAGTTTGTCGGTAAAGGCGTTTGTAGCTTTGAGCAGTCGGGTTAAGCGGGGTAAGAATCTACCTTAGCTCCGACTCAGAGTAACATTTAGGACAGAACATAAATCCTTCAGATGTGTTGTTTTATTTTCATTTATTGTTTTATGGCTTTTATTCTCTTGCTCCTAATAAACATTATCAGCTTTTATCAGTTCAGATTGAGCCGTTTATTTTTTTTCCATTTTAAAAACATAAAGTTCATATTCTTCAGTGTGTTCATGGTTTTTCAGTCTAAAATGATCCTTTGGTCGTTCAGTGTGAATGCCTGTGTGGACGTGGTGGTCTCCGGCGTGGGGCTGCTGCAGGCTCTGGCTTTGGACCCTGGCACCGGCCGCGATCATGAAATCCTGCACTCCAAGGAGGACCTGAAGGAAACCTTCATTCACTTCATGGAGCGTGGAGCAGCGGCGGAACGTTTCTTCAGCGACAAGGAGGCGTTTCAGAGGATCGCCCGTGCAGCCGCAGAGTACCCTGGGGCAAAGGCAAGGAGGTCTCACTCTGCAGCCGCTTGGCCTGTCATGGAGTCCTTTAACAATTTCTGGGAAGAAATGTGACTTTTTTCTCTTTTTTTTCTTTTCTTTCAGCTCTATGTTGGAGGAAACGCTGCCCTTATTGGTCAGAAATTCGCCACCTACCCAGATTTGATGGTACTAAAGCAAAGATGGATCTAAGATTTTAAATTTATCTTAATTCCTCTAATTAATCATTAATGTATGGAGTGAATTGTATTCCATTATTGTTGGGGGGAAAGAATAAAAAGCAAAAACATGTTTTTTAAATAGAAACTTGAGAAAATGCAATCCATAAATGAAACTTGAACAACGTCTTAATCAAAAAAGGTTTTGCCGTTTTCTGATATTTCAATCTACATACACTGCTGGCCAATTTTATTGGCACATCTGCAATTCTGTCAGATCATGCTCAACTCCTCCCAGAATATAATTGCAATTAAAAAAACTATGGTATTAATATCTTTCTTTTCTTTTGCTTGCAATAAAAAAGACAGAATAACCAAAAAGACAATTCCAAACCAAACTTAAAGGGGGTAAACAACAGTATTGGTACCCTTTGAAAGGTCATGTGATGCTTTTGTAATCAGTGGCACCTGTTACCTGTGGCACATGACAGGTATAATTAAAAAAGGTAAAACTAAGAAAGCAAATTTATTTATTGACATTTTGTGGATTGTATTTTTGTTTTTCAAGTTTTCATCTATTAGACATGTTCTCTGCTTGCAAAAATGATGAAACAAATTTCACCCCATATCAATGAATCCAAAAAGCACATTTTGCAGCAAAAAAACAAATATTTTCAAAAAACAGAAAAAGAATAAGCCTTTTAACCACTGTCTTATCAAAGTATCTGCTGTAATTCATTGTTCATATTTTTTTTTCATTTATTCTTTAAATGAAACAGGTTTTGTTGTGTGGGCCAGTTGGTCCAAAACTCCACGAGATGCTGGATGAGCAGATTGTGGTTCCTCCAGAATCTCTTCAGGAAACGGACGAGTTCCACCTCATCCTGGAATATAAAGCAGGTAAAGGGATTCAAAAACACGATGGATGCGCTCTACCTGGTCTGGATCCTTCAAGTCTGAAAATGAGACCAGAAGAGTTTTTGCTCTGGATTCAAACAAGTTTAGCCTTCCGGGGCTTTCTCTGCGGTACGCTCTGTCGCTTAGCAACCGTGACAGATAACAGGCAAAGTAGGAAAGGAGGGAATACCACACTTTTCAAAACTTTTTATTTTTTATTTTAAATTTTTTTATTGTAAAGTGAACAAAATCTACACTCATGAGAATCCAGAGTGGATTAAAGGTTCCAACCACCGGGAGCAAGAACAACTCAAATCAAATGTAATGATAGAAACCTTAGTCAGTTAAATAACCTGCTGCTGTCATTTTGCACATCTCTGATGTTGCTGCTATTTTCAAATATCCATTACTGTAAAAATGTCCATAGCTGCATATTGGTTATTTATTCTCCAGGTGCACAGTTTGATATTGTTAAAACACTTTACAGTATTTTATTGTTTATCTTTTAACTTTTCACTATCATGTTATTGTACATTTTTCTGAGGTCCACATTTGTGTGACCAATTTTTTCTATAATCTTTATGCTGCTATAAACACCAGAATTTTCCCATTCTGGGACAATGAAGGGATTTTCTTTTTTATTCTATCAAAGGGGTAGAAAGATATAACTAAATCTAAACGACGTATGTATGAAAAATATATCTGCAAAATATCTTATTTTCAACAACAAGAAATGGCAATAAAAAAAAAAGAATATCAGATTTATAGTCCCCAAACTGCAGATATGTTAGAATCTGTCCTTAAATTGCAGCCATTTACACAGTAACAGATAAATTAAACATGAAGCGCCACATATCTGACTCAATAACCATTAAAACAACTATTTTCATTCATTTCAGACCAAAATAATCACAGACTGTATTATGTTAAACTGAACTTCCAACATTCACCACTGTGAGGCGCCAAGTGCCTTTTTCCTCTGAGCACGGAGCAGCCAGCTTGCTTTGACTCGCAATGCATCCTGGGATATCCAATGCTACGTAAGATACACCGGACCCATCCTTCAAATCACGCAAAAAGAAAGCATCTGTAGGCCGCATAACGACGAGTCTTGGTATCAGACCAGACCTCGCCGCCACACTATGATGTAATCGGCCTACGAATAGCATCCCATGAAGTCGAACCTACCCGCTGTTTTACATGTAACCTTTTCTGCAGCAGCGTTATTTATCCTTGTTTCTTCCCTTCAGGGGAAACGTGGGCTTCCACTCAGGCGCCACAGGCCAACCGCTTCATCTTCTCTCACGATGTGTCCAATGGGGAGATGAGCTCGTTGGAGACGTTCGTGACGAGCCTGGAGGAGTTCCAGCCGGAGCTAGTCGTCCTGTCGGGGTTCCACATGATGGAGGGTCAGGGCAGGGAGCTGTGGGGGGAGAGACTGAAAGAGGTCAGGAGGCTCAAAGCTGCTCTCATCTGAGTCTTTTAATGGCTGCCATGACAACAGAAAAACAAACTTTGCATTTCATTTATACAAGGAATGAATCATTCTTTGAATTTTATAATGAAAACTGTCTGGATGTTTGTTTTAGGCTGTAGCCGCCATAGGTGACATTCCTAAGGACATTCCTATCCACCTGGAGCTGGCCAGCATGACGGATACAGACTTCATGAACCGGATCATGCAGGAGGTAAAATGCTAACGTCATCAGCCATGAAGGATTCTGCCTCCCAGAGCAGATCCCTGCAGATCCCTGACCAGGGCTCCACATTTAATTAAAGCCTCTCTTCCTGTTAGCAGGTCTTGCCCATCGTCAGCTCCATCGGACTGAACGAGCAGGAGCTACTCTTCCTCTCTCAGGCGGGGGGCGGCCCTCACGCCACTCTGCCTGCGTGGAAAGGCATCCCTGACGTTGGGCGCGTTGGTGACATTCTCTTCTGGATCCTGGAGCAGCACGGCCGCACCGACCCATCCTCAGAATCCGAGCTCACTCGCATCCACTTCCACACGCTGGCCTACCACGTTTTAGCGACGGTGGAGGGTTACTGGGGCAACCAGGCTGCAGCTGTGATGGCGGGGGCCCGGGTGGCCAGCAGTCAGGCCTGCGGCCTCCAGGCTGTGGACGTTAGCAAAGTGGAGCTGAAGGCCCCGCTGGAGTTTCACAGCTCTCACTTTGAGCCCAGAGAGCAGCTGTCCCTGAGGCCAGAGGAGCCCGTCACCGTGTGGCGCAGGGGGAACGTCACCTTCCACCTCAGCCCCGTACTGGTCTGCAAAAGACCCCTTCGGACAGTGGGGCTCGGGGACGCCATCTCTGCTGAGGGACTAGTTTACTCAGAAATAAAGACCCAGCGGCCTTTCTGAGAAAAGAACTGAAACTCTGACCTGCAGCTCTGCTCGTCTCTGAGCCAGTCTCCAGATTCAGGATCCTTCATCCCAAAGATGTAATATTTCAGTGACACCCCCCACCCCCCCCCACCCTGACCTTCACAGCGACTTTACTGTAACCTGCATATCTTCAGAATGCTGTGCCTTCTACAAGAATCTGAAACGTTATTAAATTGTCTTTTATAGGAAAACTTCAGATTAGCCCCTGTTGAAATAGGTGCTGTGTGATAGAATCAAATTCCCTTTCTAGAAGTTCTGCTGGTGTCTTCATGTCTAATATTAACTTGAAAGTTCCTCCAACTCTGGACATCAAACATGATTTCAACATGTCTGATCAACTGGATTATTATTTTTTTTCTTCCTATTTGGTCTGAAAAAGTAAGAAATAGGCTCTCATATTCCAGCTCCATAAGAGCAAATGTTTGCTTCCGTTCCTGCCTCTATTAACTAAATTGAGGGGGAAATCAAAGTATTAGATTATAGGTATTAAATGTATTAAAGGGTATGTATTCAGATAATCCATTCCAGATTTTTATAGACCAGGTTTTATGACTGAATCAGGTAAAAGCCACGTTTAGCATGTGATGTTTCGTGTATGAAACATGCCAAGATGAACCATCAAATGTTTAGAATGTGAAAAATCTTAAAAACCTGAACTGGAAAATGTGTAGGGTCCCTTTTTATTGTCTTTAAGCACCAAAACACTCCCTCCATAAGGAAAAAGTATATTTAGATATTATTTTTTTGATAAATAGGATACTTGTTTAGATATAGCAAAGGTATTTTAGATGTAGTCTGAAGCATGCTCTTCTTTAAAGGATGAATTTCACTTCATATTCTGATGCCAGCTAATTGACTTGATGGTTCACTTATGAGCGTCTCATAAAGGCTGTAATCTTAATGTCAAATGCTTTGGGGTTTATTCCCATTAGCAAACACTCCTCCTGTTTACCTCAGATTGCCTCTGAAGGCATGCAATAATCACAGTCTTAATGCAGCCTTATGACTAGAAGGTGACGCAGCATTTGTGTTCAGAACAGGTGATTCCTTGCACTAGTAAAGATAAGTGGCTGGTGAGCCTGTGGAGGGGAACCATAGCCTTCTGTTTGTCCTGTTTCATGTTTCAAGCACAGTTTATTCATCTTTTACTCATTTTGTCTTTGTGTTCTGTTTGTATCATGTGACAAGTTCCGTTCCCTCATTATGTCTCATTAAAATTCTGGATGGAGGAAGATGTGTAGTTTGGATTCTTCATATTTAAACTCTTTAACATAATGGATATTTATGTCTTTTAAAACCAACAAGGTTTAAATGTTAGAAGACCTTTAATAACATGTGACATGTTTTAAGTAACCATACAGGGGCTTGCTAAAGTACTTATACCCACATTTTGCTCACAATCACAGTGAGTGATTCACCAATGAAAAAAAAAAGTTTTTCTATAAAAAGGTTTGACCCTTGATTGCATTCAACACCTTAAGACTTCCAGATGTCACCTAATTGTAGTTATTGCATTTTATCAGTGCTACATAATAAGCTAAGTTGCAGTATTTCTATACCTGTTATTTATGAACTAATAGAACCACTCATTTTTCTGTCTGATGCACTTTCTCTTTTATCACGTCATCAATAATACAATACAGACTAGGTGTTTAACGTACTATTACTGCTCTGGTTTCCATTAGATTTAAATAGCAGTGGTCAATCAGGAAAGAAAGTCTGATACTAAGCTGTATGAAGTAAATGCTGCAGATTTGTCTGGAATCTGGATTGTTCATAAAGTTATATATTTAGGGTCATTGAGTTGGCACTCAACAAATCTGTTTAGAGAAGAGTGAAAATAAAAAGATAAATTCCTGATTTTACTCTACGACATGGCACATAAAGGAGGTAGGTAACATGGAGAACAGGAGATGAGAGCTTTTTTGACCTAAATGGAGATCAATTACGGTAAACCCCATCAGTAAAAAAAAAATATATATATACAATAGAGGTTGCAGCTTGATGCTGTAGGGGATTATTCTCATCTATGTGTGTGTGTGTGTGTGTTTGCGGGGGTTTGCTAGTCAGAGTTGATTGATTATTTAAAAATAAAGAAAACCTGTTGAAGATCAGTTTTGCAGCTGTATTTTCACACAAAGATGGTTCATTGATTTAAGGGGCTAAATGTACAGAAAATTACCTTTCTTTGACTTATTTATTGTTTTGAATATTTTTTGTTATTCAATAAAATAAGGCAGAATGAAATAGACTCGAGGTTGTGGTTGTAATGAAACAGTTGAATTAGATGCAGAAAACTGTTAATATAATATAAATAAATTTAACTAAAATTGTCAAGGCAAAATATTGCTTTAGATTATCTGGCTGTCGGATCTGTAAAGAAAAATAAAATAAAAATACTACACAAAAATCCCACACAATATAATATATAATATATATATTCATAGCTGTATAAACACTTCATGTTTCTGCACATCACCAAAAAACGTTGTCACGCGTCTGCATCCGATTGGCTACCATCACAATACGTGATCCAATCAAAGCTACGTGCCACGCTATAATCCCGCCCCTGTGTCCATGAGACAGCTCCTATTGGATGCCGGTGGTCACAGGCCAGGCCCACAAGCCCACGCCCTGTCCCTCCTACGGAGTTTATATAAAGCTAGCAACCAGCAGGCTGTCCCGGGGCTAAGCCTTTTCCTCCTGTTTCGTTGTTGATGGTGAGGTTCTGTGAAAGAAGGATGAAGTTGTTTGTAGCTGTAACGGTCATTGTGGGATCGCTGATTTTTCTGGGTTTCCCTAATGGCTCATCGGCTGACGAGAAGAAGAAAGGCCCCAAAGTAACAGCAAAGGTATGGCCTGGCTGTAGGCTGCTTTCCTGGGGAGGGAAAAAATCAGGGCTTTTCCCTCTGTGCTAACCGATAGCTTTTAAGCCACGTCACAGAGCGACTGCTGTTGGTCAGCTGCTAACAGCAACTAGCTCCCTGCTAATAGCTCACGCTAACAAGCTAACTTTGTTTAAAGCTAGCGGGGATGAAGCCCAGAGACTGAAGCCATCCTGTCCTTTACATCCGGGTCAGACCGCAGGAATTGGACACGTATCGGGCTCAGCTGTGGGTCCTGGCCTGCAGCAGATTGTCCACGTCTGCAAATACAGTAAAGCCGAGATCCTGCCTCTGGTTTATCAGATTTATCAGGACCTGCAATGTCTTTTAAAGACGCCTTTTGTTTTTCTGTGTTGCACCTACCTATCATAGGCTATAATTTATACAATAATTTATTCCCCAAACTTATATTGCATCTTAAAGATGAATCCTATTTAGCCCTCGTGCCTTAAATGAATTCCTTAATTGATGTATAAGGGGGAACTAAAGGAAAATTAAGCTTTTAATAATTTCCTGCCAAAATAGATGGAACTTCTGACTTTAACAGGTTATCTAAAAGATAATTACATCCGCAGTGAGTTATTTTCCAACTTGTCTCTTACATTGGGTGACGTCATTACCTTGCAAAAAATATAACTTTTCATTCTGCTGAATGTCTCCATTACATCTGCAGCACTTTCACTTGGCTCAATGGTTCAAATTAATACAGTTTTTTTTTTTTTTGTCTCAGTTCCAATTAACTTTTGAGACAGTTTTAACAATGATTGTTTTTTTGGGGATCAATTTTGTCACTGTGTTGTCATGCACCACAGAAGCATAATGCTGCCACTGCCATGCTTCCTCATGAGGATGGTGTTGGTTTTATTCCATGTATTAGTCTGTTTACTGCGTGGCTCTTGGGAAGCTGCAAAGGAGAAGGCTGGCTTTCTATGATGCCTTTTGTCTTGCTACTCTGGAACGGAGGTCAGATGGTTGATCCAGTCCCAAGTTCTGGCGTGTCACCAAACTGGAGTAAAAAAGTTGAAGTGAGGTCATAATGTGGATGAGATCAAAGTAATTTAAAAACTCCCATTGGCTTGTTAGACACTGATCAAAGAAAACCTTTGGAGAACCATTAGGCCACCCCACTGATGCTGCCTCAGACTTTGCGCCCCCTAGTGTTTTTGCAGTGATATAATGCTGGATCTCTCTCCTGTAGGTTTACTTTGACATCAGAATTGGAGACGAGGATGTGGGAAGGATTGTTATCGGCGTCTTCGGGAAAACTGTTCCCAAAACCGTGGACAACTTTGTTGCCCTGGCAACAGGAGAGGTGAGCAATCCAGTAAAGCTGCTTACTTTGCTTTTATAAGGAGTAAAAACATTATGTTGGGCTTTGTGTACAGGATCCGTTTTGTTAAATGTTCATGTTGAAGGGATGATTTCAGAGGTTTTCAGCATTGTTTACAAAGCTGTTTGTTTTGGTTAAACAGAAAGGCTTCGGTTACAAAGGCAGCAAGTTCCACAGAGTTATCAAACAGTTCATGATCCAGGGCGGAGACTTTACCAGGGGAGATGGGACTGGAGGTAAACTCTGCTTTACTGCACCTAGTGGCGCGATTGTTTAGATGGTTAAAAATCCAGAAAAGTAGGTAAAGTTTATTTGTTTTTTTGTTTGAAGGCAAGAGCATCTATGGAGACCGTTTCCCTGACGAGAACTTCAAGCTGAAGCACTACGGCCCCGGCTGGCTCAGCATGGCCAACGCCGGCAAAGACACCAACGGTTCCCAGTTCTTCATCACCACCGTCCAGACTCCCTGGTTGGATGGCAAACACGTCGTCTTCGGCAAAATCCTGGAGGGCATGGTGGGTGTCAGAGACACAAACCCCGCATAGCCTCCATACTTAGAAAATAACTGGGATTAAATTGGCAAACAAAACTGAACTTTTCTCTTATCCTCTCTCCCCTCTGCTAGGATGTCGTCACAAAAATTGAGAACACAAAAACAGACGGCCGCGACAAACCTCTAAAAGACGTCACCATCCACGACTGCGGCAAAATCGAGGTGGAGAAGCCTTTCGCTGTGGCGAAAGAGTAGAGCGCAGCCCTTCATCAATGGCAGGGGAATCGGACTGGGGCGGGACGTCGGAGGAAATGTGCGGGCCACTTTGTTTTATCAGTCATAAGACTGCAGTCCAGGAGGGAAGGGAGCACGCTCTGATTGGGTGACGGCCATCTTAATGCACCAGAAGAGCATATAATGCAATCATGCCATGAGTCTGGGTCCATTTTACCAACATGCATTCAAAGGTGCACTTAACTGTTCACTGTTGGGCTATTTTGTAATTAAAAAAAGGAACGGATATGGGGAAATAAAGGTTTCACGTTTTGATACATCAATGTCAGCTCTGTTTTATTCTAAAGGCTTTTTATTGCTGGTGTAGAATCAAAGTGTAGTTTTCTTTGTTTAGTTTGTTTGTAGTTGAACAACTGGTAAGCCTTACCTGATCCAGAAGAAGCCAGAGGCGGTTTACCTACATAAAGTCAGGCATATACTTTGCGATATTTTCAATCGTTGCACGCAGCTACAACTCAAAATTGCTCTGATGTGATCTACCTGCTCACACTGCATGTCAAAAAGTGCATTGCTCCAGGTTTTGGTAAATTGGCTCCTAGCTCTGCTTCAACAGCAGGATTTGTCCACAACCACCTCCCGTCTGCCGACTGAATTTCAGACGCTGGATTTTCCTCCAACCTTATGATTCCTGATCTGGAGATAGTCAAGAGAGTCTCATCGCCCATTGTAAACCCCTATATACTACATGACGCAGGACGCACGATCAGCTGAAACTTGGCCCAGTGAAAAAATCTTTGCACGACTGGAGAATCGGCCTGAAAAATGAAAAAAATTCATACAGTGTATGTCAGACTTGAGTTACGTTTACTTGAGTTTAAAAAAAATTTAGTTTTGGAAATTTTACTGCGTATACTTAGTTTTACTTGAGTAAAACAAAGTATCAGTACTACTAGCTGTTCTTCCCATTAGAACTCCATTCAATGATGAATGAGCTTGTTTTAAACAAAAAGGCTCCTAGTGAAGCTTTAGTTCACAAACTTTATTGGTTTTAAGTTTATCTTCTGTCTGAATGCAGTCATGTAGAGGTAAATGTGGTCATCAACAGTTTTCTGTTGTGAGAAGAAAACAATCTTAATAGTTTAGGAAGATATTTCTATCACAAAACATCATTTAGTCTATTTCTAAGGTTAAACTTCTTTAGGACTACAGCTGGAAGCATCATGCATGTGTCTGTTGGTGTTTTTATTGTGAAGGAGCCAGATGCTGAGCAGTGGTTTCCTAGCAACTATCAAAAATCCTATATACAGTGTTTGATGGTAACAGTAGACTTGGACAACTTTTATTGTCATTTATTTACAAAGTGTTTGCAAGACTGTGCTGCAGTGATTCCCAACGGGGGTACCTGTACCCCTAGTGGCCTGTGAGTGCATTGCAAGGGGTTCATGGAAATATTTTATTTCTTGGGTAGTAAAATAAAATGGGGCTGGGATCTGTTATGCTTTGTGGGCACCCAATGAACAATTTAACAAGCTTTCATCAACCAAAAAGTTAGTTTTTCTTTGAGTTCAGCTTTGACACACATCAGAACCAAACCGAGGACCAGACAGGATGTAGAGAACAGCCTGGGATCAGCTGTTTTTCACAATCAGCTCAGATGTTTGATGAAAAAAAGTAAAACTAATTAAGTCAATCTGATAAATTTTGTTCAGTATTTTTTTTTTCAATTCAAGTTTAAATGTGATTATAGGGGATTTTTATAAAGTTTTATAAATACAGGTTTATGATATGATTGTATTATTTATTTAGAATCCTTACCAACTTCCAGGCAACATTTATATTTGGGTTTTTGTTTTAGATAGAATAAAATGCTTTAGGTTTAAATGCTCAAGTTAAAAGATTAAGCAAAATAGTTGGTCTTTAAGCCTGGTTAATATAAATAGGTATAAATACCAAGTTTACAGGTGCACTATGTCCAGAGGTCGATAACTAGTTACATTTACTCAGTTATGTTTCTTTGGGTAATTTAAATAAAAATACCTTTAGGAGTAGTTTTACGTCATCACATTTTTTCCTTGACTAAAAACATGATCACTTTCCACTGCTCAGCTCATCCATTGTGAGAAGTTTCACTTAGTAAAAAAATCAGTTTTTTTTTTTTTTTAAACAAATATGCTCCACTGAGAGACACACTTTCTTCTTCTTGGAACTCAAGCTTTAATGGTTGAATGTTATTTTCTATCTGCTGAGGTCATCTGGAGGTTTAGTGAAAATACAATAAACAGTATTCTGTAATTTAACCTGTTCTACACACTATAAATATTGATTTTATAACTCAAAAATCAAATCCATTGTCATGATCATTGATAGGGTTAATAAATAAAAACCAAACCGAGCAAGTATTCCTTACTTTTCTGCAGAAAAGTGAGAGAGATGACAGACCAAGGGTGAGACCCCTTGAAAAGTCTGTGATCAACTCTATCCAAACGTCTCTTTTCTGCTTCTTTTATTACTGGACTTCATAGGAATTACAGGAGTGGTCAAAAGTTATCAATCACCATAGCTGGATAATAGCAGGCCCGGAGACAAATATTTGCTCTCCCCATTTAGAACACTTAACAATCCTGGAGCAGATTCCTGTAACTTGAAATAAAATGATAACATAAACATTTTTCTAACAATCATGGCTATGCAGTAGATCAGTCACTCGAGTAGCCTTTTTTTAATCAGCTCTTACTTGAGTCATTTCTTTAAAGGCTACTTTTTATTTTTAGTTGAGTAAAATGATGTAGTGCTACCTTTACTTTAGTATAAGTTTTGGTACTCTACCCACCTCAGACTGTGTCTTCCCCAGAGCATCTGTCCTGCAGGCCTCTCCACGCTGATAAGCTGAGGTACATTTTTAAGTTCTCAGTCTTCTCAGCAGAGGGCGCTCTTACACCAGAACTATAACCTCCATCTCTGGCCCTTGTTTGTTTGATGCAAGTGTGGTTGTTGAGCATTTACATAAATAAAACTAGTGGCTCCTTGTCTCTACTTTTGTTTAAAGCCTTAATTGTCTTAATGTCTTATAACCTAGGCAGAGTGTTGAGCTCTTGAGGGATGTTTATGATCTGGGGAAAAAATTCACATTAGATGCTCCTTCCTGTGATTGTCTGAATCTTCCTGTTTCTTCAAGACTTTTCCAGTAAATCCTATCAGGTCGGATTCGTTGTCACATCTGCACATGTTTGAGTACATGTGTATTTGTATTTCACATTTCAGTTGCAAGGACACTTAACATTGAAAACATCAGAACAAATGTGCAGTAAAATAATTTTAAACATCAATCAAGTAAACAGCAAAACATCTGAATCCTCACTCAAAATCATACAAATCATCAAACCAATTACCATGATACTAAAAAGTAGTTTATGTAAATTGATTTAAAGTATAGTAGTTGCAAACTTAAAAGGGGTGAGAATGCTTTCAGAGCCCAAAACAGGCTTAAATTGGAAGGAACCAGACTTCTTGAAGACGTTTCCTCACCTTTTTCTGTCGGCTCCACCAGAGCAAGCTGTAGTTGGAGCTCTGATGTATTTAAGCAGCATGGATGTCCATCTTCCTCGACACGTTCAGTCCATTAAATTTGTTCTCCGGTGTCCAATTTAATGTAGGATAAAACCAATCAAATAGCCACCCCTCCTTGTTCTGGGTTGTTTTAATCTGTTGTCTTTTTAAATCTTTTTAAATTCTAATGACTTTGCATGAAGTTTTATCAAATTTTTCCATTGGGATATAATCACTTTATACTTAAATAAACTGCATCTATGTAAATAAAATCCAGCTAATAAATCTTATTATTGGCACCTCATCTCCTTCCCCCCATTCTTGTAACTCTACCAGATAAGACTTGTCTCAGGCTAAGTCCAAGGAGTCCCTCCAGACTGGATCCACATCTGAAAACTGAGCCGACTACTATCCAATCTCTCTTTCTGCCTGGCAGAAACTACCATCTCCAGTGTCCACCTTAATGTAGGATAAAACCAATTTATCCAAACTTTTCTGTTTTCAGACTTGCAGGATTTAAGGCTCTATTTCAGCCTTCAATATGGTGACCAGTTTGTCTCTTAAAGAACAGAACATCAGTTGTCCTGAGTGGTTAGAATTGCTTTAAAACATTTTATATTCAGCAGAACATGATTGTGTCATCATAATAAAACGTGTCAAAGATAATTTCAAAGCACTTCAAAGTGTACTTTTTAAAATTATAAATGGTCTTGGAGGTTTATTGTTAGTAAATTACTGTATTTCTAGACTAGCTTAAGCATACTTAAAATGATATTTTCATATACTAATAGTAGATGTGTAAGTTTATTCCAAGTAAACTAAAAGTTTAACTGAAAGACAATATTAAGTAGACTTCAAAGTAAACTTGAAGTACATCAAATTAATCCCAAAAGTTTATCTGTTGTTAACCTTCTAGCTTACTTGCATCAGTGAATTTGGTCTATTTGATAAATATACTTTTGTATACTAAAGTATACTCAAAAATGTGATCTTGTAGTATACCTACTTTTGATAAGGGATTGGAACATGGTCAATGTGTGATAGTTTGTTTTGGGTAGCTTTTCACCTAGAGCACGACCAATCAGTGGCAGCTCTGAGCAGCTGGGTCTTCAGTCTGGATTTAAAGGAGTTTAGTTTTTCAGCTGTTCTTCAGTTTTCTGTGAGTTTGTTCTAAATTTATAGTGCAGACAGACTGAATGCAGCTTCTTTATGTTTTTGCTGCTGCTTCTTCCAGGGAGGCCACTAAACACGACTTACAGCCTTTATATTTGGTGTCCTTTAAACAAGTAAGGAAAAAACAATCAACTGGACTTTGTTGGAAGAATTTTTCCTCCCAATCTAGGAAGCTTTTTCAATTCAAATGTAAAAGAAAATAGCGTTGATTTCAGCATGCAAATTCAAACGCACGAACAGGTCCACCCCTTTGGAATGGGGGTCGTTTTCTTTTGTTAGCCTGCAATGCCCCATACCTGTCTATGTCTCTGAAAGGGGCGTGATTAAAGGGAATTGTTGGCCTGGCTGAACAGGTGAGGTCTTCTGCTCTCCTGTAAGGGGGTGGGGTTGTGATGATAGTGGGAGGAATTCAACTCAATTGCTGCATTGTAGGTATTTGAAAGTTAAAATCTAAGTCCACCCCCCCCCAACGGACCCGTTAGTCCGGTTTAATTTGCATGTTTTCTAAGTCAAAACAAGACTTTGTTGCCTCAAAAAAGCCTCAAACTCAAAGCTATTTCAGACATTTTGAATTGAAAAACCTACTGGATGGAAAGCGAAACATCTTCAAACTTGTAAACAAAGTTCTGTGGATTTTTTTTGTACTTCTTTGAATGACTACGACCTGGATGACTTAGACTCTTTACCAGCTAAAAGAAAGCCTTTGTCAGAAGTGGAAAGCAGGAGGAGGGCTTGTAGAAGTGTGAACTTGGAAAGGCAAACAAAAACAAGGATGCAAACTTAACCTCTATTAGTGACACTTTAGAGGGATTTTCCTTATGTGTCACTATAAAAACAGATAAGATGAATCCTTTCAGAGCAAATATAAAACAGTTTCCTCGAGAAGCGGACTTCACAGACTTGCACAAAGGCAACAATTTATTGTACGCTAGTATACATCAGATAATGTACAGACATTTGGTCATGAAATGTGTCTCCAGCTGCTGAGGATCTGACAGTGTTTACAGCAAAAGCTCCTAAAGAGGAGTGCAACTCCAAAATTACTCAGTACTGCTTTAAATTTGATGCAAAATACAACTTGATTTTTTTTTTTAAAGAAGTTTTACATACAGGATGAAACACACATGTAGTCCCATTTATTCCTGTAAAGATCATCACCACTTTAGGACAGGTTTAGTTAAATCTGGGAGAGGAGACCAAGTTGGATTGGCTGAGCTTACATGCAGTAAAGGATAATTAATAATCAAAAGAGACATATCTGTACACAAACTGTGAGAACAGATTAAAATGAAAGCATTAGATCAAAATTACATTCATACAGCAATCAATGCACAAATTGTTACCAGTTTATTAACCATAACTGTGGAAGAGCTTGAAAAAAAAAAACACTTTTTATTTTAATTTTAGATGGGATGTGCTTCCCTAGAAACACTATCTAGCTTTCAGCATCAAAGTTCAGACAAAAAACAGACTTGAACAGGTCGGTTCAGAGCGTGCGTGCATTGATGTTACACTTTCGTTGCTCTCTGCAGATAAACATCCAGACTCAGGAGGTTTCTGGAAAATTCCTCTTTAATTTCAGAGGTTTAGTATGATGCCTAATTACAGAGGAGCAAGAAAAAACCTCTAACTGGTGTATCATTTAGGGAGATAATCTTCCTATAAATTATGTTTCCCCCTCTTGTTGTGCTTTAATTAGAGAATGGAGGAAACTGAATAAACAGCTTGTCCTCCTCTGCCCCTTAAACCAGCATATAAAGGCTCCTACAGGCATTTAGACCCCGACATTGTTTACATTATTTTTCAAGTTAAAGCCACAGATATCACCAGATCTTATAGAGAACACATATTTTTTAATCATCAGTTTCTATATAAATTGGAAAAAAGGGTCCTGGTTACTAAAGGAGGCTCCATCCAGCTGTGTGAAACTGGATCTCATTATTAATCCAGCTGTTTTGTGAAGCTCTTAAAGGTTTGTTAGGTGACAGCTAGCATCCTTAAGACCAACAAACCCATCAAACCCGGTGAGGAGCTTTAAAGCAGAGTTACATAATTAAACAACCGTTAACAGAGCGCCATCGCTGAGATGGACATGGCTAAACAGACAGTAAAATCCAGATGCATGCCACATTTTTGCTTTTATTTTGTAAAAGTAAAATCCTGTATCTTTACATTCCACTTCACATTTACGCACTACTTTGCTTTGCTCTTTGACAATAACTGCAAATAGAAGGAAGTTGTGATGAAAAAGAGGTTTGGTTTCATTTGCATAGAACTGTATTTTTAAAGCACATTTATTGTACCTAATGGTTGCCGGGAGTTCACCAAATGAAAACCATTTTGGAGGAGATGTAGAGGGCTGCTCCCTTCTCCACAGTCCTTGTTTTGCTCAGAATCACTGAAGCATCGTATGACTCAACCAGGATGGAAATATGGAAAGAATTCCCTGGAGTTGGCACAACCTTGTTCTTGGTTAAACCCTCTGTTGTTTGGTTTGCTCCTGTTTGTGGGGCTGGGGATTGTCCTGTGAAACGGTGTTATTCTTCACCTACTGGCCTTGCTGGGAAAAAGCCGTGGCCATCCGGACATATCTGGCATAGTAACTGGAGCCGGCTTTGTCATGGAGATTAAACCAACACTGGAGAGAATCACAACATGAAGCGTGGATCACAGGAATCATCCACCAGTGTTCACATCCTGCCCTTTTTGCCCCCTCCCACCAAACACTGACACACACACTCTCTCCTAATCAATACTCCTAATCCCACTGTGCGCACAGAATAACTGGGCCATTCAGTTAGGCCAGGATACAAGTTAACAGGCTGATTCATTGACCCCAATATCACTCCAGCAAAAACTGTCCATTTCACCAAGACTTGCAGTTTTATATATTTACAGTAAAAGTACTTCCTTATTTAGTGATTGACATTGTTAGAACAATTATCATTGAAGATGTGTGAGTTTATTACACCTTGGTATTGGCTGCCCGTTGCGTGTCAGAACTGATGTTTTAATCTAATTAGGACAGTTCCTCCGTCTGGATATACAGTTATAATCTTCATTCAGTACGTGGCAAAGGTTTGGAAATGGAATGAGAGCGTTGTTGTCATGATCGGTTTTAGAGATAAACCCACATGCAGAACACCACTGAGACTTGGTAAAAAGTTTAACAGAGTTTATTAGTTTTCACACAAAGAAGACAAGATTCAGGTTCAGGTCCGGGCAGGATTCTCTGGCGTCTGCAGAGACGGATAGTTGGCTAGCTGGGTATGCAGATAAGTTAAATGGATTCTCAGATATTTCAGTGGATACCTTGAAGAGGTCCAGGTTTGTTCAGAGAGAGGGAACCAGTTGGGATCAGAGACAGTTGGTTCAGCAGAGTGCTTAGGCAGCAGCAGCGTCTTACTTCTGACTTCCAGTGATCAGACCTTGGTTGAAGTGATCAGCTCTTTCCTAAGAGCAGCAGGTGGATTCCAGAAAGTAGTCTTCAGGTTTGGCTCTCTAGGGCAGGCACGCATATTCAGGTTAAGCTCATCCAGAGCTGCTCTCGAAAGACTGGTTTCCTAGGAGCGAGAAGACAGAGGCAATTAGTTTAAGGTTTCTCTAGGAAAATAACTATTAGTAAATTCAGAGGCTCAGGTTCGCTAACCAAACTTGGCTAACACTGCGGCGTCGAAGCAAGGTCTGGCAGCTGCTTATGAAGGCCGGTCTCCTGATGAGCTGATGAGCGTCAGCTGAGCTGGGGGCTCCAGCCCAGGAGGATCCACAGCGCACTCTACTGGAGAAGGTGGAGAATCTCCAGATCCCAACAGTTGTCCTATGTTGATAAGGCTGGAGCCATGGATGTCTAATCATCTGCCAATGTGTATGATGTAAAATAAGATGATGTAGCAGACTGGCGATGTATAAAATGCCTTTTTAACTGTTAATCGGGGCCGCTTCCTGAGAGGTGAGCAGCTGCCTTCTGTACATTCTAAGAAATTTCTCTGATCCGCGTAAGATTACAATTTCTATCAGAACCTGTTGTCATGTCTCCTGGTTATTTAATACATGAAATTTATGACGTGATATTTAAAGAGTTTTTCCGAGTGATCTCTTTTCAGAGAAAAGAACTGGAGAGATAGAGCATCAAGGCACATACACAGCTTTCGCAACATACTAAGCAAGATTGGATTCTGTTTGTTTATTAATCTTTTGAAAGGATTCCAATCAGTGCAACAATCCACCAGTGCAGCCAGACAACTGTGCTAGGTATGACTTCAGTATTTCTGATCTCAAAACAAGTCTTACCTAGAGCAATTGTCTCACTGCAGTGGCATATTATTGCATTGATTTGCAGTGGAATCTTCACAAACGAAGATTAATTAAGATTAATCAAACTGAATCTTAATAAGATCCCACAGGGCCATTTGGCTGGATGATTTTAATACCTGGTTACATGGACATTTTTTTCAGTGTATCAGCTCCTGAAAATGCTCTGTATGTCATTATCTTGGCACTGATGGGCTGGGTTTGGACTTTTATCCTATCTGCTTAGCTCCACCCAGCGCTCATTGTCACTCATCAGATTCACCTGCTCCTGCTTTCTATTTAAGCCACCGGTTTCCAGCCATCGGTGCCAGATTATTGGAGCTGAGTGTGTTTTCCAGCTATCTGGGTTTCCAATTACCTGGTTGCCTCTCTTCTGGTCTGTTGGCTGATCTGTTTTTTAACTGTTGGCTGGATTCTGCATGCTAACGACCTTGGACCTGTCTGACCCCCACTGTCCCACCTCCAACCGTTGTCTTCATTTATGGATGACGGGCTGTCAGTCAGAGGCTTCCTGACACTACTTCCTATGTGATTGTGTCTGCAAGGCCCAATCAGGAGGAGGCTTACAGAAGAGATTTGTCTCCACCCAACCTGTCAAAACACATTTTCCTTTGTGTGAGTATAAAATTAGTCTGAGGGCAGAGACACTTTTGAGATGCAGCTGCTTGGCCGCTGGATAGAAGATGGGGTGGGGGGAGCTGGCATGCACAGAGAGTGATTTTCTCCTCTTGAAGTGGCAGTTTCTCCCACATGTGATTTTATTTCGAGGTGGTAGTTAAACCATGTGCAGAAGTAGTTTAACATACTATATGTGAGTATGTTTATTATGCTCGCGGCCCTTTTTAAATAAATAAGACACCATATATGCACGGCTTTAAGGTGTGACCAATTAATCTGTGTCTCTTTTTCGGTTTTGGTCCTGCTCTAAACATTTAATTCACTACATTACATTTTTACAAAGTACTCAACAAAAACAGGCGGCAAACCAAATGCTTAAATAGTGGAGAAAACAGGTGAAAAGAGTAGGCAAAAAGTTGAGACACAGGTGAACGGAATCTACCAATTATCTGATGCCTCTGGCTAAAGCAGGGGTCTCAAAACTCTGGTATCCTGTAACTATTGGATATGTTTCTTGCTATACACACCTGAGTCAAACGGCTCAGCTAGCTCACATGGTGAAGTCAGGTATGTTGAAGCAGAGATGCCTCTACAAGGTGCAACCTGCCCACGAGGACTAGAAATTGAGACCACTGAAGGAAGAACTGATAAAACAGGGAGAACATAAAAGAGCCTATCCAATGACTTGAAAAAGTAAAGACAAAACCATAAAGAAGAAAGCAAGATAAATTAACTAGAAAAACACCAGGTACAATTTAAGCAAACAGCCCCAATATGATAATCTCCAAAATGACCTAAAGATCTGAATAAAAAAACCATTCAGCAAGCACAGTGACAGAAGCCGTTTGAAACATTAACTAAACCTGGAAGTTGCAGTGGAAACAAAATGAGTGCCGTGGTAGAAAGGCACATCAGTCAAACTGAGAACTTACCAACCTGTTATGGTTCTACTATTTTGGGACTGAGTTCCTAGTTTTCAGTTATTAGTGATTCCATTTTGTTGATCTTTGGTTTATTATCCATTATATTTAAGCAGGCTTTAGTTACTCTCTGTTGGCCCCTTGTGCTTGTTTCTTTTCCCCTTGACTTCCTTCTATTTAGTTTCACTCACACCTGCTCTTTATTCAGCTCATTAGCCCATCCTTTGTTCGGTTCCCCTTATATACTCCATCTCTTCAGTCACTCAGTGCTGGTTCATTGTTGTTGTTTTGCTGCTTCCTCATCTGTGGCTCCCCACGTGAGTTTCCCCTGTAATTTTCTGGGTTTTTTTGGTTCCTTGTATTTTTGTACTTTGGATTTTTGCCTCATTAAATCTCTGCCTCCTGATCTCTGCATTTGGGTCCTGAAAATCCTCCACCCAGCCGTGACACAACCACCTTCAATCCTGCGTTAATGTTCACTCCTTACACACTGACCATGACATAAAAGGTTTATCGAGGTCTTCTGTAGGCTTTTATACTAAATAAATATCAATAATCTACTGTAATGTAATGTACTGTAGGCACCATAATTGGGGGAATGTTGGTCTAGTGGGTAGAGCACTGCGCTTGTGCTCTGAGAAGGTTGTAAGTACCCGGTTTGATTCCCACAGCCTCCACTCTGTGTCCCTGAGCAAGAGCCTTAACCCCACACTGCTTCCTGGCACTGCACAATGGCAGCCCACTGCTCCTGAAGGGGATGGGTTAAATGCAGAGGTAAAAGATGAATAAATTTTGATTATTTATTATTAATTACATTCTAGGTATATTGTGAGTTTTTTTAAAACATTTTTCAGTCTGCTTTTAGGTGGACTTGTTTAGATGACTCGTATATATATTTGTACTGACCCTAGAGTTAAAATGTCAGTTGTTTCTATGCTGTAACCCTGTAAAACCTGGAATATATATATATACTGTATATATATATATCTTAATACTAAGACTGATGAGAAAAGACCAACTCACTGCCTTTCACGTATTTCTTGTTTAAGACAATGGAGCCCAGCAGAGTATTGCCTGAATTAGCACACGCTCTCTGGTCTTCCTGTCCAGAGCTGTGAGCAAGCAGTGACTCTGGAGGAAGGGCAGGAGATCGTGGGAACCAGCCTGTCAACGCAGCTCAGGCCACGTCCTGAAGAAAGTTCCTTCCAGAGAACAACAAACCTCTATGGGCTGAAACAGAGTAGAAAAGAAAGCAAAGAGGAAATAAGTGAACAATGTAAAAAAAGATATGAAACGACATCATAGCTATAAACTGGATGGGACCCAAAGCTAGTACTACTATAGAAATTTAAAAAGTCATTGACAAAAAAGGACCAACTCCCACAGTGAGATTTCCCACGCTGTGGCTTGTATTGTATATTTAGACTTTTCTTGTTGAGCTGTTTCCTCCCTGACTTGTACTTGTTTGTATTTCCTTCTTTTTGTGGACGTGACTTGGCCGATGTTGTGCTGGACTTGAACTTGGCTTTATTCTTTCCTGGCAGCTCCAGCCTAGGATGTCAGCATATTGAAAACACCGAATGCAATGTGACACAATGTTTCATTGGAAATTATTATTTTCTTTATTTTTGGTCTCAAGGCCTTTTGATCCAGTTTTATCTCATCTTCTTTTAAACAGCTCTGTCTCACCTTGAAGGTAGGAATAGGAGTGTAGGTCAGACCTAGAATCACAGGGAATAAAGACGTCCGCATGTTTGAAATTAGACAGCGAGATTAAGCCAGGGTAAACGTAGAGAAGTAAACTTTGCTAAAAAATCTTTGCTAAACTTTGCTAAAAAAGTATGCATCCTGCCGTTTGGCAGGATGCATACTTCATCGGATGTGATAATAGTGAAGTGACAGCGTTAAGTGCTCTGCATGAGACAAAAGCGATGCTGCTTTCATGCTAGTCTCTAGTGGTTGAATAATAGCAGCTCCACTGAGTTATTGCGGCTTGCTATTTCTGGAGGTTGTGTAAGCAATATGAAATATTTATCTTTCTGTTCCTGGGGAGGCAATGGATGTGCTGCCATATCCTCCATGTTATCTATTTTGATATGCATGAAGGAAAGATTTCAAGTGAACTCCAAATGCATCCCTTCATGCAATATTTATCGGCCATCATAGACACTAACTAGTTATATTTGCACTGAAAGTCTGCCAGAACCTTGCAGATCATACTCTGGGGCGTTAGAAAGACTTATGTAATGAAACAGAAATCAATGGTGGCCAAGGCTATCTTCTTTTAGAAACAGCAGCTCCGTTTGCACTAAAGCCATTGGTTGATATTAAGCCTGAAGAGAGGTTACCCACTTCCACACATCCCTTCATTTTCTTTAAACCTAACCTTCATGGATGGACCGGCAAAAAAGTCTGAAGATCTCTCAGACAATGTAAAGCTCATTGAAACCATGTAAGGAAAGGCGTTCTGGTCAGACCTTTGTGAATGGATGTGAAATAATCTCTTCCAAATGATCTGTTTTTGGAGATGAGGATAAGAGGAACGTGGTGTCTTGCTGTTACCTGAGATGGAGTTTTCCAATACAGGAGTGAGTATGCCAACAGAAGCAGAGGTCAGCAGATTGTGATGGGTGACACGGGTCATTAATAAAGAGCAAATTGCTTACATTTTGGACAAACTGGAAATTAAGCTGTCTAATAAACATATTTGAAAAGTTGACCAATAAAATGGAATTTTTTTAGCAGTGTCTCTAAAACAGTTTTTTTCTTTCTTTTTTTTAAGTCGAGTCATTTTACCTCATGCTGGGGGAGGGGGGGATCAATTAGTCGGCACTGTTTCATCATTGTTATAAGTTTGAGGCTGTGTTTCTTGATCATAAACGTGGTCAAATATTGCGTTTATGGGGGCTGCACAAACTCCGCTGAAAAATGAGCTAAACCTGTGCCTAAGATGGACTGAGAACAGCTGTTCCAGTCTCCATGGGGATCTAAGGGGAGCTGAATGCTCCATGAACAGCAGATCAGTTGATGGCTGATTGGGATCAATATAAATGCGGGACAAACTTTAAATAAGGAGAGGAAAACCACATCTATTCCCTCTCGTGGCTCACAGGAAGCAGCAGACATTGCTCTACTGGCAGCTGCTGTTTCTCACTATGAACTGAGATTTTTCAATTCAGCTTATTTATATAGTGCTAACTCACAACACATGTCATTTCAAGACACTTTATAGAGAAAATTCATCCATTTCATAAAGTCAGATTGATTCAAAGTTTTCTATGTAAGGAAAACCAGTTGATTCGATAGCAATCCCTCCCACCAAGCATGCTTGTAATGACAGTGGAGAGGAAAACTCCCTTTCAACAGGAAAAAAAAAACCTTCAGCAGAACCAGGCTCAGTGTGAGTGGTCATCTAATGAGGCTGACTGGGGTTTAATGAGACAATGGAAAAAAAGCAGAAATATAAACGGTAAACAAGCCAACAAGCTCCACAGGCAGCCCCGTACAGGAAACACACAGCCAGGCAAATGAGCTCTGAGCTCCCATGTCTGAGTATGAAAGAGAGCAAATAGAGTTGGTCACAGTCAGGGAAACAGTTCTACATTAAAAACAGGCCAAGCTCCAACATCTATAAACAAAGGTTTTGATAAAAATAATGAAATAAGGGTCCCTATGTCCTCCAGCAGTCTAAGCCTATAGCAGCATAACTATAGAGATAGCTCAGGATAACCTGAGCCACTCTAACTAGAAGCTTTATCAAAAAGGAAAGTTTTAAGCCTAGCCTTAAAAGTAGACAGGGTGTCTGCCTCACGGACTAAAACTGGTAGTTGGTTCCACAGGAGAGGAGCCTGATAACTAAAAGATCTGCCTCCCATTTTACTTTTAGAAATTCTAGGAACCACTAGTAAACCTGCAGATGGAGAGCGAAGTGCTCTGTTAGGAACATAAGGAACAATCAGATCTCTGATATCAGATGGAGCTTGGCCATTTAAGGCTTTATATGTGAGAAGGAGGATTTTAAATTCTATTCTGGATTTAACAGGAAGCCAATGAAGAGAAGCCAGGATAGGAGAGATATGATCTCTCTTTTTAATTTTCATCAGAACTCTGGCTGCAGCATTTTGGATCAGCTGAAGGCTTTTAACTACAGTTTGTGGACTTCCTGATAGTAAAGAATTACAATAGTCCAGCCTTGAAGTAATAAATGCATGGACTAGTTTCTCAGCATCAATCCTGGACAGGAGATTTCTCCTTTTTGCAATATTCCTCAGATGAAATAAGGAAATTCTAGAAACCTCTTTGATATGGGTCCTGATCAAAAGATTTTTTACTTTATTATCTGAAATCAGTTTAATCCCATCCAAATGAAGTGACTGACTAATCAGCTTCTTTTTTAGAGACTCTGGTCCAAAGACTATAACTTCTGTTTTGTCTGCATTCAAAAGGAGAAAGTTAATAGTCATCCAGGTTTTTATGTCTTCAGACATGCCTGTAATCTATGTAATGGGTTAGCTTCATCTGGATTTATAGACAGATATAGCTGGATATCATCAGCATAACAGTGGAAATTAATCCCATGCTGTCTAATAACTCTACCAATTGGGAGCATGTATAAAGTAAAGAGAATTGGTCCTAGCACTGATCTCTGTTGTACTCCACAGGTAACCTTTGAGCATGTTGAAGATCAGTCATTAACATGAACAAACTGAATTTGATCAGATAGATAAGATTTAAACCAGTATAGTGCTGTTCTTTTCATTCCTACAAAATATTCAAGTCTTTCTAAAAGCATATTATGGTCAACTGTATCAAATGCAGCACTGAGATCCAACAGGACGAGCACAGATACACGTCCATTATCTGAGGCCATGAGAATATCATTAGTGACTTTCACCAGAGCTGTTTCAGTGCTATGATGAGCTCTAAAGCCAGACTGAAACTCTTCAAAAAGTTCATTATGGTGTAAGTGATCGCACACTTGTTTGGCAACTACTTTCTCAAGAATTTTAGATAAAAAAGGAAGATTGGATATAGGTCTATAATTGACCAAGTCACCTGGGTCAAGAGATGATTTCTTAAGCAAAAGTTTCACAAAATTCAGGGATGTTTAGGAGTCATTTCTGGTTTTTGAAAACACTTGAGCGGCTAAATAGGATTTAATTTTTCTATAACAAGACCGAGATGTCTGATGTAATTCAAGGGATCTGCTGTAACCTCTCTTCAAGTTTGGGGGTCGCTGCCCCGAGTGCCCAAATGACAACGGGTACAACTGATGCCTTGACCTTCCTGGTTTTTTCTCCAGCTCTTCCCTGAGCCCCTGGTATTTCTTTAGTTTCTCATGTTCCTTTTTCCTGATGTTGCAGTCATTTGGTATTGCTATGTCAACAACAGCAGCCTTCCTCTGCTTTTTGTCCAATACCATAATGTATATCATATCATATATATATATATATATATATATATATAATTTTTTTACAGCGCCACATGCAGTGAATGGAAAGGCAAAGGATAACGACACATTTATGATAAGCCTCAAGCATTAATCAAAAGTTATCTAAGTTCAACAGTCTGTCTCAAAAAGAGCTGACTTGGAGGAGACACTTCAACTGTTTTAATACTTTTAAAACTTCCCTTTTGGTTAGGTACAGCTGTGATGGCACACCTGTCTGCTGCACCCTGCAAAGAAATAGAGAGAGACATAACAAGCACCTACTATACACTGCACTGTAGATAATTTTTAACATCTCCCTATTCTCCTTTACCGAGCTCCATCTAATCAACTCTGAACCCAGCTTTTGGCCCTGTTGGAAGCAATCACACCCCCATGATGTCATGCTGCCAACCTGTTCTACTTGTCATGATGGGTAAACGGAGGCAAGCCCAAGATGCAGAACACACACGGAGGAGGCAGGGAAAAAGCTCAAAATGTTTAATAAAAGTTCTGAAACACACGGTAAAGCACTGGGACTGGAATGGGTCAGGGGCTGGTTCACTGGAGTCTTGACTGGGACTGGAGACTTAGGGTTAGCAGAGAGCATGAGAGGCTAAGGATCTAGCTTCAGGCTTAGCAGGGCAGTACTAGATTTGAGCTTCCAGCTCACAGCAGAGATCAACAGGGGATTAGCACAAAGGGATCTTCTGGCTGAGCTTCCAGCTCTTAGCAGGGAACAACGGGGAAAATCCACATATGATTCTTCAAGCTGATTCCACGTAGGGACCTCCAGGGAAACTCCACATAGGAGTCTTAGGTTAAATCCACGTAGGAATCTTCGGGTTGGCTCACCAGGGCAGATAGCAGGTTAAGCTCACCTAGAGCTTCTGGCTAGAGACATGTTTCCTGTGATGCAGCTCTCCCAGAGCTGCAGGCCTGAGACAGGTTACCAGTGAGGCAGCTCTTCCAGGGCTTCACGAGGAGACAGGAGGTTAAGCTCATCCAGAGCTTCACGAGGAGACAGGAGGTTAAGCTCATCCAGAGCTTCACGAGGAAACAGGAGGTTAAGCTCATCCAGAGCTTCACGAAGAGACAGGATTCCTGTGAGGCAGAAGCAAGGAAGAGTTAGAATCTGATCTCACACTAGAGATAACCAAGATTCTTCCAGTAACAGAGGCTCAGGTTGCTAACCAACTAAGATCAACACTGCGGCGTTGAGGCAAGGTCTGAAGTCAGCTTATATAGGAGAAGTCTTCTGATGAGAGGATTAGCAACAGGTGTGCAGGGAGGTTCCAGCTCCAGAAGACCCACGGCGCACTCTGCTGGAGACAGAGGGTAGTCTCCAGATCCCCACAGTAACTCCAACCCTAAGGGGAAAACACAGAGCAGAAGAGGATCCTCGGCGCCCTCTGGGGGGCAAGCCTGAGGATCCTAACAGTACCCCCCCCTCAAAGGCGGATTCCAGACGCCCCCTGAAAAAGTCCAACAAAAATAACAAAAAACAACCCACCCAGGGTGGGCGATGGAGGAAACAGGCCAGGAGGGCAAAAACAAAAACAAAGTCCAGAACAAAAAACGATCCACTTACGGTGGACGAAAACAAAAAAAAACCCAGACGATTTCTTGGGCAACGTCTCAGGTGGCCGGCCGAGGGACCGGCAGCGGGACAAAGTCTCAGGTGGCCGGCCGAGGGACCGGCAGTGGGACAGAGTTTCAGGTGGCCGGCTGAGGGACCGGCAGCTGAAGCGTAGCAGATGCTCAGGAGGCCGATCGTTGGGACGGAAGCGAGGCAGATTCTCAGGGGGCCTACCGCTGGGCCGGAGGCGAGACAGATGCTCAGGAGGCCGGCCGAGGATCCGGTAACGGAGCAGAGTCTTAGGTGGCCGGCTGCGGGGTCGGAGGTGAAGCTGACACTCTGGGGGTCTGCCGCGGGGTCGGCGGCGAAGCCGACGCTCCGGGGTTCTGCTGCGGGGCCGGAGGCGAAGCCGACGCTCCGGGGGTCTGCTGCGGGGCCAGAGGCGAAGCCGACGCTCCGGGGGTCTGCCGCGGGGCCGGAGGCGAAGCCGACGCTCCGGGGGTCTGCCACGGGGCCGGAGGCGAAGCTGACGCTCAGGGGTCCGGCCGCGGGTCCGGAGGCGAAGCAGCTTCTCAGGAGGATGACGCCCAAACTTCAGCAGGTACCCCCACGGGGTACCCCGTCCCCTCCTCGGCAGCTCAGGAACAGGCTCAGAAGCGACCGCCGACTGCGGCTCAGGAGGAGGCTCTGAGGAGACCGCCGACTGCGGCTCTGGAGGAGGCTCTGAGGAGACCGCCGACTGCGGCTCTGGAGGAGGCTCTGAGGAGACCGCCGACAGCAGCTCCGGGTCTGGAACAGGTGAGCCCGCCGATTGCGGCTCCGGGTCTGGAACTGGGGAGCCCTCCGATTGCAGCTCCGGGTCTGGAACTGGGGAGCCCGCCGATTGCGGCTCCGGGTCTGGAACTGGGGAGCCCGCAGATTGCTGTTCCGGGTCTGGAACTGGGGAGCCCCAGATTGCGGCTCCGGGTCTGGAACTGGGGAGCCCGCCGATTGCGGCTCCGGGTCTGGAACTGGGGAGCCCGCCGATTGCGGCTCTGGAGCAGGGGAGCCCGCCGATCGCGGCTCTGGAGCAGTGGAGCCCGCCGATTGCGGCTCCGGAACAGGGGAGCCCGCCGATCGCGGCTCTGGAGCAGGGGAGCCCGCCGATCACGGCTCCGGAACAGGGGAGCCCGCCGATTGCGGCTCTGGAGCAGGGGAGCCCGCCGATTGCGGCTCTGGAGCAGGGGAGCCCGCCGATTGCGGCTCTGGAACATGGGAGCCCGCCGATAGCGGCTCAGGCTCAGCCTCAGGAACTGGGGAGGCCACCGACTGTGGTTCCGCCTCAGGAGCAGGTGACACCACCGACTGTGGTTCCGCCTCAGGAGCAGGTGACACCACCGACTGTGGTTCAACCTCAGGAGCTGGTGATACCACCGACTGTAGTTCAGCCTCAGGAGCAGGTGACACCACCGACTGTGGTTCCACCTCTGGAACTGGAGGGACCACCGACTGTGGTTCCACCTCTTGAACTGGAGGGACCACCCATGGAGGCTCAAGTTCAGTCTCTGAGGTGGCTTGAGGCGTCTGTGGAGGGCTCTTGGCGGTTAGTGGCCTCTGCTGAGGGACTATTGGAGGCACATTTTCACCAACACTAAATTCTGAAGCCCTCTTAAGTTTAAGCTCCGGGGTCTCTGGACGGCACAGAGCTGATTTAAGGCGACGCCTCTTCTTACGCCGAGGGGTCTTAGGAGCTATGCTAACAGATTCACTGATTGAATCTGGCGACGAATTAACCGGTTGAAAAGTTAGAGTACCAGAATGGATAACAGAATCAGGGGCTAAAGAATCAGGCACGGGGTTAGGTTTAAAACTATCTGGGTAATTAACTGGTTCAGGATCAGGCTGGCGTGGAGCTGAGAGTGGTGGCTCGAAAGGGAGGATATCCTCTCTATCCCCATAAAAATAGTGCCAAAGATCAGCCTCATGGATGTGGGGAGCAAAATTATCTGGCGAGGAAACAGGTCTAGTATCAATGGTGACGGGTGCAGGTGTCTGATCAGGCTGGCAGGGAACTCTAACTGTTTGATGGGAAATTGGTGGGCCAATCTTGAGTCCTTTAACGGATGGAGCTAAGTGAAGGTCTAGAACATGTGAACTGAGGCTAACCTGGCGCGGAAAGGAACTGGAACTGGTTTGAGATGCTGTGTCTAACCCAATGGCTGATTCTATGAGGTCCTCAAGGTTAGCTGGCTCGACGTAAAATGAAAGTTCGTTTCTGATTGAATCATTTAGAGCAATGAGATAAGCGGACTTGAGCGCAGACTCGCTCCACCCGGAAACGGCTGCTCTACCCAGGAACTCGGAGGAAAACACGGCGACGGACCTATTACCCTGTTTAGTTTTTAGAAGGTTGCAAGAAATGGAGAACTTAGAGACCTGACTAAAGGTTCTTTCAAACTCTTGGATGAATTTTTCAAATGTACAGTTTTCTCTAGTTTTAGGTGGAAATTTTGTCTCCGCCCATTCAAGGGCTTCACCAGACAGAAAGGAAACAACAAAAGCTATCCTATCCTTATTATTAAGAAAACTGGAATTGTGAAAACCAAAAAATAACCGGCACTGAAATAGAAATCCTTTGAGCTTACTTGGATTGCCAGAAAATCTCTCAGGCAGAGAAGGACCGGGTGATGAAAACGACGGGCTGTGTTCTGACCAGAAAAGAGGATTACTATCTTGACTTGGAAGTGACGTCTCTGCCGGACGCTTAAAAGTAGACAGGGTGTCTGACTCACAAACTAAAACTAGTAGTTGGTTCCACAGGAGAGGAGCCTGATTACTAGATCTTAATGTCCACAATCATGAAGGAAAGAATATTTTAGTACAAAGATTAATGTTTAAAAAAGGAATCTCAGGGGACCAGCCAAGGGCCCATCAAGGAAAGTAGAGAAATTTTAAATGGCTCCTACTGTAAATAGTTAAGAGATTGGTCCTCCACAGGTAATCCTGGAGCATGAGGAAGATTTGTCTTTAGCGTAAACAAACAGAAATCTGTCAGATATATACCATTTAAACCTGACTAGTGATGTCTTTTTAAAATAATATTCTGATCAACTGGATCAAATGCAGCGTTGAGATCCAACAGGACAATCACAGATACAAGTCCATTATCTGAGGCCATGAGAATATCATTAGTGACTTTCACCAGAGCTGTTTCAGTGCTATGATGAGCTCTAAAGCCAGACTGAAACTGAACAAAAAGTTCATTATGGTGTAAGTGATCGCAAACTTGTTTGGCAACTACTTTCTCAAGAATTTTAGATAAAAAAGGAAGACTGGATATGTATATAATTGACCAAACTCCTACAGATCCATGCTACCTCTCCTTTATCTCTCAAGTAAGTAAATCAATCACTCACCAGTTGATTCCTTCCTGATCAGTCTGCTTTCTCACCTAAAACCAACCAGGCAGTTTAACTGACTTCCTGTTGTCCTCCACTTCCATATTCCTATTGCTATTGTTTATAAAATGTTAAAATTACTGGTTCTCCGTGTGATTCCGCATGTGGGTCAAAAACTACAAACCAAAATGACAATATGTTGTCTTAATTGGCCACACAAAGCCACTCATTGACCTGTCATCAGTCTTATTAACACTCCTACTGAACTCTGGCTAAATTATTTATTTTTCAAACAGAGGTAAAATATCCAGTTTCATTCAACCAAATAGCCCTTTTCATCTCTTTGCAGAGTGAGTAGGCCAGGTCACCTGCGCTGCTCTCAGCAGCATCAAGGCAGCATGCTGAAATATGAGAGATGTTTTTGTTTTCAAATGGCTTCTTCAGTGTGGCTCTGAGCTGTGGGACTGAGGTTCATGCAGGGTGGCTGTAGAACAGTTTGTCCTAAAAACAAAGATGATCAGCTCTCCCCTGAGATTCAGTTCAGGTTCTGATTGCCACCAGTGGCAAGCTGTGAATCTGCATTCTCTTATTCACTTCACAGCACAGACCTGATAGTCAAACCTGAACAATGAAGTTTCACCATGAGACTTTCAGTCTGAGTAAAAGGAGATCTGATCACCATCGGAATTTAGTGCAATGCTGAAAGATCTGTCCTCCTCTTAGGCTCCAATCAGGACCATTTTCCAAGTTAAAAGAAATGTGCAATACACTACTCTGCCACCGCCATGCAAAAGGTAATATGAAGATAATATAATATCTTGCTTAACAGTCTGTCACTAATGACCCAAGAATTAGCATAACTCGAGATACATAAAAAACAGATTTATTAGGTCAATATACAGTACCTGGTACACATATCCATGTTCTATAGAGGTTGCTCTTGAAAGTTACCAGTCTAGCGACCCTAGTGACTAAAGCTTATTGCATTGTTTTAAAATACTCGGGTCCATAATAGGTATGCAGATTGTCATGCTATGTAATATTATTATATCCTGTGGTAAATTAATCAAATCAAGAATCAGGAAACCCTCAACTTTCAGGTTTTGTCTTCCTGTAAGCCACTACCAACACTGCACTGTTGCCAAATTCAGACATCCCAAGTTCCAAAAACTGATTTCTGGGAGATTATCATCCCCCCTGTGGACAGATACGCTGCACAGCTTTCACAGGTTTCACAAGCAACCACCACCACACCCCGCTCTCTTTTGTTGTTTGCGCAATCAAAGTAGTTCTAATCCACACATGAGGCACGAATTATTGTATTGCCTGCCCGCTCTCACTCGCATAAAAAAAACACCACCTCGCATTGTCTAAAATCCGGGATAATTTATCCAATTCGCGGGCCTCCGTGAACACCTATCGATATCTGGGAGACTCCCGGAACTTCCGGAAGACTTGGGATGTCTGACAATTACTTTATGGAATGGAAATGTTCATTTACTCTCTGAAAAGCTGTACTAAACAAAATCACTATAAAAGTTATCTAAGTCTAACGTATTTTCACGACCATAAGGCGCACCGTACTAACAGGCGCAGTCTAAGTTATGTGTGCCATCACTGTATTTAACACACACATAGGGCGCACCGGACTATAGGGCGCAGGTTTTATATACCGGTAAATATCCTCTACTACGTTTAAATATCTCTACTGTGTATTTAAAAATAGAGCTGGAGCAAAACAAAAAAACAATATGACTGATCAGGTAAGAAGAATGACTGTTTTGTTGCCTGTTAACAACTTTAGCTTAGTTAAAGTGGCACTCTGGGTCACACAACCCATTTAGTGATGGATCTGACACTGATTAATTGGATCAAAAGTTAGGCAGTGTTGTTTGAACCAACACACTGAGATGAGATCTAGCTGTATTTGTCATTTGTTTCCAATAAATTAGGCCTTCATGGCTTGTTTCTTTAAGACTTTTTAATAGAGACTCAGATATTTGTACATGTGTGGGTGCAGATTAAAGAATGAAACCACTGATTCTCAGCTGTTTTTTTTTTACTTGATTTGACTAGGCCATTTTAACACATGAATATCCACTTTATTAAAGGTGGAGCTATTCCACATATCTAAAGAATCCAAGGGGAATTTGATATGATTTCATTTCAAATCAGCTTCTCACTGCTCTTCCATAAATGTGTCCTATTGACGGATTATCTCACTTAGTGGACCCTCCATACGCTGGATATCTCTGCAGCTCTTTTGATTTGTTAATCAGGTTATCCAAGTCCCTTTTTCTTTTTATAGCCCAAAGGTCTGATATATATTCGTTATAAGAGAAACCCCTAAAAGTCAGGCACTGCTGGTCTATTTAATTCACCCAAAATCACATTTCACCAACATCTAAACATCAGCAAAGATCTTCATGAAATGTCTTTTCAGTCACTTTTCAAACCAAACCTGGCCCCTGCAGTGCCTCCATCACTACCAGATTATGTGGACATTCATTTCTGGGTAGGTTCTTTCCAGATTATGTTTGACAGATCTCTATGAGATGTTCATTTTTTAACCCAACGATACTGTTGCAGTAAAAGCATATTCTATGTTGAACAGTTTGCTTCAGTTGTGGCTGGTTTTAAAGCTACACAGTTTTGCTGTTGATGATTTAGTTGTTGTTATTGATGATGAAGAACCCCTATTACACAAACAGCAAACATAGAAGGTGTGGGGCGTGCTTTGGGGGTGCAGTGGTTAACATGCACGACCCATGTACTGAGGCCTTAGTCCTCGACTCAGCTGACCCGGGTTGGAATCTGACCTGTGCACCTTTGCCGCATGTCTTTCACCTCTCTCATACCCCCGTTCATGTCAGCCTACTGTCAATAAAACAAGCCACTAGTGATGTAAAAACTGAAAAAAAAATTTTAGAAAGTGCATTCCCCCAATACCAGTTACATATTCAGAGGGGACGTAGGAGCTTTGCAAGTACTTGTTTCTGGTACAACATTTTGTGCCATACACAAAGTAACAATCTCAATTTGATAACTACTTAAAGGCAAAAAAATACAAACGTGTAAGCATTTTACATACATGTATATGAATTCAGGTGTCAAGGGGTTAATAATTATTATAATTCACAATAGATGACCAGCAAACCTTCCAGACCTTCACAGAACAACTGGATTTATGCAGAGATCAATGCTAAGTACCACCTAAGTCAAGCATCCCCAAACTCGGTCCTCGAGGGCCGCTGTCCTGCAGGCTTTAGAGGTTTCCTTGCTCCAGCACAGCTGATTTAAATAGAAAGCTGATTAACAGGCTTTTGCTCAACTGCAATCATCATAATCAGCTGTGCTAAAGCAGGGAAACCTCTAAAACCTGCACAGGAGGCCTGCTTTAAGTTGTACTGGATTTTATTAAGGGGTGCCAGAGTTTTGGCCACTCTACACTTTTTGGATCTTTATTGAAAGAAAAGATTAAATCCATTGGGTCTATCTATGTCTCAAAATCCTATTAAAATTCATTGAAGGTTGTGGTTGAATAGTGATGAATTCTGAACATTCACTGGATTAATTACTAAAGTCTGACAGTAGGTTAGTGTCAGCAATATAGTGCTGCTGCCTTGCAGCAGGAAGGTTTCAGGTTCGATTCCCAGCCCAGTGTCATGATGGGTTTAGGTTCTTAGCCCATATGCAGAACTAAACGGAGGCTGGGTAAAAGTTAAACAAGGTTTATTGAATGTTTCACAATAATCAGACAATGTACTGGGTCAGGAACTGGTCCGGGCTGGTTCACAGATGTCTGCTGAGAAGATAGTTTGATTAGAAGGCAGGCTGATGAGAATGAGTCTTTGATAATTCAGAATTATACCTTGACTGAATCCGGGCTTCTCTTTGAGAGAGAGGGAACTGTTGGGTCCAGAGACTGTTTGTTCAGCAGAGTTCAAGGGCAGCTGCAGCGTCTAGCTTCTGACTTTAATGGCAGACCTTGATCAGAGTTTCCAGCTCTTAACTAAGAGCAGCAGGGGAATCCACATAGGAATCTTCAGGTTTGGTTCTCCAGGGCAGATTGGCAGGTTAAGCTCATCCAGAGCTTCAGGCTAGAGACAGGTTTCCTGTGAGGCAAAAACAGAAGAGAGTTAGAATCTGATCTCTCTCCAGAGACAGCTAAGATTCTTTCAGTTTCAAGGCTCAGGTTGCTAACCAAACTAAGGTCAACACTGCGGCGTTGAAGCAAGGTCTGGCAGCTGGTTATAAAGGGCAGGTCTCCTGATGAGTAGATACGTCTCAGGTGTGCTGGAACACTCCAGCTCCAGGAGACACACGGCACACTCTGCTGGAGGAAGGTGGTACAGCTCAAGATCCCAACACCCAGGATCTTTCTGTATGGAGTTTACATGTTCTCCCTGAGCATGCATGGGTTCTCTCCAGGTACTCCAGCTTGCTCCCACAGTCCAAAAACATGACTGTTAGGTTAATTGGCTTCTCTAAATTCTTCTTAGGTGTGAGTGAGTAAACAGCTGGAGACCCCACTTGAATAAGTGTGATGGGAAATGGATGGATTGCATGATAATGATTGTGTTATTGCAATAAAGCAGCTTCTATAATCACAGCATTTATATGGCGTCCCTGATTGCTGGGCCCATTGAATCACAACAATGCTTAGATACATTCAGGAAGTCTGTGTGTTTTTGATGAACATAACTGTTCAAAATCTATGTTAACAGCAGAGCTGTTTTAAATTTTCAAAGGCCACTTCTGCTTAATGAACATCTGTTCTTCTTCCCAAATCCAATCAGTGCTTCCACTTCTGGCGTCTTATGATCTTCCGATCTGATTGTATTGCACAGAGCATCCTCTCAATGCAAGCATTCCAGGAGCAAATCCTGTAAATGAGGCTTATCCTTTGTTAATGTTGGTGAAGCTGATTCCCTTAAAGGGCAGAATGTGTAAATCTAGATATGAATCACAGAATTTTACTTGTTTTTAACTTGGAAGCCACACTTAGACTCATTTTCATCCAAACCGATGTGATGTTTGGGTTTTAAAATGATTGAAACTCTATGAAATCTTCTGTTGATGCTGTGATTTAGACACTCAGAAGGTGTCAGCCAGTGTTACATCACAATGGTACTGTTCTACAAAAGGCCAGTGGGAGGTAATGACCCTGTGTCCTTTGCTCAACAAGGCAAGCTGGACCTCCAACATAGACACTGCAATGTGTGTGACGGGATCAAGTAGCCAGGCCGCTATCTTGTTACAAATCCAATAATCTTTTGGGTGCTGGAGCTCTTTTCCATTCCTCCTTATATAACTGGCTCTACGTTTGGACCCCGACTGAGAGTAAAAGCCAGGCTGTATACAGGCAACACATACAGACTGATATTTAAGGTGGTGAGATTATGGGTTTCACTTAGATTTTAAATCTCTTATTTAACCATTCATGCATTTTTCTATTGGGATTTTATGTGATAACAGAAACCATTATTACTATGGGAGTTCGGGAGACTGGTGGCCTACTGGACAGGGCATTGCGTTTGGGCTCGAGAGGTCCTGAGTTCAAGCCCCTCTCCCACAGACTGCCACTCTGGTTTCCTGAGCAACCCCCTTAACCCTCACCCCCCCCCCCCCCCCCCCCCCCCCCCCCCACTGCTCCCCGGGCGCTGCGCAGTGGCAGTTTACTGCTCCCCAAAGGGCTGAGTTAAATGCAGAGAGGTAATTTTGTTGCTCTGTACTTGTGATAGTGTCATAAAAATAAAAGCTGGGAAAAAAAGAGATATGCTTTTGAGATAGGCCTGGGGAAAACATAAAACTGCAAAGAAACTGAACATAATGTGCAATGTATTTATTGCTTTTTAAAAGGATTTTATAAATAATTGTGTAAAAGTCTTCTATGTCTTTAATATATTTGGGAATACGCTCTACTGTGTAAACAATTCACTATTATCAAGGATCCACAGTTGAAGGAAAGACATTCTGACATTCTGGAATTATATACTTAACAAAAAAGTGTTCTAGATTCTTCAAAGTAGCCACCTTTAGCTTTGTTTACTGCTTTACATACTCTTGTCTTTCTCTGTATGAGCTTCCAGAGGTAGTCACCTGAAGTGGTCTTCCAACAGTCTTGAAGAAGTTTCCAGAGATGCTTAACACATGTAGGCTCTTTTGCCTTCACTCAGAATGTCTAATGCTACGTTCAAACCGCAGGCTACTGAAGCTGCAGTAGCAGCTAGTTTACATGAAAAGTCAATGGTTGACATGCACCAAAGCACATCAAAAGGTCCGGCAGCGCATTTCGAGCAGCAGGAGCAGTGCATCTTGACCCATCTGAGCAGCTGGAGAAGCACCTTATGAGCCTCTGAGCTCTGCACAAGTGGCAGCTACTGGAGTAGGAAAACTTAAACTTTTGCTGCTCAACGCGCCACATCAGCCAATCAGAGAAGCTGATCTAGAAGTTGGCAGGGAGACAGACACAGCTGATGCAGATAGCTATGATCACTCCCCTGAAACAGTTTATTAACGGCCAAATTAATTTAAAATGTTGAAACCTGATGGCAAAATATGTTTGCTTTTATTATTGTGGTGCTTGCAGTTTGGATTACATACATGAAAACCGCTTATATCTCCTTCCAGCCACCATGAACCGTAATGAAAAACCCATAAGATGCAACTTAGGTATAAATATTAAAGTGTTTTTAACCCCTTGATGCCTATTGTTATGAATATGCCACAAACTGTTTCTATTGCTCAAACAGCAGAGATTCCAGTCTCAGATTGCTAGTTATTAGAAATTCAGTGCAGTCATAGGAACCTTTGGCAAGTGCTTGTTTCTGCTACTGTACGACTGATCCCTGATTGTGTATTTTATTATTGACCGTTGTTAAACATTTGTAAAATACCTACATATTTATTTATGTTTTGTGCAATATAAAGTAACAACCTTAATTTGGAAAATAAAGGAAAAGAAACAACACATTTATTTTATATACATGTATTTACATCCCGGCATCAAGGGGTTAAATATGCGACAGATGAGTAACTTTGTTTTCTTTCTGTTATTTTAAACTACAGCAGTATCAATAAAAAGGGCTGAATATCTTAGATTGTCAAGCATTGTGGGGTTATTCTGTAACTTCCTCGGGTATGATCTTGCAACATCATATCCTCCTCCCTGACCTGGTTTCCCTTCCTTAGTGCTTGAATCTTAATCAGAGGCCATAAAAACAACAATGAAGTGACTGAGATGAATTTTCTACACAATAAGAGTGTTTGAGTTTATTCTTATTGTGAAATTAATTTATGGGTGACGCCCATTTAATTACACTGCCAGAAGAATCTCCTTTGGGAGATCCAAATGTAGATTCTGGATCCAATGAATGTTTAGTTTTCCGGTCTAAATAAGGCTTCTCGGAAGTGTGTTTATATATATCATTCCTTAAAGAAACAGGCAGCTGAAAAATGTAAACTCATGAAAACAGACTTTTCAACACTTGCTCATATATCTTTTGATAGAAAAAAAACAATAAAAAGTGACCAATAATAAAAGTAATACAGAATGTATAACCAACATATACATCTGCATGTGTTAGCTTTTAAAGATGCAGTAAAATCATTCTTTAGGTTGGGATGATAATTCAGCCTTAAATGATTATCTAATAAATAAAGCATTAATGTAAGTTATCTTTTATCCACATGGGTTAAAGACACTTGATCACAGACCCACCTCAGCTCATTCAAACGTCTTATTTGCCATCATGTTTTTCTCATTTAGAAAATATTTTTCCAGACGAAGTTTAGTTAACTTCTTCTTCAGATTTATAACTATGTTGGACAATGGAGATCATTTGTGTATGAATGCTACGTGTCATTAACTCAGGATGCTAAATTCTGTCTATCTCTTGTCTCTAAGGTTGATTGCAAATGGCAAAATGTCAGCACACCATTGAGATTTATATTAACCTGGGATGGCCTGGTTTGTCTGCCTGAAGGAATTTCCAGTGGTTTACTTTTATTTAAGGCATTACTTGGACTTCTTCTGGCCTACATCTGAGGTCCGTTTCACAAAGCGGCCTTACTCAACCCCTGTATCTGTTACCATAGTAACATTGTCCCCGGACCTAACCTGGGCAGGAGCAGGTTTTCCTTATTAAACTCAGTTTCCTCTTTCTCCACCCTCCTTAAAGCTAATCACGTCATTTTATTTCCTGATTTAATGAGCAAAGTTCTGTCATAGCTTTGTGTGAACATTAGAAAGAAAATCATTCACTAGATCCATTAGAGACATCCATCCATCTTCTTCCACTTATCTGGGTTCGGGTTGGGGGGTATCCCGCGACGTTTCCAGGCCAGTCGATAAACATATTTCCTCCAGCGAGTCCTGGGTCTCCCCCTGGGTCTCCTGCCAGTGGGACGTGCCCAGAACACCCCACCAGAAAGGCGTCCAGGAGGCATCCTAACCAGATGCCCCACGCCATGTCAGCTGGCTCTCCTCAATGTGGAGGAGCAACGATTCTACTCTGAGACCTCCCTGGATGACTGAGCTCTTCACCCTATCTGTAAGGGAGAGCCCAGACACACTATGGAGAAAAATATTCTCCGCCGCTTGTATCCGCGATCTCATTCTTTTGGTCATGACCCAAAGCTCATGACCATAGATGAGAGTAGGAACGTAGATCGACAGGTAAATCAAGAGCTTTGCCTTTTGGGTCATCTCTCTTTTCACCACAGCAGACCGGTACAGGGCACGCTTCACAGCAGACGCCGCACCAATCCGCCTGTGGATCTCCCGCTCCATCTTCCCCTCATTCGTGAACAAGACCCCAAGATACTTAAACTCCTCCACTGGGGGCAGTACATCCTCCCCAACCTGGGGAAGGCACTTTACCCTTTTCCGGCTCAAGACCATGGTCTCGGATTTGGAGGCACTGATCCTCATCCTGGCCTCTTCACACTCGGCTGCGAACCGCTCTAGTGAGAGCTGTAGATCGCACCCTGATCAAGCCAATAGAACCACATGATCTACGAATAACCTAGACGCAATTCTAAGACCCCCAAAACAGTTCCCCTCCACACCTTGGCTGCACCTAGAAATTCTGTCCGGTAGAACATGTCCGCCCCTAAGGACAGGGGAATTAACCTCAATGACTCCCCTATACTAAGGGGCGGACCTGTTCGTCTGGTTCAATTTGCATGTTTTCTAAGCCAAAATAAGACTTTGTTGGGCAACTCTATAAAGCTTGGAACTCAAAGCTTTTTCAGATTTTTTGAATTGAAAAAGCTTCCTGAATCAGAATCAGAATCAGAAATACTTTAATAATCCCAGAGGGAAATTACTTTTGTTACACGCTCCAGTTACAGTTTTACATGATATATACACACATCAACTATACAATATAATAAAGATAAAAAATAAGAATAAAAAGAGATAAAATATATACACATATAGCTCTTCTGTATATATATCGGTATGTATATCTATGCATATGTAAAAACTAAATCCAAATAAAATGAAAAGTCCAAGTAAAGTGATAAGTGGCGTGCAACATACTGCATAAATGTCAATTACGGGGGTGTGGGGGGGGCTTAATCACTTGAGGGAGGCGTTATATAGATTGATAACCACAGGTAGGAATGATTTCCTGTGGCGCTCTGTGGTGTATCTGGGTAGGAGGAGTCTTCTGCCGAAGGAGCTCGTCTGCTGGACCAGTGTGTCGTGGAGAGGATGTGAGTCATTGTCTAAGATGGACTGAAACCTGGACAGCATCCTCCTCTCTGCCACGGTGGTCAGGGTGTCCAGCTGCTCCCCCACAACAACACCGGCCCTTTTGATCAGTTTGTTCAGTCTGTTGTTTTCAGCAACGGCAATGGGAAGCAAAACGTCTTCAAACTTGGAAAACAAAATCCAGTGGTATATTTTTAACTGTTTTGGAACATGTAGACTAGTTGGACAAACTCCCATGCACCCTTCAGGATACTGCTGATCTAGTGTTCTCTGTGAGAGACATTAGGTGTTAAAAACAAACATAGCATGTCTTTTAACGAGAATCTTATACAGAATGAGCTGCATTAATTTACAGAGAATTCAATATTTATAGGTAGAGGGTGCTCCTACCACTTACATATGTCCTTTATTTTCAGGTAGTTATCTTTATGAGCACTACTGTTTAAACTCACAATCCATCACATGCATGCAACTTCATCCACCCTCACATTAGCAGCATTACACAGACTTCTTTATTATTTAACAGAATTTAAGAGCCAAAGAATCAAACAAGACTCTTAGACAGAGGCTGGTGCATCCTAAGGACGAAACCTAAGATGAGCAAGTGGTTAATGCAGTTCAGTGCAATGAGGAATGCTCTGATCTTTCCATTGGAGAAGCCAAACGACCTCTCCACAGATGCATGGCTCAACACAGGTGAGCTAGCTCCTCTGCACAAGCCTCTTCTATCCATCTACACCTTACGGACAAAGGACACTCGTTACAGGACCAAAATTTTCACATTTTAGACAAAGAAGACAGGTGGTTTGAAAGGAGTGTGAAGGAAGCCGTTTACATTAAGAAAGAAGAAACAACCTTAAACAGAGGGGGTGGACTCAGCTCTCGAAAACCTACTGTATAATAGGTTTTCGCTCAGATAGAGTTGATTCCCTCTCACTATCTCCTCAATTCTCATAGCCATGCAGATGGTCAAAAAGATCTCGCCTGTTAAGCCAGGCTGACAATGAACCTAACTACTGCCCATTACAGAGCCATGGGCCAGTTTTGGGTTAATTTGCAGGCCAACAACGACCATATCGACTCCCCATTACAAAGTTGTGGACCTGTTTTTCTGTTTAATTCAATGTTTTCTGAGCCATAACAAGGCTTTTGTTGGGCTACGCATGGAACACAATGCTACTCCAGACACTTTGAATGGAGAAAGATTTCTGGATCAGAAAGGAAACGTCTTCAAACTTGGAAAACAAAATCCAATGGTTTGTTTTTAGCTTCTTTTTTTTATTACTATCACCTGGATGACTAAGAATCTTCACCAGCATATTAGTGAGATAACATTGAGGGATAAAAGAGTTTTTGATATCTGAAATAATCTTCTTCCTTTTCAAATTTAACATTTCAGACAAAATGACAATCTTCCTATCTGAAATAAACATTTTGGATGTCCAGAAATGAATTTCAGATCTCCATATTTATATTGTTAGAGGAAATAATTTTCATTATTTTGATTAGTAAGGAATTTATATCAGACATCATAAATACATATTCAGTCAAGCTGATAAATGTCAAAACGGCCACTTAATATGTGTAAAGATTTCTAGGTATATGACAATTAATTCTTACTAGTACAATTTCGTTTTTTGATCAGCACAAACTTAAATTCAGTTTTTGCTGACAAAAATTGTATCAAAATTTTTTTTTATTATAGTTCCCACTAGCAATGTGGTTTTGACCAGGAAGAAGAATCCTATTTTGGTGACCTACAAATGGAACAACAGAGAGCGCTTTGAATAAATATCAATACGGCCTGCCATAACATACTACATACGTACTCATTAACTTATGTTACGTTCACACTGGAAGCAGCAGAAGCAGCAGAAGCAGCTAGCGTACATGCCTAGTCAATGGTTGACATGCATGTTGGTGCAGCAAAAGGTCCCGCAGCATGTCTGAGTAGCTAAAGCAGCGCCTCACAAGCTTCTGAGCATGAGGCATAGGACGCACTGCAAAAGCAGCAGCTGCTGCTGTAAAAATGAAACTTTTGCTGCAGGACACCCCACATCAACCAATCAGAGAAGCTGATCTGGAAGCTGGCAGGGAGACAGACACAGCACTGCTGATGCAGAGCGCTATGACCTTTGATCATGATGCTTTAGCCGCACGTCCGAACTAAACTTGAGAAGCATCAAAAATGAAGCAGCATGCACGTTTTAGCTGCATGTCCTGCTGTTTGTGGTGTGAACGTAGCATTAGTCTTCTACTCCATCTTTCTCTCTTTTTAGCTGTAGCCTTGTTACTCTTTCCTTTAAACACATTCTCCTTTTTTTCCCCATTTCTTCATAAATATCTATCGTTCCAGTGGTGTGAATTATGCACTTCATGTGGCCTGTTGTCATGGAAAATTGTAGAATTGGGGCTTCAGTGATAATGGCTTTTCATACCTGTTTTGCACGCAATCAACTCTGAGTTGACCTAGTGAGAGTTGATTAAAGTAACTCACACCAGTTGCTGTGAAATCAAAAAATTCAGAGTTTAGGATTTGAGTCTGAGTTTGTTAAACCTGCTTTATGAAACGGGGCTCTGCATAACAATAGGCTACATCTAAAACTGTCTCCTAAATCTTTTGCCAACAATTTGCTGCCCCTCTCAGTCCACCTTGCTTGCACTTAGTTGGACATTAAGGATTTTGTTCACTCAGCTACTTGCAAACTTTGAAATTAACTGGACTTATCTCACTCAGTGCTTTTTACTTCAAAACTAAACATTTTCTAGTCTAATTCAACATGTAACTGTTGTCATAGTTGTTTTGTTTCAACCATGTAGCTTTTTTAGGTTTCATTTGTTACTGCCTCTTGGTGAAATCCTGGTTAAATAAAGTAAAATTAGAAAGAACAGAACGTAAAGGTCTATCTCTTTAAATATATTCTCAGATAAAAGAAACTATTCCTTTATCTTTGTGTCTTGGAAAAATGTGAGACTAAGTAAATATTGTGAAAGACTTCCAATGATAGGAACTATTTACTGCACAAGTTTTATTGTTTTCTTTCCTGGAAACAAAACAAAAAAATAGCCTGAGGGGGATTACCCATGATGCCTTGCTACAGGCTTATATAGCAGCGTGCCCGCGCCGCGCGCCGCAAACCCACTTAGAAACAGCTGAGTGATGTAAGGTGGCTGTCCTCCCTGTAAACAAGCCACACCGAAAACAGTAAACAACAGGATTTTCTGGGACATATGGTTGAATTAGCTGAAGTCTTCTTGTTAAACTGTAGCTGTTCTGGTCAAAAGGGAAACAAAGAGCCGAGTTTCCTCGAAGCTATCATGCTGAACACAGAGGAAAGGTAGGAACATGTTCGCCTTTTTCTCTAACAGAAGCTGCTGGTAGTGCAGTGTTAATGGCAGCTTTTATGCATTTAATTCTAAGGAAGTTATTTAAATGCTGAACTTGCATTGTATCCGGAAGAAACGGGCGACAAATAGCAACAGTCTGGTTAACAGTCTCTGTTTGAGGAGGAAGGAGCTGAACTCAGAATTAGCCGAAGAAATGAATAGAGATGGGCTTATTGTATTAAACGCTTTGTTTAACATAAAAGCTCTAAACTAGACTGTTACAGAAAGTTAGAGTCAGTTTCCTCTTGTATAACATGCAGCCCAGCAGCTTTTCCTCCCTGTCTGTCTCCAAACATCAACCCTGTCCATGAAATCTTTCAACACAGCAGATCAAAGCAGACATGTTCGTTGAAGAAAAGCATGCAGACATATGTTGTTTACCTCAATTAGTTATTGGACAAATAAAGTTTGTTTAGTGGGTTTTTCTTCTTAGCTTTTTTCACTGTTCAATACATAATGCTACAATGTAGCTGTTAAGCATTATTTATACTTAAAAAAACTCAAATCTGACACAGAACCTATCAGCTGTAGAGGATTAGTATTTTAATTGTTTTTCAAATGTCTGATTGTCCTTAAGTTTTACCTGCTGCAGCAGTTTGTAAAAGATCTCAAGGCCTCTGAGAAGTAGAGTGTTGGAAACATATCCGGTCTTTTAGGTCTTAGTGGTTATAAATCATTTGTAATAGGTGCTGAGGTGAAGTCAAACAGAAATAGGTTTTTAAGGTCTCTAAAATAGAAAGATAAGAAGTTGGTTAGAAGACTGGTTAGCATTAGCATTTGTAAACTACAGTTTCCATGTTCAATTCTTCCAAAGATTAGCCTCCATTTTTAGTAAATCTTGGATGTTCCCCGGAGAGGAGGCAGCTAAAATCTCAGTTACCCTTCCTGTTATCTCCTAAGCTATTTTGCTCTTTAGCTTCCGGCTTGAATGAACCACAGACATGTTTCAGCAAGTCAACGAAAATACATTTGGATTCCTTTAAAAACAGCTGTCTGCACCTCACTGCTCCTCTCTATGGTGGATTCCAGTCACCAGCTGATTTGGATTATTTTCTGGCGTCTTAGCTTCCTCCACCTTTTCTTGAATGATAAAAGTCTGAATTTCTTGTTAAAGAAAAAAATGCTATGTCCTTATATTATTCTCTGGGCAAAAAAACATTTCTCAGTTAAAGGGCGACATTAGATGGGACACAGACTTCTTTTTCTGCATGTAAACCTCTACATTTTTGTCGTTTTTACTCTTTGTAGAGGGTTTGTCTGTTTAATATATGGCACAGTAATAATTATGGTTATGAAGACAAATATTCTATTTGAAATAACCGGTTTGAACTGCAGCCTGCGTTGTTTCTTTGTCTGCCTTTGCGTTCTGAGACATTCGGTCAATTAATCTCCTGACCTGCAGTGAGGAGCAGGGAGATGATTAACTGATGCCTTGACTATATTAGGTCTACTCCTGTGACCCTGCCTGCTGATGGCAGCCGCCTGCCAGCATCAGCTGGTTATGTAACCTCTTTCTGATGGGTCACCTTTCTACCGTCAGTGGAATGTGTGTGTTTTGTGCAGGGAGACACATGATCCGTCCTCGGCTACCTGAGTGCTGGTAAACGTCGTTCTAAATCACTGACAGATGGAGCACTCCAGTTGTTGCGGGGAGATTCAAGAATGCATTTTCCATCAGGGACTGAAACGTAAACTGTGCCAGTCTGTTTTCAGCTGACGTCTGACTCTGGGATCATCAATCCGGGCCTGTTGACCTCTGTGGTCAATGATCTGCTGATTTACAAGCGCAGCGGTATGGATCGGGGGCTGTTTGGACTTTTCATCCATTTAGGTGCCTGCTGAATGAAAGCTTGTTGAGCGTCTTTGTAGAGTTTATTTTTTGGGGTGGATTTGATGTTGTTTGCTAGCAGGTTTTTATATAAGCTCTCCAGCTTGGTAAAAAGTGACGTCTAAAGAGGAGTTTATATAAAAAGGTGTAAAGAAGAATGGACAAAAATGTCTGTAGTTTGTAGTTGTGGGGGGGGCTACATGCTAATAGGGTGTGAATCTTTTTTTTGCTTTATTTTTCAGTTGGAGATTGCTGGCTCTGATATTTTTGGCCACTTGTTTGTGTCCAAGGTGGGTCAGGGAGTCAGAGTCGTGTGTGTTTTGACAGGGAGACGTCCATTTGTGCTCAGGTTTCACAGCACGTTTGCCTTTCCTGTTCTCTGTCTCCACGTCTTTTCCGATTCACAGTCCGTGGATTGGAGAAGTTCTGGGGCCTCTCCTGTTTACCTTCCTGTGTACAGCTCCTTTGTTTGTGTTGCAGCCAAAGCATTTTCTAGAAATGTCATTTGAGCAACTCTCAGGGTTTGAGTTGAATCTGTTTTTGTGAGGTAGAGCACAGCCTTGCTCTACCTCACCTTGCTCGGCCTCTGAAACAATCCGACTGAATCATAAAATCCTGTAGCTTCAGGAAGAGCAGACCAGCGATGGAAGCGTCCGTCCTTTAAAACTCCCTCACCCATCCCTTCAGAACAGACGGTGACGCACTTGGCATCTCCAGGTCTTAAGTCCAGCACAAAGATGATTAAATCCTCACTGGCATATGAATGTGCTGTGGCCTTCACGCCGGTACAGCCTGTATCTTCAGACTTCAATATGTAACCTACATTCTGTTTTTAAGGTCTCACTCCAGGTGCGGATGGCGGTGGTCTGGTGATATGGGTGGGTGGGGAGGCTTTGCTAAAGCTGCAGCTGAAATGTCAGAGGGCAAGAGTTTAGTCTTTCAAAACAACCTGGCCTTTCCATCAGTGTCTGTCTGTGAAAGGAGAGAAAAAGAAGTAGGTCTGGACATGTTGGCCAGCTCTTCTACGCTGTGATCCACTATCCGTTTCATCCTGGCTGTCAAGCTTTCAGCCAGACTTTCTATTCCAGAGTCATTTAGACAGAGGGATCGATGGATTCAACCTGACAGTAAAATAAGATGAAATATAGAGTATTTTATGAAATGCACCAACACAAAGCCAGGGGCGGATTTACCATTAAGAAAAATTAGGCAGTTGCCTAGGGCCCCAAGTTCCTGGGGGCCCCACTAAACTCCTTTTACATGTACTGTGTGGTTAATACAACTATTACTTATATTTGCACATTATGTTTTTGATCGAAATACTTTTGTTAAAAAACTTACTTTTTGGTTGATAAAAGCATGTTTCATTTTTCAATTGGATCCTCAGAAAGCAAAACTGATCCCAGCCCTATTTTATTTTACTACCTGAGAATTACGTTTTCATTTTCCTCTTGCAATGCACTCACAGACCACTAGGGGTCTGTGAGTGCACCCACGGTTGGGAATCATTGCCCTCAATGACCAAGAAGTTTCCCACATCATCCAAAACTCCACTTTATCTAGACTGGGCCTAATTTAGTTCTTGATTAATCGGTTAGTGGAATAGAAAAACTAAAAATAAGTAATTTGATTTAAAAAATCAAATTACCCAGAGAAAAGATGAGGCTAAAATCGTACATCTACATTTTTATCATCCCACATCATCCAAAACTCCACTTTATCTAGACTGGGCCTAATTTAGTTCTTGATTAATCGGTTAGTGGAATAGAAAAACTAAAAATAAGTAATTTGATTTAAAAAATCAAATTACCCAGAGAAAAGATGAGGCTAAAATCGTACATCTACATTTTTATTTTAGATGAAAAACCCTCTGTATGTAAGTTTGCTGTTTCTAAAACTTTTCAAATAATTTAGTCTTAGTTTGATATCAATAATCTTTAGTTGGAGCTCCATTTGCAGGAGGTTTCAGCTCCAGCTGTACCTCCAAGGCCTCTGCTAGAGAACATTAAGAACAAACTGCATCTTGAAGGCCTTGTAACACCAAGCATTTTAGGGATACAATTTTAGAGAAGTTATGATCGGTTCCTCCAAAGTTGAGAAGATCTGGCAGACTAGTTGTCTAAAAATGACCATAAGAGACATGCTGTCATAATCTGGACTTTTTGTTTATCAAGTGAAAGAAGTTTTGTTTAATGGGGAAAGAGACTAAAGCTCAGTGAAAGTTGCTCCAAAATTCTTGTTCATCCATCAGGCGACACCAAAGTGAAACTTTTTTCTTGCAAAACTGGAGATAAATACAGAAAGAAAAATCTGTAGCATGTTTTTGACCCCAGAGTGGGCCTTCTAGCAGGAAATCAGCCCTAAACATACAGCTGGAACAACAATGGGATGGTTTATCTCCTTTACATCTTCATATTTCTTAGATGGCCTAGTCAAAGTCAAGAACCAGACTTGTGATTGTGGCTGTATCAAGCGAGGATTTTGTAGATATTGTCATTAGAAGATTGAAGAAAAAAAGCAACCCTCTTTTTTTCACTGTTTATTTGAAAAAAACAAATGAAAAACCATGTCCTTGACCTTGTCTTTACACAATAAGGTTTATAAGTTATAAGTAATTTTAAAAAAGGTGTTTTTTAGTAGAATGTAATGCAGATTTCATTGCTGGTTTTTATTAGTCTGAAATATTTGAGAGGATAAATTGAAAGTGGAGCAGCGGTTCAATTCCTGCTCGATGAGGACGCAGAGCTGGCTGTGTGTTGCAACGTTTTCCACTGCACACCTCGTTGGCTTGTTAAGATCTAATCGTCCAGGTTACCTCTCCGGTCGCCGTGGAGATGAAACCACGCCTCCCAGATGTTCCTCTGTGGAACGTGACCTGGAAACATGTTCTCGCACAAACAAGTTGACCTGCTTGTTGTTGCTAGTGGTCACGTGGCTGCTTTTAGTGACGAGGGTGACTTTGAGCCACTGGATACCGAGTATCTAAAGAGAGATGAACAAAACATCCCACAGCTCCATTCCTCAGCACAGCCACTCGATCCCATTCTGAAACTCCAAACCAAACCAGTCCCCAAGTGCCCGGCAAAGCTATTTACAGAGGTGTTTACAGATCTTGGGCTTGTTTATGATGCCTGCCTCCCAGCTCATGTTTTTCTGGACCTCTTTTGAACTCACCTCTAATAAATCACAGGCTCCTATGTGAGCCAGGATCCTTACAAACAAACAGCCTGTGAGGGTGAGAGTCTCTGGACAGGAACCTGCTACAGCACTCCTGTCTGTGTTGGATGAGAGCTACTTCAACCTGTGAGCAGCGCCGATTAGGTCCAAAGTTAAGGCTGGAGTATGTGAGCTGCGTTTGAATAAAAGGATTTCAGCAGACCCTCAGGTTTGATTTTTAAGGCTGATAAATCTTTAGGAATTTGAGCAGACCCTAATCAATCGTTCAAAGAAGTATCATCATCAGCTACTAAGACAGTGGAAATTTCAGAACGCCCATGAGCAAAATAAACACTCGCATGTATGTTAAACTGCTGCTAATCAACCACCACACAACAAAATTACTCATGCGTGAGAAACTGCCGCTCCAAGAGGAGAAAATTGCTCCCCGCACATGACAGCTCCTGCCACGCGCGTTTGGATCAGGATCTCACTGCGGGCATTTTCTATTCAGCGGAGAAAGCAGAGAAATTTGCTCTATTTAATCTAATATCTGATTTACAGTAATAATACAAGCAATGAAAATGTTTCCACAGCTGTGCATGAATTCAGGTATTATACAGGCAATTCCAGTTCCTGAGGGCCGGCATCCTGCAACTTTAAGACCCAGCCTTAGTCAAACAAATGGCTGAGCTCCCTCTGCAGTATCCAGTCAGTTCCTCCAGAATCATCTCATTACTTGGTTCAGGTGTGTTGAGCAAAGTCGCATCTAAAGATTCCAGGATTCCAGCCCTCAGAGCTGCATTGCCCACCCCTGCATTACGGTGTTACCCCAAAGTTGTTTTCTCCTGTGGCAGTCATGTGATTGTTTGTTGGATGAATCTTTATCTTGAAAACGTTTTGTGACCAACTTGGTGCAAAAGTATCATCAGCGAGAACAAACTGCTGCAAAAGAGGAATCTGTGTCTAAAAAACAGCTGGAAGCTAAATGCACTTTATTCATTTGCTGTAACTCATGTTCAGTGTGTTGGATGCAGCAAAATATGGATATTTACTCCTGTGTTAAAAGTGGCCATTTAGGTGAACTTTTAGCATCTTTATTGTCTCGTCTGATCGACATCATCGCTTAGAAACATTATTGGTCGATAGAAAGCAAATTAATATTACAATCTTGGCTATCTAATATCCTATTTTTGTAATGTTTCACTCCTAAACGTTGACTGTAATGCTCCCTCCTGTTCTCCATGGGTATTTGCTCAGTTTCTTTTTTGGTCTAAATAGAGACTATTTAGACCAAAAAAGAGACTTTATCATGTACAGTGGAGAAGAAAAGTTATTTCACTTTGAATAATCAGTCCCAACAATGTCAGAATAATCTAAGTCTAAGTCTAAAATCATCTTGCTAAAGTTTTTCTTCATATCTTTAGATGGGCGATGGTAACGTCCTGAGATTAGTTATATTTTTCTAGCCTGAGCCTTTTCTGTTTTAACCCCAGTTATCCCGTCATGGTTGAGCTTTTCTCTCTGGCCACATTTATGGTTTTGTTTGTTTTTTCAGTGCTCCTAATTTAAAAGCTTCTAAAAAACTGCTGAAATCTGAAGATAAATCTTCTTTTCAATCCATGAGAAACAACTGAAATGCTGATTAGTTCTCCTGTGTTTTTATTTTGCAGTTCCTGGTTAGCTGGGGCCTTGACACCCAGCTCTATCCCTCAGGCTCCGGGGCCTCTGTGGTGCTCCTGATGCCCCTCACCCACAGCTGAAGATCCCGGGTGGGCGAGGGACGGTCAGGGATCGCTCTCACGGCGTGCTAATACACAAGGTAAAAACTACCGCAGATTAGACCATCTTTCTAGTCAAACTTCCAGCTTCTCTGCGTTTTTAAACAGAAATCAGAGGAAATTAAATTACTAAACATTTAGAGATGAAGTCGGCTATAAGGCTTTGCTCCATGAAGCCTGTTTAAAGCTACAGTTTTAATGTAGCTCCTCTAAAAGCTGAATTGTTTTTGGGGATAATAATTCTGCACGTGGTTTTTTTGGTTCGCTTTAAGGTGATGATTGTTGTAATTGTGCAGAGTGCATTATCCTCATAGGGCTTTTCTGACTCGCTGCTTTCAGCACGAGCTCTTATTAATCACAGGCTTTCCGCTCATTTAAAGAATCCTTTATTAAAGCTTAAACTAATCCAGGTCCTCATCAACCCCACCTACCCAGGGTTTAATGCATAAACTCCCTCCGTCACATGGAATGATGGCGGCACGGTTAGATGTTAACCTGAGGAGGTGATCAGAATTAAACGTGTGCAGAAACGTGTGCGTCCTGACATGTGACAGACTCGCCAGTGGAGGATTAGAGATTTGGGATCAGACAGATCACTCATCACTGTCATTACCATCCTCATCATCTGCCAGTGAGCCAGCCGCCTGTCTGCGGCATACGGCCCCGTACACATCTAGGCTTCCTGCTTCCTGTTTGGCTGTTCACTTCCTGTTTGGATTAACTGAGTGTTGCAGCTGTCCAGAGGAACTCCATCTGAATTAAGTTATTTTCTCTGTGATATCTCTGTATCTAAGTAACTCTAACTGACTACTTTAAAACATAGCACCTTCTGCTGCACTTTTCTACTGAGCACTTGTCAGTTTCACACGGTTTTATTTCTGATAGCAAGGAGTAGCTAGCCTAGGCTAACAATAGCTTAGCATTGCTATGGCTTCTCTCTCTCCCTCCCTTGACTCTTTTCCAACTCTTCCTTCTTCCTCTCCTCTCTCCTGCTCTCTGTGTCAGATGTTCAGTTATTCCTCTGCCTCCTTTAGTGATAATGGGATGTGTAATAAGTGTAGTATTTTTGTAGCTTTGGAGGCGAGGGTGTCAGAGTTAGAAACCAGGCTTCAGGCTGTTGAACATCCAGGAGTTAAAGTAGGCCCCCCACGTAGCTGTCCTCCAAAAGTGCCTGAGCAGCCAGGCGATTGGGTAACTGTACGCAGAAAGCGTAGTCGTGGATCTTTGCCCACTGGTCACCACCAACCCGTTCACGTTTCTAACTGGTTTTCCCCACTCAGTGACACACCCACTGAGAAGCCCACTCTGGTGATTGGCAGCTCCATAGTCAGAAACGTTGCATTAGAGACAACAGGGACCATAGTCAAATGTTTGCCGGGGGCCAGAACGGGCGACATCAAATCCTACCTGAAACTGCTGGCTAAGGATAAGGTTAAATACAGTAAGATTGTTATTCACGCTGGAGGTAATGACACCCGGTTACGCCGATCGGAGGTCACTAAAATTAGTGTTGCTTCGGTGTGTAAGTTTGCCAAAAAAATGTCGGACTCCGTAATTTTCTCTGGTCCCCTCCCTGATCTGACCAGTGATGACATGTTTAGCCGCATGTCGTCATTCAACCGCTGGTTGTCTAGGTGGTGTCCTGAAAACAACGTGGGCTACATTAATAATTGGCAATCCTTTTGGGGAAAGCCTGGTCTGATTCGGAGAGACGGCATCCATCCCACTTTGGATGGTGCAGCTCTTCTTTCTAGGAATCTGGCCACATTTATTAGTCCTCCAAAACCCTGACCACCCAGGGTGCAGACCAGGAAGCAGAGTTGTAGTTTAACACACATCTCTGCAGCTTCTCTACTGCTACCCACTCTTTACTCCATCCAGACAGTGTCTTGCCCACGACCAAAATCTAATAAATTAGCAAACATTCCCAAAGGAGTAAATCATGATAATCTAATTAAAATCAAAATAACTCCAATTGGGAAAAAGTTAAAACAATTAAATGCGGTCTGTTTAACATAAGATCGCTTTCCTCTAAAAGTCTGCTAGTTAATGACTTGATTTGTAATAATCACATTGACTTGTGTTGCCTTACAGAAACCTGGCTGCAGCAAAAGGATTATGTGAGCATAAATCAGGCAACTCCTTCAAGCTATTTAAATTTTCACATACCCAGAAGTTCTGGGCGAGGAGGAGGAGTAGCAACAATCTTCCAGTCTGACTTACTGATTACTCCCAAAACAGTTAATACCTACAACTCTTTTGAACATTTATCCCTTAATTTCCCTGATCCAAATTTCAAGGCAAGAAAACCTCTTCTTTTTGTAACTTTTTATCGTCCACCAGGTCCTTACTCTGAATTTTTAGCTGAGTTTTCAGAGTTCCTTTCTGATTTGGTATTAAATACTGACAGGGTCATCATAGTGGGAGATTTTAACATCTATGCTGACATTGAAGGCGATAGCTTAAGATTAGCCTTTAATGCTATCTTAGACACTATTGGCTTTGTTCAAAATGTGAATAGTCCCACACATTCTCATCTTCAAACTTTGGATCTTGTGCTGACATATGGCATAGAATGTGAAGAAATAACAGTATTTCCTCACAACCCTGTCCTCTCTGACCACTTTCTAATAACCTTCAGGATTACTTTAACAGAGTTCTCCTCCCCCAAAAGAAGGTTCAATTTTAGTAGATCTTTATCAGATAGTGCAGTTATAAATTTTAAAGAATCTGCTTCACTTTCTCTCTCCTCTGTGTCGCTGAGCAGTGCTGCTGAGTGCAAAAGCATAGCTTATTCCCCTTCACAGGTTGATGATTTTGTTGATGGGGTTGCTAGTTCTCTGCGTACTGCCTTAGACAACGCAGCTCCCTTGAAAATGAAAACCGTTAAAAATAGAAAGCTTGCTCCTTGGTTTAATGCAGAGCTGCGTACTTTGAAGCAAAATGCTAGGAAACTGGAGAGAAAATATCGCTCCACAGGCCTGCGGGAGTCCTTCCTAGTCTGGAAAAATGGTTTACTGCTGTATAAGAGGACCCTTTGTAAAGCAAGAGCAGCATACTTCTCCTCATTAATAGAGGAGAATAAGAATAATCCTAGATTTCTTTTTAATACAGTTGCCAAACTCACCCAGAGCCATAGCTCTGTTGAACCGTCCATTCCACCTGCTCTTAGCAGCAATGATTTTATGGGATTCTTTATAAATAAGATTGGTCTTATTAAAAATAAGATCATAAGCACTCCTCTATCCGCGATTGTATCTGAGGTAGTCATGGAATCTGAACCGGGTTTAGACTGCTTTGATCCAGTTGAACTTTCTGAATTAGCAAAATTATTGTCTTCATCTAAGCCTTCAACTTGTATGTTAGATCCAGTTCCAACCAGGTTATTTAAGGAGGTATTCCCTTTGATCTCCTCCTCCATTTTAGATGTGATTAATCTATCTCTGTTACAGGGATATGTACCTAAAGCTTTTAAGGTTGCTGTAATTAAACCTCTGCTTAAGAAACCGTCTCTTGACCCAGATTACTTGGTTAATTATAGACCTATATCCAATCTTCCTTTCTTATCCAAAATTCTTGAGAAAGTAGTTGCCAAACAAGTTTGCGACCACTTACACCATAATGAACTTTTTGAAGAGTTTCAGTCTGGCTTTAGAGCTCATCATAGCACTGAAACAGCTCTGGTGAAAGTCACTGATATTCTCATGGCCTCAGATAATGGACTTGTATCTGTGCTCGTCCTGTTGGATCTTAGTGCTGCATTTGATACAGTTGACCATAATATTCTTTTAGAAAGACTTGAATATTTTGTTGGAATTAAAGGAACAGCACTAGACTGGTTTAAATCTTATCTATCTGATCGAATTCAGTTTGTTCATGTCAACATGCTCAAAGGTTACCTGTGGAGTACCACAGGGATCAGTGCTAGGACCAATTCTCTTTACTTTATACATGCTCCCAATTGGTAGAGTTATTAGACAGCATGGGATTAATTTTCACTGTTATGCTGATGATACCCAGCTATATCTGTCTATAAATCCAGATGAAGCTAACCCATTACATAGATTACAGGCATGTCTGAAGACATAAAAACCTGGATGACTCTTAACTTTCTGCTTCTGAATGCAGACAAAACAGAAGTTATAGTCTTTGGACCAGAGTCTCTGAAAAAGAAGCTGATTAGCCAGTCACTTCATCTGGATGGGATTAAACTGATTTCAGATAATAAAGTAAAAAATCTTGGTGTTGTTTTTGATCAGGACCTGTCATTTAAATCCCAGATCAAAGAGGTTTCTAGAATTTCCTTCTTTCATCTGAGGAACATTGCAAAACTTAGAAATCTTCTGTCCAGTGGTGATGCTGAGACACTAGTCAATGCATTTGTTACTTCAAGGCTGGACTATTGTAATTCTTTACTATCAGGAAGTCCACAAACTGTAGTTAAAAGCCTTCAGCTGATCCAAAATACTGCAGCCAGAGTTCTGATGAAAATGAAAAAGAGAGATCATATCCCTCCTATCCTGGCTTCTCTTCATTGGCTTCCTGTTAAATCCAGAATAGAATTTAAAATCGTCCTTCTCACATATAAAGCCTTAAATGGCCAAGCTCCATCTTATATCAGAGATCTGATTGTTCCTTATGTTCCTAACAGAGCACTTCGCTCTCAATCTGCAGGTTTACTAGTGGCTCCTAGAATTTCTAAAAATAGAATGGGAGGCAGATCTTTTAGTTATCAGGCTCCTCTCCTGTGGAACCAACTACCAGTTTTAGTCCGTGAGGCAGACACCCTGTCTACTCTTAAGGCTAGGCTTAAAACTTTCCTTTTTGATAAAGCTTATAGTTAGTGAGGCTCAGGTTATCCTGAGCTCTCTCTCTATAGTTATGCTGCTATAGGCTTAGACTGCTGGAGGACATAGGGACCCCCATTTCATCATTCTGCTTCATTCTCTCTCTGTTCTCCTATTCTGCAGAACCTGTTAGTTCAATCTCTAACGTTCTGCTCTCTCTGCTTTTCCTCAGAGTAGCTTTGCCTCGTCTGTTCCTGTTTGGCTGTGACTCCATCCTGGAAAGAAACATCAGCTGTGCTGCTTCCATCAACACCCTTGTTTATAGATGTTGGAGATCGGCCTGTTTTCCAGTGTGGTCCTGTTTCTCTGGCCGTGGCTGGGTGGATGTGCTCTCTTCATCCTCTGGCATGGAAGCTGCCTTGGAGCTCGTCTGCCTGGCTGTGTGTTTCCTGGACGGGGCCGCCTTTTACAGCTGCTTTTTGTATCTCTGCTTCTGTCTCCTTGAACCCCAGTCGGCCGCGGCAGATGGCCGCTCACACTGAGCCTGGTTCTGCTGGAGGTTTCTTCCTGTTCAAAGGGAGTTTTTCCTCTCCACTGTCGCTACAAGCATGCTTAGTGTGAGGGATTGTATTTGAGTCAATGAGTCAATGCAATCAGCTGGTTTTCCTTAGATAGAAAACTTTGTATCAATTTGACTTTATGATCTGGTTGAACTGTAAAGTCCCTTGAGATGACATGTGTTGTGAATTTGGCGCTATAGAAATAAACTGAATTGAATTGAATTGAATTACACAGAGACCTGGATTTCTGTTCCTCTGACCGCAGGAAATAAAGAAGTGGGAAAACCCAGCGTTACTGTCTGTTTATTAACAAACCCAAACAGGCATTCTGCTGATTCACCAAAAATAGCAGGAGTCAAACTACTTCCTCTATGATGTTTAAAAGAATAAAGCTTTTTTTTTTTTATTTCCATCACTTTATTTTTTTTACAGTACAAATGTAACATGTGATGAGCTTTGTCTGCTTTTTGTATCGTTCTGGCAGGATGACAGGTTAACGGTGACCCGGACCTCCGCCTCTCTTCTCCGCTTCCACTACCAGCTCACCGAGCGCCGCTCAGCCTTCTGGGACACGGCGCTCTCAGGGGACGGCCTCTTCCTGGAGATTCCAGCAGGTTCTCTGGCAGATGGGAGCAAAGAGGGGTACGTTCAAGAACATCTCCATTCAGATGCTCCTAAACTAGTTTTGTGTTTTTTGCGTCTGTTTTTTTTTTTTTTTTTACATATTTAATTAATTCTCTAACATAAGTGTTTTGGAAACCATTCATGCTTCAGGTATGTTTCAGAAATGAAAGCTGGCAGTTAGCTTTCTGTTTCCTGGCTGCCTTTAGCTGTGATCTCTGCCAGTAAGCAGCCCTGCTGCAGCTCACTGCCAGACAGTGAGAGCAGCCAGCTCTGCTGTGGCTTTATGTAAAATTGCATCTGTTATGTAAAAAAGAAAAAAAAAAAAAACTTTGTCCATCATTACTAACCCTCCTCTCCATCCTGCTCATCCATCTGTCTGATTGTCTCTGCTTCAGGCTGACTGCTCTGCTGGAGTTTGCAGAGGAAAAGCTCAAGGTCAACTACGTCTTCCTGTGGTTCCATAAAAGTAGAGAGGATCGAAGTAAGAAGCTCCTCTTGGTTTTTGGTTCACTTTGATGTTTTTTTTTTTTATTTATTTGATTGAGAGGCCATCACTACATTTGGTTAAAGTGTTAAGGAGAAATTATTTTGTTGACTAGCAGCTGAAATTCTCTGCTGGGTTTGTTTTTAGAAGAAGCGACAGACGCATTTTTGTTTGTTAAAACAGATATGATGTTTCCTCAGAGCCAGGCTTCTGCTTCCAGATGAGTTGGATTATAACCGTTTCTTTGTTTCTCACCCAGTGGCCATCATCAAGACCTTCCACTACATGGGCTTCGAGATGGTCAAGCCGGGTAACCCAATGGTACCAGCCCGGCCCGACCTGGCCTTCATGGTTTACTCTCTGGACAACAGCAGCTCGGATGAAGAGTGACCCTCCCTCCCTCCCTCGCCCACCCACCCACCCCTTCCCTCCCCACATCCCTTCTTGTTTTTAACCCTCTGACTAGGCCGCCATGGAGCGGCGGTCCTCCTCTGTGTCACAGACTCCTCATGGAGACAGACTCACCGTGATGTCGCTGCATTTCTCCCGCAGATCGGAGAGGCTGCAGTTTGAACTAAGTCATCACATTTAATCTTGCCTTCTTTTGTCCCCTCATCCTCACTTTCTCTTTTTGCTTCATAGTTTTGTTTGCCTCAGCACAAAAAGGAAAAAAATTAAACTTTGGGGAAGTCTGCATTTTCCCATTCAGCAGATCTGCTCCTCCAAACGGATTCAATCTTTTTATAAGAGACTGTGTGTCTTTGAGTGCTGTATGCGACGCAGGCTATGATGTTAGGGGAATAAATGCTGTTTATGGTATGTTTGGGTTTCTTTTTTTTCATAAGGTTATAATCTTGATCTGTTTCTTTGAACACACTGACAGTTCCTTTAGCTTTCTGCAATATGCGTCATTCCAGCATGTGTCCCCCTGGTTCAAGCAAAACACCTCACTAAACGAACCGCCCTCAGCCCCATGCAAGCCTCAACAGGACGTCCTAAAGCTTTAGTCATACAGCAGGTGCTTCTGTGCCTAAAGAGGAGCACGCATATTCAGACCTGTGCTTTAATCAATCAGGCTGTCCTTGCAGAACTCATCATGCAAATGCAGGGGAAAAAATAAAACACTGTAGCAAACACAGCTGTCTAAACTATAATTTTTTTATTTAGTGTTTATTTTTTTTTTTTTTTTTGCCTGAACTAAACGCCAAAGAATTGTCTGTCGTTGAAGTTCTAAGTATAAGTTAATCAACACATCCTGTATATCATCTGTTAGCCTTTGCATTCCCCAAACGCACCGTTTGTCCCTCCTCAGCTTCACATCTGTGCTTCTCATTCAAGCTCTCTTCTGACTCTAAGCTGTTCAAGGTCAACACATGAAGTTTTATTTTGTAATCAGTATGAACATTTTCTCTGCTGTTTTATTTTTTTATTTTTGTGACTATGCAGGGATTTACCTATTTTTGTTCTTAACGACAGATGTTCAGTGACGATCTGCACTTATCAAATTTGTCCTTTTGGCAGGGGTTGGTGTTTCAATAAAGGTTCTTAAGAAAATGTGTTTTGGTTTTACTTTGAAATATTAAATCTTTGCATGCCTTCTTGCTTTAAACTGCTTTTCTTTTTGCTACAATCCTGTAAGATTATTTTCATTTGACTTAAACTGAAATCTGAATAAAATCAACTTCAAAACAACTCTAAAAATCAGAAAGACAAGTCAGAAATGCACTTAATGCTTTTTCTTTTTGCATTGAGGAACCAGGCGGTGGCAGTATAATGCTGTGGGAATGCTTCCACATAAATAAGAACGTTTACAGGTTTAAAACATCACGATTAGGTCTGAACGAAGCTGCGCTAAATTTGCAAACAGGACAAAGAAGTGGAGAGACACTTAATTGGTTTTCCACACGGCCACACTTAAGTTATTAAACTTTGAAAATGTTACTTTTTTTTTTAAATGTCCCTATAGTGCCCTGCTTTGTGGGTGTTAAGGCATGTAATAAAGTTAGCAATTATCTAAAAATATTAATAGATAAAAACAAGGGAAGCATCAAAGTTAGAACTGATGTTTTCTGTTTTTGATGTTCACCTCTGAACCCTCAACAAATAATCTCCCAGGTCAGAAGAAGAAGGGATCTGTTCCCAGGACTCTCCTTTGAAATGGCAGCGAAATTTTACAAATAAATACAGGAAGCTGTTCAGGACAGTTAAGCTGCATTGAAACCATATTTCTCAAATATTGTCCCAAATTTATCCTCATCCTGTTGAAGATTCTCAGTCATCCAGGTCCTAGTCACAACAAAAAAGTAAAAAAAAAAAAAAAAGCAATCCACTGGACTTTGTTTCCAAGTTTGCAGACGTTTCACTTCCTTAATTGAAAAGGCTTCCTGGATGGGAGGTGAAACATCTTCAAACTTGGAAACAAAGTCCAGTGGATTGTTTTTTTAACCCTCATGCTGTTCAACGGCAGTGGATGGCGTCATGATTTCACCTTCAAGGAAACTGATGAAGCTGCAGGTCTAGAGCCCAGTCTAGATGCTTTAATGTAACTGCATGGCCCATGTCACCCTGGAGCTGTGCCACTAATCCTTGAACTGAACCGCAAGAAGCAGAGAGTCTCCTCCTGGCCTTAATCTTATGGTCACTTTACATAAACTCTCCTCACAGGGACGGAGATGAGCGATTACAGCATCCCTGTTTCCACTGTCCGACATGGGATATTTAAACTCCACTGCTAATTCCTTTTAAAACGTTCACTCTGCTGCAGTTTGGATGAGAAGCGACGCTGCTGGGCTACTTGTTTCTTCTCTGGGTGTTGCATCTTCAGTTCAGGAGTTTCATAACAGAGAACGTTATCACTGGTATAGTAAGTAATTACATGGAAAATGTCCATGTGCCATCAGCATGATGCTGCCACTGCTGTATATCATTGTAGGGATGGTGCGTTTGGAATGACGTGTCTTTAGCATGATAAATATGTATCACACCAGCTGTGTGGCTAGAGGGAAGCTGAAGCTTTAATCCACAGTCAAGTACATCTGTAAATCCATAGACATCATAGAGCAGGGAGGAAAATATAAACCTTTTGGGTGCAATGTCATGTATGAACTCGCTCCGTTTCTTTTTAGAGGTTCTTTATCTGGAAAATGTGACACACTTGAAACTTTACACAGAGTTTAATGGAAAAAGTGACACTAATTATCTGTGAAAATGGGTTGATCAACAAATAAAACAACACATTGCTGATCCCCTGCAAACTAAAAGAAATACTTCATTATATATATTTATTTTAGTGTTACTTTGATACTTTGAAAGCCTGACTAATATCACTACACCATTTTAAAAACCTTTTCTCTCACATGTCTCTTTTTTCCAATTGGTCTTTGTTATGTTTGTATGTTATCATTTGTTTGCTGCGCTGTACTGCGATTTTTGAAATGGTTTCTACTTCTTTGTGTTTGGAATAAAATTAACTCCATTATTGAACGTCAGCATGTTTGGGGGTCACTGCCCCGAGTGCCCCAATGACCACGGGTATCACTGATGCCTTGACCTTCCATGTTTTCTCCAGCTCTTCTCTGAGCCCCTGGTATTTCTCTAGTTTCTCATGTTCGTTTTTCTTCATGTTGCAGTCACTTGGTATTGCTATGTCAACCACAACTGCTTTCCTTTGCTTTTTATCCACCACAATGTCTTTTTGGTTTTTCATTACCATTCAGTCCGTCTGTATATGCAATATATGATATATAACAAATATATATATATATATATATATATATATATATATATATATATATATATATATATATATATATATATATATATATATATTCAGAATAGGAGAATAGAGATAGAATGAAGCAGAATGATGAAATGGGGGTCCCTATGTCCTCCAGCAGCATAACTATAGAGATAGCTCAGGATAACCTGAGCCACTCTAACTATAAGCTTTATCAAAAAGGAAAGTTTTAAGCCTAGCCTTAAAAGTAGACAGAGTGTCTGCCTCACGGACTAAAACTGGTAGTTGGTTCCACAGGAGAGGAGCCTGATAACTAAAAGATCTGCCTCCCATTCTACTGATCAGGGGGAGAATCTAGGATTCTCGGAAATCAGGGGCTTAGCCCTGAGGGTGAAGATGAGAGTGTAGACTTCCTGCTTAATCCCGTTCTAATGTAAAATATGACAGATTACTGGATTAAAGAAATTTCTTTTATACTACATGCTATCACACATAAGAATCCATTTAACTGTGTTTTTTCCTCTTTATCAACAAACTATGTGTGTTTGGGGAATCATTATTTGCCAGAGTAATGAGAAGGAAATAAAATATTTTAGTCATCTGATATAATCCATTCCCTCCATTACATGGGAAAAAAAATAAACAAATCCTGTGAATTTTAAAACTGTGTTTTTTTTTCTATATTATGTTTGAAATATTCATTATTTTATATTTTGAAATCCAAAATAGTTCAAATAAATATTTCTGTTGTTTTGATTATCTTTATGAAATGTATTTTAATTCTCGATTCAAAATGTCTGCAGTAGCATTGCTCCAGACATTTGGTTTGAACTTTTTTGGAATATTTGTAAATTGTTAGATAAACATTTAAAGAGAAAATATATTTCATAAAGATCATCAAAGTAGGAACGGATTATATCAGGTGGCTAAAATATTTGATTTCCCTCCATAACTCTGGCAAATAATGATCAAATGTCACTAAATCCACAGAGTTTGTTGTTGATGAAGAGAAGAATAAACACAGTTAAAGACTTGCTGGTAAATTAATTTAATCCCATGTTAAGGAGGGGGAACTAATTATTTCAGGCAGCTGAAATAATGGCTTCAATGTGCCTCCCGACACAAGGGGAACAGAATTTCATACAACACCGGGACAAAGAAGTCAGTCAGAGCTTCACATTCCTTTTTTCCCCCAACATTTACAAACAAACATGGAGCTTCACATCCCTGGGACATCTATTTGTTTTAGCAACAGCTGGTCGTGACAACTTCTTCTTCTGCACGGTAATGCTACAGGTTGCATTCCTGCGCATGCTGCCACCATCTGGTGAATTTCAGTACTGCATATTTTACTCAGCTCTGCTCAGAAGTGAGATCCAGGACTCTGGGGGAAACATCCGGGGCTGTAGCCCAAGTAGCCATCCCCTAGATCCGCCACTGCTACTAATATATTCTTTAGAATTTTTTTTATCAGATTGAGCTATACGAGTCAGATTCTCTCTACTTCAGGCACATCTTTTCTCTGGGTTGAGGTGCAAAGACGCATTTATATTGATCTACAAGGACATCGGCATCATTACTAATGGTCAGGAACAAGCATTTGATTATATCACCTCTATATTTTTTCCTTTTTTTTTCAAAATTGTTTTCGTATTTTTATTATTTTATTATTATTTCTTTTTGGATTCTATTTTTTTTTATTTTTTGTACAGATTTTATGCTGTTTATGATTTTTTTTTATTCATTTAGTTTTTCAGATGATTTTTTCTCAGATTAAGTTTTGCAAAATGAATTCCATTCAAATTGTGTTTTTCAGATTACATTTTTTTCCACCAATATGAAGATTCAATGCAGACCAATGGGATCATCACTCTTCGCTTGGCCCCCAGTTTTTAATCATGTCAGAGTTGGTCCTCCATAGTAAAATGTGATTCTAAAACATTTATTTGTAAACCCCGTCTGAAAAAGACAAATCGAAAAGTTAAAATATTAAAAGCATTTTGAAAAAATAAATGGAAAAAATGTAAACAGAGGAAAACAAAAAAATTGCTTTGAAACCCTTCTTTTTGGTTTTAAATATTATTTCTAGACTGCATTTTTTTTTTCATTTTCAAAACGAATTGTTTGCTTTCAACAACAGAACGAAATTCCCTGTGCAGTAATCTTTTTAATGGATCCGGTTAAACATTTTTACTCAGTGGCATCCAGAGGACTGGATTTGGGAACCACTGGAATAAAAGATTAAACATTTGCCAGGTTCTGTCATTAATATGTACAGCTGTTTGACATCTGCAGGTCACCAGAAACTCTGTTCTCTTCCTTATTATTATTATTATGTTTGATCACTTTTAGCACAAAGCCTTCACAACTTAAAGCAATGTTTGAATATTTGACATTCTTTATCTTCTGTATTATTGTGCCGCTCCTCTAAATAACCACTAGGAGGCGTCTTTGTCATTATTATTAAAACTCAACTTGAGCTGTCAGAGGGAAATAAATGTGTTACTTTTTTTTGTAATGCAGAATAAGATACTTTTTAATCAAGAACATGAAAAGAGGTGTGAGATGTCAAAGGTCAGCCCTTGCATAAGCTTTTAATCAGCTGTATCCAAATTACTCTGTAAAATGCTGACCAAATATTAGAAGTTATCTAACAAGACAAATATTACAGTTTTAAATCACAGCCTTGCAGTAAAATATTTTTACGCAACCTGACAACTTTAAGCAACATCCAATCTACAATAATATTACCTTAAACAATCAGACGCAACCTGCAATTCCTTATTTCTGATGCCAGTTAGATTCAACATGCTAAATGTTAAGAAATCTTAATCGGACTTTAGAGCAAAAGATTCCCATATGCTGCTAAACTGACTTTGAAAAAGCTTCTTTACATACTTAAACTGATTTTCTTTTGATTTACTTAGTACTTAAAACTACTTTAAATTTAGCTATTTTTTCAATCAAACCTTTCTTTCCAGCATCTTCCTTCCAGGTTACTGTTTGTATTTATTTCATCTAAAAGTTCAAAGCGTGTAACAAGTAGAAAGTCATACTTCATTAGTATACATTATAGGAACTAGATTCAGAACCCTGAGATCCACCAACAGTATTAACCATTTCAGAGAGTGTGCCAAATATGCTAACAACTGGTTAGGGTAACCCTAACCTATAATTTAAGCAACTTATTGTTGTTACTTTATCCGAGAAAAATTAAATTTTATAACCTGGGAATAAAGAACTTGTTGTTACCACAAACAAATATAGCTACTGATTTATGTTTGTTCATTAAGTCATCATTTCAATTCAGTTAAGTTTATTTCTATAGCACCATTTCACAACACATGTCATCTCAAGGCTCTTTACAGTTCACCAGATCATCCAGTCAGATTGATTCAAAGTTTTTTATCTAAGGAAAGCCAGTTGATTGCATCGACTCTTTCACTCGAAGGCAATCCCTCACACTAAGCATGCTTGTAGCGACAGTGGAGAGGAAAAACTCCCTTTTTGTTCAAAGGCTGGTAGCCCACCTTCAAATCACATAAAAACTCAGATCATTCTATAGACAGCTGCTGGAAGGCTTAATTAACAAGCTTAATTCTGAGGGCATTTTTCACAAGCACCAATCAGAAGGCATCTTAATTATCGTGTTGAAACGAAAAGAAATTATTCAAGAAGTGTGTTGGAGAAAAGTTGAAATGATGACGACTTACTCAACTTACTCAACTTGCTTATATTCTCCAAATTTGACACGTCTTACTATTCTTGAACAATTTATTCAAAGACCTGACTTCATTGAAAATAAGTAGACCTTAGATACCATCATAGGAATCAGCTTTTGGTTGAGTGTTTTTCACTTTAAATTCTGGTTTTGTGTCTCTGAATAAATAATTTTGCTAATAGCACTCTATGTCTGTTCTCATTTAATATGACTTCATCTCCAGGTGTCATCCATCCTGGTCTCACTTTCTTCCTTTGTCTATTTATTCCCCACCCTCTGTAGTTTCCCTTTCATCTAAGTCCTTGTGTCCAGTCTTTATCTAACCTTGTCCTTTTAAATAATTTTGGCCCAGTTCATATTAGATAGACCTACTTTAGCTTTGTTTGGATTTTTGTGAACTGACCCTTGGCGGGTCTTGTAGTTAGTCAAGACCAGACCAACCAATTAATTAATCAAATTAAAATGTATTTATATAGCACTTTGCAAGAATCAGCAGGAGCCCAAAGTTCTTAACAAAAATGAGTAAAACCACAGCATAAAGAAGAAAAAGTGAACATAGAAAACAGTAAAATCAAAAGGTTACAAAGAAAGAAAAAATAATTAAATTGTCACACCACTACTACATATTAAATAACAGCCTGAACAGTTTGGACCTAAAAAGAGTGATATCTGTAACAGTGCGATTATCTGGGGTAACTTGTTCCAGGCTGGGGGCAGCAACTGGGAAAGCCTGATCACCCCACCACCTTGACCATGGAACTTCTGAAACCAGCTGACTTGAAGACCACAATGGCTGCTTGTGCTCCAGCAAAGTAAAAATTTCTGACAAATACTCAGAGGTGAGACTATTTAAAGCTTCAAAAACAAACAATGACATTTTAAAAACTATTCTAAAATGCACCAGGAGCCAATGCAGGGTGTAGAGAACGGGGGTGTGTCTAGATATGCACACATCACCAAAAAAACAAAAATTAACAAAAAAGGGTTACAATAGTCCACCCTTGAAATAATAAAAGCATGAAAGGTTGGAAACTCCAACAATTAGCCATAGATGATGAAACAAAGGGCTGACTGGAAAACAAGACAAGTAGGAATAAGTATGTCATCCCAGGTCAGTAGTTTCTTTGTAAACACGTTTTTGATATCACTACAATCAATTAATCATCAGTCATTCTTCTCATTGTAGTGAGCTACTATTAGCTCTGTAAAGACAGCTGTTTAAATACAAACAAACTCTGGATTCAGATAATACTTTTAGTGATTGCTTCTAAAAGTTTGCTAGTTATAAGAGTCCTGAAAATGAGAAACATTTAAGATGATCAGTTTTGGTTAATGCAGAGTTAAAGACTGCTCTTCTTTAAAAACCAAACAAAAGGAAATCCAAATTTAATAACTGCAACTCATCACAAAGTAGTATGTGACGTAAAAGATCACAGCGTCAGAGAATGCTGACGTGCTGACATGCTTTCCAGAATAGAATTTAAAATCCTCCTGGCCAAACTCCATCTGATATCAGAGATCTGATTGTTCCTTATGCTCCCAAGGTACTCCCAGACAAAGAGACAATTGCTCTGTTGGAATTCATGGGTTGCATCCTACAAGGACACGGTCTACCTAGACTGGATCCTTCGAAGTCCGTGAAAATAAGGAGAACGGAAGAGTTTTGGCTGTAAATTCGAACAGGTCTACCCTTCGGCGGGTCTTACCGCTGTAGGCTCTGTTGCTTAGCAACCGTGACAGTTGACACACAAAGTAGGAAAAGAATGAAAACCCAGGTTTTCAAAACTGTTTGTTTATTTCTTTCTTTTTTATTGAGTGTAATAAAGGTTCCAACCACCGGGAGCATGAACAAATAAAAGCAAATGTAATGATAGAAACCTTAGACAGTTAAATAACATACTGTTGTCATTTTAAACATCTCTGATGTTGCTGCTATTTTCAAATATCCATTACTGTAAAAATGTCCATTGCTGCATATCGGTCTGTGACAGTGTACGTCACTTCCGCAAAAGTGCAATGCATTTAGGGTAGTTAGCACCATTTCTGTGGTGAAGAGACAGCAGCAACAAACCAAAGAAAACTAACAGAGAGCAGAAGTGTTCTAGTTGCTTCCTTTGGAAATAACGGGACACTGGTGCTGCGTCAAAGGATGCAATAGTAATTCTAAACAGAAAACAGCAGATGTATGGAGGGCCAACTCTGCCATATTTAAAAATAAAAACATAAATAAATAAATGCTCAATAAATATATAAGCATTCAATTAATTGCCAACTAAAATACAATAAACAAATAAATGTAAGTAGAAATTATTTATACAGTGAGACATAAATGTATATAACTTTTAATTAGCTTCTTTATTTATTGGCCTTTGTAATATTTACCTTATTTATTTTTTTGTCCTTTGTAATCTTCAACTTTATTTTTTAATTACTTATATTTTTAAGTATTTATTTATGTGCATGTTATAATATTTTTGTCTGTTTTATTCTTCCTTTGTATTTTTTTACCTTGGTTATTTCTTCGCCACTGTTTATTTCTGTCTGCCCTTTTTACATTTCTGCCTGTCGTATTTACATTTCTGCCTGTCGTATTTACATTTCTGCCTGTCGTATTTACATTTCTGCCTGTCGTATTTACATTTCTGTATGCATTTCTGTCTCATTATGCAAATGAGGAGGGGGCGTGTCCTAGAGAGTCAACTTCTGCTCATTGGTTGGCGGTCCATCTTCTTAACTCACAGAGCTCAGAGTACTAAGTGTAATCTAAGTTCTCTTTTCTGTTGCTGTTGTTCAATAAAAGTATGTTTTAATATTATTTGAGGCGAGAACATTATACTTTTAAGCATTACCATATGGCCCATTCACAGATTCAAAGCGTAATTTAAAAGAAAATGTTCCGAACTTGAGAGGACCGCGGCACCAGCGAAGCTCCGAACCACACGGCAGTCGGGTCTAAGGGCATGCCCGTCTGCAGCGGCCCTCACTCGGCATAGCCATGTGTGAAGCGTGTTGGTTAGCATTTTACTACATCGGTCGAATCTATTCAATTCAATTTAATTCAGTTTATTTATATAGCGCCAAATCCACAACACATGTCATCTCAAGGCACTTTACAGTTCAACCAGATCATACAGTCAAATTGATCTATCTAAGGAAAACCAGTTGATTGCATCGACTCATTGACTCAAATACAATCCCTCACACTAAGCATGCTTGTAGCGACAGTGGAGAGGAAAAACTCCCTTTTAACAGGAAGAAACCTCCAGCAGAACCAGGCTCAGTGTGAGCGGCCATCTGCCGAATCTACAGGAGGAGAGCCTAATGTCGAGTCTGAAGTCATTAGAATGCGATGTCATGATCTTGGCGCTGATGGTTTGTTTTTTTCCTTTGTTCCTTGCTCCCTGTCTAATTAGTTCTGCGGCTGATTATCGCCGATCATTCCCACCTGGTTCCTCTACTATCTAAGTTGTGTGTTTGCCTCCCATCAGTGCCAGGTTATTTGTGTTTTTATGGGAATGCCTACTATTTACCATAATATATCACCTTTTCAATATGATCAGCTTTCCTTTCCCTGCTGGAAAAAGTCTCCCTAGCAATCTGTAGTCTGTCTGTTTTCCTGATTTTGACCAGTTTCTGCCCTGAGGATCTCGAGTTTTGCCTTGCCCCTGTCTGCTCTGTTTGTCCCATCTGATCTTGGATTCTACCGGCTTCTGAACCTGGAACTGTCTTCTGACTTCGGCCTTGGATTTCCCTTCTGGACTCTGTTGCTGCTCGGCGTCGGCTGGCGCCCGCTCCGCTCGCTCTCTAGGAACTCTGGGGGCGTCGCCCGCCGCAACTGCTGTCAAACCTCCCTCCTGGATTCTGCTGTGTTCTCTGCGACCGGACTGAACTGTGAATCAGGTCAGTGACTTAGCTCCAAGTCGTATTCAGTTCCACATCCAGTCACTGACCTGTATTCTCCTATTACTGCAGACATCCGCCCCGCAGCAGACGAGCAGCCCCGCGCACCTGTATGTTTAATAAACGCTTTGAACTTTCCCACTGCCTGTCTCGTCTTGAATTCTGGGTCGAATATTCTGAGATCATTACACGCGTGTAGGGACTTTGCCAAATACAACAAAAAATCGGCATCATAGCCAGCGGTCCTTCACACACGGCTATGCCGAGAGAGGGCCGCTGCAGACGGGCTGCGGTTCGACCTGGCTGCCGTGAGGATACGGAACTCCGCTGGTGCCGCGGTCCTCTCAAGTTCGGAACATTTTCTTTTAAATTACGCTTTGAATCTGTGAATGGGCCATATGGTGATGCTTAAAAGTATAATGTTCTCACCTCAAATAATCTTAAAATATACTTTTATTGAACAACAGCAACAGAAAAGAGAACTTAGATTACACTTAGTACTCTGAGCTCTGTGAGTTAAGAAGATGGACCGCCAACCAATGAGCAGAAGTTGACTCTCTAGGACACGCCCCCTCCTCATTTGCATAATGAGACAGAAATGCATACAGAAATGTAAATACGACAGGCAGAAATGTAAATACGACAGGCAGAAATGTAAATACGACAGGCAGAAATGTAAATACGACAGGCAGAAATGTAAAAAGGGCAGACAGAAATGTAAAAAGGGCAGACAGAAATAAACAGTGGCGAAGAAATAACCAAGGTAAAAAAATACAAAGGAAGAATAAAACAGACAAAAATATTATAACATGCACATAAATAAATACTTAAAAATATAAGTAATTAAAAAATGAAGTTGAAGATTATAAAGGACAAAAATTAAATAAGGTAAATATTACAAAGGCAATTAAATAAAGAAGCTAATTAAAAGTTATATACATTTATGTCTCACTGTATAATTTAATCTCTACTTACATTTATTTGTTTATTGTATTTTTGTTGGCAATTAATGGTATGCTTATGTATTTATTGAGCATTTATTTATTTCTGTATTTATTTTTAAATATGGCAGAATTGGTCCTCCATACAGATGGGGCCTTACGGTTTTTCGTATTCCCCACTTGGAAAAAAAAAAAACGGACCGCAGACAGAGGACTTAACAAAGAGGCGTCGGGCTGCATGGGTCGCTGCTGTAAGAAGGAAAGACATCACGTTTCATAAAATATCTCCTCATGCTCGTGTTTGCTCTCGGCATTTTCACAAAGGTAAGTCCTTATAAATATAACTAATAGAAATCAACACGCTGAAATGGTTTGCTTATAAAGTTGCAGGAGTTCATGTAAACCTACTGAAACATGCTGTGGAAGAGAAGCGGAAAGTGATGTTTGTTTTGTTTATTTCTCTTTTAGACCGCTAAAATTTAATAAATGATGCATTCTCTGTATATAATCATTTACACAATCTGCAATACAAATATTTTTTTTTAATGAACAAATATATATAAATACACTGCACATATAACAACACTGTACATACCCACTCGTCAGCCAACTCACTGTATTTATTCATCCTGTGCAATCGACTTAAGTTTATTTATTATAATCCTTTGTTCGTCTGTAAGCTTTTCAGTTTATTTATTTACCTCTGGCCTTACTAGTCCGATGTACTTGTGATGTTTCGGTATAGCAAATTTCCCCACTGTGGGACACATAAGCTTATCTTATTTTATTACACATCTAATCTAATGGGCTCTGTTATTAAGGTGCTTTAAATAGTGTTTTGAATAGATGTGTAAAACACTCAACCTTTCATCTACTTTGCAGGTCAACCTGCATATGAGATGATGGAGACTGACCCAGACTGGGCTCCATCCCTGCATCTGGGCCACACTGACATCAAACCAACAGACACAGGCCGCTCTTTAAGACGTGGTTATCGGGAACAGCTGAAAAAGAATGCCCTGCAAGCAACTGAAACGGGGCTCCATCAGGCTGATGAAATCCTTGAGCGACAGGATGAAGTTACACATGAGGCGACAGAGAACCCTAACCAGCAACAGACTGACACGCAGAAGGCTGCTGAAAACGTTGGCCGGCCAAACACCAAGGATGACACAGAAGGTGGTCGTCAGGAAGGACAGACAGAATGTAACCTGTGTGTGCTCAGGTGTGCAGAGATGAACCGTCTTTTGGAAGAAAACAGAGAGCTGCGGCGTGAACTTGATGAGCTGCGGATCTCTGATGGCTTCTTTGGAGACATTAATGAAAAAGTCAAGTACTATACGGGTCTACCAAACTTGGCAACCTTTATGGCTTTTTTTAATTTTCTACTGCCTCTCATGTCTGCTCAAAATAAAATTCTCTGTCCATTTCAAATGCTTCTGTTAACCTTCATGCGTCTGAGATTGGATCTGCCCTCACAACACCTTGTTTCACCAAAGACAGTGTACAGAACATTCAATGAAATGGTGTCATTTTTATATGCAAATCTAAAGCGTGCAATTGTGTGGCCAGATAGAGACACCTTGCACAAAATGATGCCTCATCAGTTTGTGGAGGCCTTTGGACATAGAGTCACAGTGATTAGTGACTGTTTTGAAATTTTCACAGAGAAACCAGCTAATAAATGAATGCCAGATCAAGTACTGTTTCAACTTTATTCTTTTTTTTATTCTTCTTTTCACACAAATAGAATTTTGCTTTTTTTAAAGTTACTTTGAAAAATAACAGCAAAACAAATATAAGTTTCACCATCACTTCAAATATTAACAATGTTTCTGAAGTTGTAAAAATGTGTGTACAATAAAGAGTGGAGTTTGAAATTTGAAACAAGCGTTGTTATTATTTCTCAATCGAGCAGAGAATTTATGAAAATGCAATACAAAATCTCAAATACATAAATAATGCAGAACAGTGCAGAGCTTCAAATGTTTTACTTTATCTTCCTCCCTCGTATATAACAGATTGCTCTTTAGATTAAATTAGAAAATTTTCATTTTCCCTGGACTTGTTTTCACTGTGGTCTGTGGTCTTCCATAGAGATATGACCTAACAGGTGATATCTGTGAAGAAGACTGCAGATCCCAGTGAAAACAGGCCTGGGTAAAGTGAACAGCAAATACAGTGTGCAACTTATCAATGTGCAAAAATTATGACAAGTTTTTTCGTTCAGTCTGATGAGCAGCACAAACTACTCTAATAACTGCAGCTATCTGTGCAACTGCCCACAACATCTGCCTTGTCACTGTAATAATAATATATAATATCGTTCCCTAGCAGCTTTAGAAAGTTTGTCTGGGTAGGGTATCCGTTCAGTTTTCTTGTTCTTTTCCATTTAACTGATTATCCTCGCTGCTGGCTTGCAGCGCTCTCCTCTTGTTTTCTGCTGTTTTGTTTTTCTTCCGCTCACCACAAAAATGGCGCTAGGGGGCGTGTCAGTCACGTGACTGACACAGACCGATTGGTTATTTATTCTCCAGGTGCACAGTTTATATTGTTAAAACACTTTACAGTATCTTATTGTTTATATTTTAACTCTTCCCTATTATGTTATTCTTATACATTTTTCTAAGGTCCACATTTGTGTGACCATTTTCAATAATCTTTCTGCTGCTCTAAATTTGCCCATTGTGGGACAGTAAAGGGATTTTCTATTCTATTCTATAAAAGAGGTAGAAAGATATAAGTAAATCTAAATGATGTATGTATAAAAATATATCTGCAAAATCTCTAATATTCAACAAAACAATTTCTTAGTTAAGCATATTGTGCAAAACATATCAGATTTACAGTCCCCACACTGCAGATATATTAGAATCTGTCCTTAAATTCCAGCCAAACCCATTTACACAGTAACAGATAAAAACCTTTAGATAAACCAAACATTACCGCCACATATCTGACTTAATAACCATTAAAACAACTATTTTCATTCATTTCAGACGGAACTATTCACATACTTCTATTATCAAACAGCACTTCCAATTTTCACCACTGTTCAGCGCCAAGTACCATGCTGGGTAAACCAAGGATACCGAGGATACATCAGACCCGTCCTTCAAATTAGGCAAAAAGAAGGACGCATTTTAAGGCCGCATAATGAGGAGTCTTGGAATCCGACCAGACCTCGGCGCCGCACTATGACGTCATCATCCTTCGAATCTGGCCTTCTAACGACGCATCCCATGAATTCGAACAGGGCCATAGTCATCCCTGGGCCTCCTTCCGGTGGAACCCCTAGCACCCTGGAGAGAGTGTAGAGCTGATCCATTGTTCCACAGCCAAGACTAAAGCCACACTGTTCCTCCTGAAGCCCAGGTTTGACCATTAGCCAGACTCTCCTCTCCGGCACCCTGGCATAGGCCCTACTGAGGAGAGTGAGGGGTGTGATTCCCCTATAGTTGGAATGCACCATCTGGTCCCCTTTCTTATGCAGGGCAACCACCAGTTCGGCCTGCCAATCCAGGGTAGTGTTCTGGACCTCCACGAGATGTTGAAGAGGCCTCTCAGAGAGCCAGACAATATCCAGAGCTTTAAGGTAATGGGGTGGATCTCTTCCAACCTCAAAGCTTTGCCGCCATGGAGCTTTTTTACCACCTGGATGACTTCATGAGGAGATCCTCTGAGGAGATCATCACCATTCAATGTCCTGTTAAAGGGTGAGCAGCTCTACACTCCCGCTGGAAGGAGTGCTAGTAAAGCACTGCTTTCCCCTCCAGAGGTGCCAGATGGTTTAATGCCAAATGATGGTTTTTCTCCATGACCTCTCCTAACTATTCCCAGGCCTGTGTTTTTGCCTCTGCAACCGCCCTGGCAGTGGTACACCTGGCCTCATACCTTCTTGCTGCCTAAGGAGTCCCACAAGCCAACCAGGCTGCATAAGACTCCTTCTTCAGCTGGACAGCCTCCCTTGCTGCCGGTGTCCAGCACCAAGTTCGGGGATTGCTGCCATGACAGGCATCATAGACCTTATGACCACAGCTACGGGCGGAGGAATCGACAATAGAGGCAGAGAACATGGCCCACTCAGATTCCATGTCTCCAGCATCCCCCAGAATCTGGGAGCATAGAGTGAGTACCATAGAAAAAAAACAAGCAAACTGTGAACACTTCAACAATTATATCAAGATATGGAGAAAACATCATTAAAGAAAACATATCCTGCTCTATACTGATGATACTGTGTTATACCGCTTCATCATTTTTAGCCAAAGTCTAAAAGTCTGAGTATGTTCGACTCAATTCCCTCTCCATCCCAGTTCTTATTTTGTTTTAGGTTTCATTATTGTCTATGAAGTTCATCACTGGGTTTTATTAGCAATTCATGACACAAATAGAAACTGGCCCGAGTTTGGAAATGTTTTGGCAGGAAAATGAGACAGATACTGTTGGTAGTCATCCTGTCATGTCTGAGGAGGAGTCCGGGTGATTTTTATGTTTAAAAAAAAAAAACCCAAAGATATGCTTTAATGTTGGATGGAGTATCTTAAAAACAGCATTAATAATCCTAATGAACAATCCTTTCTATGGCAGCATAAAGTTTAGATTATAGAAACTTCACTAATCTGCAGCTTTACAGAACAACTTTAGCCTGAATTAAAGATACAGATAAAGAAGTCCAGAAAGTCCCACAGTTAAACAAAAAGCCTGTTAGCTCAAATGATTCAGATGTGTGTTTGTGTTCATGGTTGTTGTCCTGTGTGTCTCTGTGTTTCCCAGCGATGGACTGGGTAGTCAACCCACCGCATGCCCAGTGGCTGCTGGGAATAGGTACCAGCCGCCGGAGGATCTGCAATGACAAGCAGTGCAGATGGATGGACGATGGTGAACGCAGAAATGAAAAAGGATTGAAACAACAACCACACCCTCAGATGACAATAACCCTTTTGAATGATGTAAAGGTTAACGAGGAGATATGACTACAAGGAAACAATGGGAGTTCTTTAATTTTTTTCATTTCTCATCATTTTCAGGAAGACGTACTCAAACCCTTTTTGTAGACGTTTTATAAGCAAACAATTGTGTCAGTTTGCTCCACAAGAAATCTGACGACTTTATTTCTGTGCACGTTTCCATCTAAAATAAACATTCCAACTAAAAGGCTTGTAAAAGTCACCAAAAATGATCTCTTATTTTACTTTATGTACTGTAGATCTAGATTGTATTTGACTTTCCATTTCATTTGATTATCTTTAAAATGGGATATATGTTGAAACTATTGGATCCTTATGTTTATAAAATAATGTTTAGACAAGAAGAAGTTCCCGAAGCTTAATTTGTCCCGATATTGTATCCAGATGATAAACCCCAAAAGTTTTGAGAATATTTCTTATTTTAGCTACCTTAGACATTAAAACAGTTGAGATATTTTTTTCCAACAAATGTAATGTTTCCCATTGAGGATTAGTAGTCTTTAATTATATGAATTCAATACTTTTTAAATAAGATTAAAATAATGGAGATGTGTTTATGGTTTTTAAATGTGAAAACATATTTTTATTGTAATATTGTTGCCCATGTTGTCTGTTTCCTTGCTTGCAGATTAGATCAGGTTTCCTCCTGGTGAACCCCCTCAGTCGTCTCCATCAGCCCACTCTCTGCCCCCAGCTACTGTCTCTTATCATTCCATGAAACTTCATCCATTTTGAACCCTCACACCAGCCTGAATGTACAAGCCAAGGGGCCCCACGAAGCGGAGTAGGATTCCAGCTTTCAGGGCCGAAGGGAGGATTTCCTTTTCAGTATGTCTAGCTGGTAAATATGTCACCGGGCTGGAAGCCGATCCTGCAAAAAACAGGTGGAATGTTTTTAAAGCCGCCACAAGAGCCTGAGTGATGTGTTTCTTTGCTCACACACTGAAAGGTAATGAGGGTCAATCCCCTGCCTGCAGAGGTGTTGTCTGTCAAAAGGCACTCTCCCTGCAGGGCTTCATCTGAGATCGACTGCTAAATCTTCTCAAATTGGATTCACTACATAGAGTATATCAGTACAACAAAAAGAGATTTTTTTCACAGAACCACCGCCTGGCGATAACAAAAATGAAGCGACAGTGACCTTTAAAGTGACTGAACGAGCTGTGACAAGGAGGTGCATTACTGGAAGGCACTACTGACTCAGCCAGATGGTAATCACACCTGCCTGGAGGAGGAAAAACCTGTTACTCATTCTCATAATGAAGTTGGAGTAAGACTCTAGGTTTAATGAAAAAATTAGGTCAGCGTCAGATTTCAGTGCTCCCCACCACCAGTTAGAACTGAAGAGCCTCTTGGATGAAAAACAAAACATATTCTAGAAAACTTTACATCCAGTTACCCAAAACTGAACTTTTCAAGCTTGACCAGGACCTGGATGACTGGGAATCTTCCCTCATGTCTCAGCAAATGAAGAAATGGACACAATACAAGGTCTTAATTCTTACCCACCAGTGCATCTATGGAAATGCCCTGAAAACCTGAAGGAAATAAGGAACTGCTCATGATCCCGCCGCTCAAAACATTAATTTTTTACATGATCTGTCCGGTTGTATAACACACACTGTTCTTTTCTTAGTGTCACAGGGACCAAAACAGGCACATACATAACAACAACATTGCAGTAATACAAGATATATTCAGTTTGGTAGGGTTAGGGTAAAAGCTGAGGGATAACCCCCAAATGAGCCAACCAGAGAATATTTGGAGCAGAAACGGAATGAAAGCAGGGAAGATGGCAGAGGAAGCTGAACTGAGATACGACGAAACTATAAACCCAAGGGGAAACCTCAGAGATCTAAAACGTTCTTTCCAATTACTTTAAGAACAGAACAAAAGAGTAAACTAAAACACTAAGATGAAGGAGTAAAGTTTAGGGCTGCAACAACGAATCGATAAAATCGATAAAAATCGACTTTTAAAAGCGTTGGCAACGAATCCAATCCAATCCACTTTATTTATATAGCACGGTTTAAATAAACACAAGGTTTCCAAAGTGCTGCACAAAAAGATAAAATAACTAAAATAAATAAAAGTAAATAAAATAAAATAAAATAAAAGCACTGCCCACACAGGATAAAAATACGCATTTGTATACATAAAATCAACATGTGTACATAAAATCAACATGTGTACATAAAATCAATACTCTACATGGTGTTAAAAGCCAAAGAAAAGAGGTGGGTTTTAAGAAGAGTTTTAAAATGAGACAAAGAGTTTGCCTTGTCGTGGAAACTGTCCTCCCAACGACTTAAAATTGATGCTAAGTCTTATAAAAATTCAAAGTTCTTAAAAAGCAGTAGAAAAGTCTTCAGACAATGATCAAAAATCAGGCAGGGGCAACTGGGTCCAGGTCCGGGGGTTTTTATTTACAGAACACACATGAGCTGTCCACCGGTGAGCAACTGACTTACATGCACAAACAGGCTCTCTTTTATTTACTCCTGGGGCTTGGGGCTCTTTCATCTTGGTGGAAGAACCACCTTCAAACCATATTTTATATTTTTAATTGAAGCCTTTCTTTGATCTATCAAAGCTTTTTCTTCACAAGTCATGGTGACATTTCTTGTAGATCATGATGACAATCAGTGCAGTTAAACCAAAAACACATCATAGTCTTAATCATCAATATGTCAAAACAATGTTTTCATCCAGTGTGACTTACGATCATAACATTACATCAAAAAAAGGTCAGCATAATTTTAAAACTCAAAGTCCCAGTAAATGACAACTCAGTATATTACAATTAGTTCAGCTGAGCTGTGCAACCCTGAACAACCCATTCTCAATGCGTCTGTCTTACAAACAGCCCTCATTTCTGCACCCTTGGGCTTCAAAGGCCTCAAATGGCCTTGGACTCCTTTCAATGTTTCTGTTTCCTGCTCATTCTCTGTGTTTTCCCACCCTGGTCTTATCTCTCAAACTTCAAGGCTGGACTCAAAGCTGCACCTACAGAGAGCTTACACACACACTGCTCTCTATCTCTCCATATTTGGTGGAGCAAACTCTTTTGGACTCTGTGACCTTTATAAAATAAATGTATTTAGTGTAAAACATTTATTCAATATGTAAAAGATGTATCCAATATATTCTAATCATTGGTGCAGATTAATTTACTACATCAGCCTGTCTAATGTGCAGCGGCAATGCATTCCAAAGTTTTGGAGCTGCAACAGAAGATGCTCGATCCCCTCTGAGCTTAAGCCTTGCTTTAGTCACTGTCAGGAGCAGCTGATCAGCTGACCTGAGAGATCGGCTGGGAGTGTAGGGGTGCAGAAGCTCAGAGAGGTAAATTGGGGCAAGGCCATTCAAGGCTTTAAAAGTAAATAAAATAATTTTAAAATGAATCCTAAAATGGATGGGCAGCCAGTGGAGTGAAGCTAAAATAGGTGAAATGTGCTCGTACTTGCGTGTGCCAGTTAAAAGACGTGCAGCAGCATTTTGAACCAGTTGAAGATGAGCAATTGAGGACCCAGCAATCCCCACATAAAGTGCATTACAGTAATCCAGCCGAGTGGTCACAAAGGCGTGGATTACTGTCTCAAAGTGCTGTCTCTGAAGGACTGGTTTGATCTTTGCCAGCTGCCTTAGCTGGAAAAAGCTAGATTTTACTACAGCTTTTATCTGGCTATCAAATTTAAGGTCTGAGTCCACTTTTACCCCGAGATTTCTTACAATTGGTTTATAATATTGCGCTAGAGAACCGAGATCAACTACGGGTGGGGTCACAGATGTGCCACCAAAGAGCATGACTTCTGTCTTTTCTTCATTAAAAGACTCGAATTTCATCATCGATTAGTTGTGTCGCGCGATTAATGCGTCATCCGCCGCCTGCGTCATCACATCCATTTGACTGAAACGGGGGAAGAAAAAAAAATACGGCAGAGCGAGTCAGCGCCGCAGGTGCAGTGTTGCCAACTCAGGGACTTTTCAGACCCCTCCAGCGACTATTTTTCAAAAAAGCGACTAGCGACAAATCTGGCGACTTTTTACAGTGTCACTGGAGGCTTTTGGAGACTCTTACGTGAAAGCATGTATCGTTCCTACTCTGCCGTGGGGCGCCTCCCCCACCCCGCAGGAGTCCCTCTCAGCGCTGCAGTCAGAGCAGCAGGATGTTTACCCTCAGCGTCCAGACTGCAAATGAAGCGCGCATGCGCCGGGATTGACGGCACAAACTGATCACAATAATTAAAATAGCCTGTGCTTTGTAAAGTGAAAAAAGTCGTAACATGCAACTTTTGTCAAAACAAATTAACATGGCACGGAACCACTATGTTTGTTTCGTTTTAAAGTGGGGAAACGTAATGTTAGTTTCTCAGGTAGCTCATCTGATGCTTTCCTTACCGTGTTAGTAGGTTAAAGACAGTGATAAGGTTGGCTACTTATTTTACTTTTAATTTCCTTTGAATTAGCTTAAGCAGCGTTTATATTTTCTTTATAAATAAATTAACTTGCAAATTATGAGGGCAAGGCTTTTAAAGTTTAAATCTTCTGGCAAAGATAAAGTAAAGAAGATCCTGCAATTTACAGTATGGAAGTAAAGCAGAATAAAATCCAGCAAGATCAGTAATATGTCAATTAATTATCTGCCACATTCCCATGTTAATATCTGTCTTTGGAGGATGTGTTTTTTAGCACCCCTAGTTCTCTCATTTTTATTCCAAATACAATTTATAATTTGAATCACAGGGCTATTTTTATCTCTATGGTTCAGTATTTTCTCAAGTAGCAACTTTAACTGCTATACTTTCCTGTCTTAAAAGGCAGAACTCTTCTAGTCTAAAAAAACTAATTTGTTGAAATGGGGGGGCCTATTGTTTGAACCCCTTAGGGGCTTTAAAAACAAAAATGTCTTTTTTTGCGCTTTATGAAACAAAGTAGCCTATATTTTGTGGATGTACAGCTACATTTCTCATGTAAGTTTGCGTAGTTTTAACACAAACATTTATTTTTCATATTGCACCAGGACAGTTAATGAGCAACCTGTACTTGTGTGCTTGTTTGTTCTGTCTAAAATGTTTATTTTGGAATAAAGTGGTTAATATAAAAAATATTTTTGTCCGATTCATCGATTAATCGAAAAAATAATCGTCTGATTCATCGATTTTTAAAATAATCGTTAGTTGCAGCCCTAGTAAAGTTATACGGTAACACTTTAGAGAACATAAACAGAGACTTAAAAGAAACCCAAATACATCATAACAGAAAGAGTACTGAATAATTTTGGGCCTTAATGTACCTTTTTATCAAACCGATGCTTTGTATACAGCCTTATTGTATTATATGTCAGGCTGTGACTCTTCATTATTTGGTTTCATTAAGTCTTGTTAAAGTTGCAGTCATTCTAGTGACTTTATTCGACTTGCCTGATGTAAGCTGCTGGTGTTGACTTTAGCACATTAGCATACCAACATGCATCTGATTGAAACGTTGGCCACGATGCAACAGCATTTTCATATTTCTCTTCCTTTTTCTCCAACCCATGGATTCGCCACATTGGATTCAACAAACTATTTAAACTTCCATAAACGATCCTCGTCAACCTGATGCAGTCCACCTGTGCGTAAGAAGGTGTTCATTCACAGAAATGGCTTTGAAGACGATGAAGCACCATTTAAAGTACAAGCAGGGGAATCAAGAACAAGTGCTGTACATGCTGTGGTTTAACAGTTATAGAAGTAAAAATAGACTTCCTATTCCTTGGGGTGGACCCATTCTTCCTGTTCAATTTATCATGTTTTGTAAGCAAAAACAAGGTTTTGTTTTTGATCTACTCTTTAAAGCTTAGAACTCAATGCTAATTATGACATTTTGAATTAAAAATGCTTCCAGGGTGGGAAGTAAAACTTTTGGAATCTAAGTCCAGTGTATTGTTTTTATTCTAACTTTTTTTGAAGTAAAAATAGAATAAAAAAAATAGAATAATACTAGAGATAAAAAAAAAATCATCTGAGAACAGTCAATAAAACCTGCTGATGGAGGCAACAGGTACAATATATGATCTAAATGCTTAATATGAGTCACCTTCAACCAACACAACAAGATGCTGCTAAATCTCATTTTACTACACACACACACACACACACACACACACCTGTCCTTCATCTCCAGATCATATCTGTCTTCCCCTCATCCGCCCTCACATAAAGACAAAAGCGTTAAAGGAGCTGCTATGGAGGGAGACTGATAGTTCTGTCATCATCAAAATGTAATTTATAATTGCAGAGCTGCATAATATATAACGATGTAGCCTAAAAATATGGACAATTGCTTTTAAGTAACAACTCGGAAAATGTGTTCATACCTGAGAGAAAATTAGAAACAGGAGGGAAATGGTAAATCCGAAATTTTCTCCTACACCACTCGTATAAATGATTTAGGTACTAATTTGTTAGCACGAATGGTTCTTGCATGTGGCTCAAAGCTTTCAACCAAATGCAATCACCTCTTCATACTGCTGAGGCAATGAACAAGATTTGAGGTAGGAAGTCAATTTTCTCACATCACTGGTGATATAAGTGTTTGTTCCATTAAACACAGAGTCTAAGTTTTTTTTATAATTTTTTTCAACTTAATCAAACTTTTTAATCAATAAGCCCAGTAACTAATGTTTTTCTAACATCTCAATACCCATACACATACAATGTATAATAGAAAGTACAGGGTCACCCATCCAAATCGTAGCATTTAGGCATTTCAGACACTTCCATGGCAACCGGTGTGTAGAACCTGGGCCTGGGAACCGCTGCTAGAAACATTTGTGTCCAAGTCAACGGCTAAATGTTCCACAGTCTTTCCCTGTAACTCACAAATGAAGAGGTAGGCTCCTTGAAATCATCATTTGGAGTGAGTGGATGCTGAGGAGGAGAGGATGCAGAGGTCACCAACAGTCCTTACAGTACTTCAGAGATCATGTGGTCTCCATGACCAAAAAGCTGCATTCATCATTACATACACAAAAAGTATTTGCCTTCAATGACCTCACTGCATTCAGTTAGCTGCACTTTAAAGCAATGGAGAAGTGTACTCTGGTATGGAGGCCATGCCTCTCTGTCTGGCATTCCAAAGGATGTCTGGTTTTGGTATTTGCCAGGTGAATGAGACTTGCTTAACTGTATCATGTCAAGTGTTTGATTTGGTTCATGGTGGGGGTCGGGACTGAAGGTGTGATGTTGGACTGTTTTCTTTTTCAGGAAAGCAGCTTTGCTCCCAAGTCCTAACCTTCAGTTTAGAAAAAAACAGTTGGAAGATTTTAAGCTCCTAGCTTTTTCAAAAACATATGTATGACAAATGACCTCTTTGATGCAGAAAAACCAGACTCAGTTCTGATCCCTGCCCAATAGAAGTGCTTTGTGATGAATTAGAGAGGGGATCAAACCCAGGCCTGTGTCTAAATTAACAAGAGTATTTCTGAATGTAAGGGAAGGGAAGACGTTTGCTTTTTTGATCAATGACGGGTTTTTTTTCCCTATCTTGTAATTTTCTTTCAGTGTGATCAAGATGCAACAAACCAGTTTAATGCCAGCGTTTCCTCCTCTTTTAGTTTGCTGTTACTCTAAATTCTAGCAAGCCTGAACTGATCCAGACTTGCTATTAAGGGCTGAACAGAACACTCGCCCTACCCACTACATGGTTTGGGACAGCCCTTAATGTGGCGGACCCTCCGTGGAAACGCGCAAACGGAAGGTTAGGGTTTAGGGGCCCGTTTGGAGTTTGGCCATAAGTTCCCTATGATAATGAAAAATGATAGGAAGAACACAGGGTCTTATTCTACCTGCTTCCTAAATGGCAGCACTATGTGGACAGCACTTACCATGGCAAACACTGACGCACATCTGCCTTAGATGCCTTAACAATTAAAACTTCATTGAGCTTGTTTAGCTTCAAATTGTTTGATTTTTTTTCTTTTTTTAATCATACATGCAGATTAAATCTACATTAATAACATTTTCAACCCATTCAGACATAATTAGACATTTATATCTACATGTTTCACTTTTTACTTGCAACCCTCTCAGAGCATAATCACATGCTCTAACCACTAGACCAATGCGCTTCAGAAAAAGAAGTTGTTCAAGTTTTACCTATTAATAAAAACAATCTTTAGACTTCTGTTGATTAAATGAAATAAACATAGTTATTGATGCACTTTTACTACTGTAAATACCTGTTATAAACATAAATATGGGAATAGACTATAATGGGAGAATTTGCTTTCTGACTGCGAAGTACTGATTAACAGAAAGTTAACTAGACTAGAAAGGGAAATAAAATAGATAATTTCCCTAAAGAAACGGCACAGAATAATTTTTGTAAAACCTTCTCCTAGTCCAAAGTAACTTATTTTGTTACCTTTAATGACACACATGAAATGTAAAGAAGTTTGTTTTCTCTCAGCCATAATGTGTTAAGTCATCCAAAACTTATAATTCCTGCTATGAGTCCCCTGGGATTTCAAACTGTACTTCCTGACCACCTCCTTTGGATGAGCTCCCAGGCTATGCCATTAGCAAGTGGTTGTGGTTTAACAGCTGCTGTGTGCATCATTCAGAAGAAAAACAAAACTTTGACTGTTAGATGGAAATGATAAATCAATAACACAGTCCTGTTTTAGACTCTTACAGTTTATCCGTCTTCTGTCACTTATCTGTGAGGTTCACAGAAGGCAGGTGCCCGTCTCCAGTAGTCTATGGGATGCATCCTGAACAGATCGTGATCCATTGCAGGGCAAAACAGAGACATAAAACAGTGCACACATTCACACCTTGAGTCACTGAATGTTGGACTGTCGAAGGAAGCCAGAATACACTGCAAAAAAATGAAATCTAAGTAAGTCAATTTTTCTGCAATTAAGCAGGTAAGTGAGACACTATGCCAATGGAACAAGACAATTTATATTTAAAATGAGAAAACACGACAACAGTCTCTTATTTCAAGTGCATAATGTCAAATTGTCTTATTTTAAGGGTAAAAATGTTCATTCCATTGGCAGATCATCTTATTTTCCATACTCAAATTAATGGTAAATACGCCTATTTTCAGAAATTTTTTGCAGTGTACCCAGAGAGAGCCGGTGCAAACTCCATGCAGAATGACCCCAGATCAGGAATTCGACCATGCAACACTGTGCAGCCCCAACAGGAAACTATTCTGTGAAATCCACAGAGCTGTATGCAGATTTATCCTACCTTGCACCTCACCTCCTCTACATGTAGGGCGTGAAATAATTTTTTTTTTTTTAAATGTCCTCAAAGCTAGAGCTCATCAGGCCCAATCAGGAGGAGCTTAAAAAGGGGCAAATCTCCTCAGGCACATGCCAGATTGTTCTTACTCTCAGGGTATTTGGGCCGGTCCGTCCTTCCAGGACAAAACTCAGTAGACGATTCGTCTGAGTGCGTTGGAAATCTCTTCATAACAACAGAACGATTCACGTTTCCACTACCTTTGCCTTACGAAATATCAAACTTCATTTCATCTCCTCCTGTTATCCTGGAATCCCCCAAAGCTGGAAAAAACATTTTCTGTCTCTTGGGCCAGTAAAACATTGCAACATAGTCCTCTGATCTCATCCCTGACACAGAATTTTGAGCCAAAATACAGACATGCCCTTTGCATATAACTGACAAGCACCGCCCGAAGGCGACATGTTAGAGATGTCACAGAACTGATCCTGAGAGATATCCTTCTACTGTGGCTTTACACATGAACGTTGGCTCATAAATGCATTGCACTGCTCAGACATCAGAAGCAGTTATACCCATGATTCATCATGGCTGTCATCTGGAAGATCCGCAGCCATTCCCAGGAGTCAATACTGAAAACATTGTTTGTCTAAACCATTGCAAGCTCTGGGTTAAACTGGATCAAAGGTAGGGTTTTGTAAAGTGGTTGCTAGATCGGCAGCTGATTAACCCTGTAATGCCAAATGTATCATATTTGATACATACGGTTTCTGAAATGTTTTGCGTCTGAAGCCTTTTGCATAATTTAATGGTAAAAACTTTGCTCAAAATCCTATTGTACACAATCAGATATACGGTACCTGATAAGAGAGGGCAGAAGACTACACAAAAAATAATCTTGACTTATTGCATAGTAATAATTTATTAATATCAAAAATGTATTTCTGTTTTTTCTTTTTACATATTTTGTTAAAATGCCAAATAAGGACTTCAAACAAAAAAAAAAGTAATTTTCTGTTTTGCTTTATTCTTGGATTGGGCTTTAAAGGGTTAATTAACGGTTTGTTTGTTTTATGTCAAATTTGGTGTCACTCATATAAAATATCTTGTTCTACTTTATCATAAGAATACATTAAAATACGTATTTATACTCACAATGAATTTACACATAATTTCTAAAGCATCTAGACTTTTACTGATGGAAGCCAGGAGGCTTATCAAGCCAGCAGGGGGCGCCAACGAGCGCTGGAGATGTTGACAGATTTCTAAACTGCCAGACTATTCAATAAAAGAATGAGCAGGATGAAACCTTTTTGAATCTTTGCTTTTCAAAGAATCCAAGATAATTTAAAAGTTAAATTCCAACTTCAGCTAAGATTTTAAATTATATATCATACAATTAAGTTTCTTTGATCATATTTTGTATTATGCTTCCAGTTATAATTAAACTCTAGGAGATTTTTTATGGTTCCCGGGTTCCACAAAACAAAAAAACAAAAATCACTTAACATTTAAACAATCACTTAAAAATTAAACATTACAGACATTATCATAGAGGTCGTTAGAACTCATTCCAATAAAATAATACATTAATATCCATTACATTAATTCTGACTTTCATACAATCAATATGTTCATTCACAACTCACACATTTAAATAGTGCATTCTTAAAAAATAACTAAAAGATGCTTTACTATTCAGTTCATGTGTATTAAGTGGGCAGTTATTCCAACAACTGATGGCACGATAAATAACTGTTCATTTGATTTTGGACATGTAAAATCACCTGACCTTGTCATATAAGAATGAACCTGACCACATCTGAAAATTTGGTTATATAAGAAAACAGGTTGAGAAGAACGGACAGTGTTTCTAAAAATGTTTTGTTGTATTGCAAGCCAACCTGCCAAGACAAAAACAACGTGTAATACATCCAAACCCATTTTGAGTCCATTTCAACATAGAGCTGACAATTGCTTGTTAGCATGATCTCTGAAACAAGCAAAACACACAAAGCCATGCTGATAATTTAGTTAATTCATTGTTGGCTCTTTGGTCACATCTGTCCACATACAAGGTCAAACCGTGAAGCTCGGGTCACCTAATAGCGAAGGCTGCCTCTTTAGTCCCACCTAACCTTCAGTTTAAATACTCACAAAAAACATAAGATTATCCATCAAATTCCATACTTTAAACTCTTCATGCATGCTGAGGTAGTGAATGCAATTTAATTCATCCACTCTTATCACCTCATGTTGGGGTAAAGATGGTGTCTCCAATGGGACATGGAAGGGACAGGGAGGATTATAAAAAATCTGCATCATAATCTAGTTCATGTTTTGTTAATCTACGTACAACAGCTGGAGTTAAAATAGAAGTTTGCAAAAGCAGATTACAATTGACATAAATCTTACTCTGCATACTAAAGAAAAATAGCTGTCAGTTCAGGTTATGCAAGCCCAAGTATTTCATAATTTAATTTATTTTCATAATAATAAATAATTTATCGTTAAAAAAAAGTACTGAAGATTCCGCAAAACAGCTAGTTTTTGTGCTCTTTCGCCTAAATTGATTGTGCAAAGCAAAATGTTTTAAGCGTCCAGAAAGAAATAGTCCTTGCTGTTTTAGGTGTTGTTTGTTTCACTGGGTTGTTTTGTTGTTTTTTATGTAATTTTAGCCTTCCCATTAAAGTGGGAGAGAATAACACCCTGAGTAGAGCGCCATATTGTCTCTAATGTAAATAATCATCAGATGCAACATAATTCACTGTGGGCAGAGGATAAGCCATTCTCCTGTTGAAAACAATTTCACTTTTTCTAACTGGAGGGTCCTCCCCAATCACACCCACCCACACACACGTATCACCATAAAGCTCCCACCCCACGCCGTGCGTGGACGCGCTTTGCATAGATTGTGGACGTGAAAAAAGGAGAGAGGGAACTGAGAGCAGAGAGGAGGAGGAGGAGGACGCAGGACTACAGCGCGGAGAGAAAGCAGAGTCTGGATGATATTCGCAGCAGATCCGGAGCGCCGAGCCGCCGGAAGAGCTGACGTGGTGGGGATCGTGGAGTAGGATTGCCCCCCTTTCCCCTCCCTTCCTCTGCGGTAAAATCAAGCCGAGCTTTTCGTGCAGGACGCGCGCGGCTCGCTGCTCTTCCTCGTCAGAAAAGAGGAAGGTTTCCGGAGGAGCGGATTGACGGAGGTAACGCTTGGTTTTGGTGTAGCGCGGCTGTCAGTCAGTCAGTCTGTCTGTCCATCTGCAGCCTCCTGCGCTCAGCCTCAGCAGAGCCGCGGGTTCGGCTCCTTACAGAACGTCCCCATGTCCTGTTTGCTTACATAATGCAACATTCCAGATGTTGCAGCGTGTGTTGGTGTGCGCTGCAGTCCGCCATAGATCTGTGATGGTGACAAACTGTGGAGCGCCATCCATTCAGGGCCAGCCCTCAAAGCTGCCTGCATTGTCGCAGTGAGATCTGATGATTATGTGGAGCTGGCGGCGTAAAGGCTGCAGAGCTCACTGTTTGTGCGCCTTACTTCCCCTTTTTTACAGGACCCCCCCTCCCCTGCTGCTCCATCAGTCTGCTGCTGAGTGATGGGGCCTGGCTGCTTTTTATAGCTGGGCCAAGGACATTCAGATGCAGCTCTTTAAAGGAGAGTCTATATACTTATGTGGAAGAGGCTGAGCAGACGGACAACCTTCAAACAAATTCAGCAAACAGGCTGTTGGTAGAGAATAACAGGCATTTGCTAAAGAATCAGTCTGGAAAGTCATGACATGTTGGACATGTCAAGTTGGAAATCATGTTCCTTGTGTTCATAGGCTGTGGAAATCATGCTTCAGGAATAGTTTGATCAGCAAATCTTAAGGTGTTGACATAGTCTCTATATTCCATTGATGGTTCTCCAATCTAGCCGATTCAAGTCCTTTCAACCTACAGGACTTGGATCTGCTGCCAGTCTCTTGTGCCACATAACGAAGCCCTCTGTCTGGGTTCTAGTGGGTTCCAGTGCTGCTGTGGAGGTGGTTGTAATGCTATACCTCCTCTGTGTATCCTAACATCTTCATAATTAAAGCAGAATTGCACCAATTGCAGGTCTTTTTGGCTAATTTTGACATTAAGCTGTTAAAGTAGCAGCCATTCAAAATGGTCCTTCCCAGTCAAACACCAGCTGAATGGCAGCATACTTTCCTGTGACTCCCAGCAAAATCCCCTCCAACTTCCAGCCACTGGCCTTCTCCTTGGCATGCATTTTATTTTTTTCACTCTGACTCCATCCTTTCATTGAATTACAGGATCTGACCAGGAGATAACCCTTCTCTTTAGATCTTAATGTCCACAAATAATCACAGAAAGAATATTTTAGTAAAAATAGTGATGTTTAAAAAAGGAATTGTAAGGGACCAGCCAAGGAAAGTGGGGAAATTTTGAATGGCTACTACCGTACCTAAAGATGACGACAGTTTCATAGATCTCCTTTCTCCATTTTAAAAACTATGAGTTGATATAAGAACAGCATTTCCAGTGTGTTTTTTTTCTCAGCTGCAAGTGTTCATACATTTACGTATTTGTAGCAGAGATGATTTCAAACTGTGTTTCAGGATCATTTCATGTTAAACATGAGTGTATTATTCTAACGGAAGGCTAACAATGATATGCGGGTTGACCGTTTATACTGCCTTCTCATATTAGCATAGCTTGATTATCACATTTAGTATCCACTAAAACACACTGAGGCCCTAAAGCTTCCAAAACACAGGAGGATGGTTCAGTTTTTATCAAGGTGACCTGATTGCTCTTATGTATGATCAGAGAAGAAGTTTCTGTTTTTCTCAGCCAGTTAGCACCAGTCAAGACTAATAATGCTGAAAATCACAAGATTCAGGTCAACAGTCAATTTGTTGGTGAATCTTTACGCCAAAGTCATTTGAACATTTGAGAGAGATCTAATCAATATATTTTTTGTAGTTTAAAGCTGCAAGACAACCGCAATCAAAGCTTCTTTGTTATCTTTGTGTCTATCAGAACTCAAAATATGATTTTTAGGAGCATCTTGCATGTTAAAACAGGCCTGCGTGACCTCAGACCAGACGACCAATGCCCTGGAGCTCCGTGTCCAATGAGTCTGCAAGTCTAAACAGTTTTCTGTCCTCCTCCCTCAGCCCTGTGGTGGTCCGAATGAGGCGCCACATTCACGGTACTTTTTGGGAACGAAGTAAAGCCCTTAAATGTTTATTTTCAAATTCTAATTTAGCCTGCTGGTTCCTTGTACTCCGCAGTTGTCTGTCTCATTCTTGGTCACTGCAGAGTTCCGGTATTGCAACGTCAACTTGCTGACATTAACATTTCATTCAGGTTATTATGCAAGTGGCAAACCCCTAAGAGCAGAGCTGGAAACATTGCTGTGACAGCTCCAGCTGCCCTAGCAGTGCACACTCCAGTGTGGAGGAGAAGCTCAAAGGCAGCTCAAAGACTCTTGGGTTTAGACATGACAGGAGTGACAGATCCGCTGTGATTTGCTGACTACTGAGTCCAGTAACGGGTTTCATTGGTCCTAAAGTGGTAATCTCAATCATGGTTCAGGGAAGTTTTTTTTCCTCTCATACTGTAGGCCTGGAAAATGATTGCATGTGAAATATAATCACATTTTAATAAATCACAGTTTTTCCAAAACGCAGAGCCACTAGGTTTGTTGCACCGGCCGTTTAAATGGCATTACACACTTAAAATGGGTTAGCTGCTACAGGAACAAGTTTCATTTGGGCATGAAACCCAGGCATGTGGGCTATAGGTAACCGTGGTCTCTGGGACAAGAGAGGATTTAAGACAATGACCACAATGAAACCAAACATGTATATCGCAAACTTTTAGTTCAGAGGAAAATCACAGACACCATTTTGGTTGTAAAAACATTCCAGTCAGTATTTCTGGCAAAATTGCACAGTCTAAGCCCACAGTGGGAACCTTGGTACGGTACCAAGCCAAAAGCCTGTCCCAGTATTGTTGCTGACCATTTCTATCCTTTTGTAAGCACAGTTGCAAATGTTCTGCTTCCTGCAAGGTCACGAGCAATGCTGAGCTATGATGTCAGAGATGTGGTTCTTGAACATGACAGTAACTGTCTTTGTTCTCAGCAGCTTTGTGCTTGTAATTAGTGTTATAAATGCAAGTCTGCCATGTCTGATATTATTATGTCTGTATGGGTCAAATCCCTGAGGGATGTTAAGTCTTGGCCTGGGAGAATTAAGGCAAATCTAAAAGCAAAAGGAAGTCCAGCCATGTACCTGCAAGGTGCAGCTTTTAGGTGAGTTTATCCTGGCATTCTACAAGTGATACAACATGGTAAAAATAGATTGTGAATACATCAGTGTGCTGCTTTGGCTTCCTCTAACCTTCGGTTTTTCAATGCCCTCCACACCCTACTGTATCTGGTAGATATCCTTACGCGTGCTAACGGATATGCAGGTTCAAAACCCTCAGCTAGGACTCAAAGGTGAAGAGGCCTAGAGGGAATGTTTGAAATGCCTAATTAGCCCAAGGTTTCTTCCCAACATCACTCAAGGTTGTAGTAAAAATGTTTTAAAAGAAATCATTATTTGTTTTTCATTAAAAATTTTGGACTAAACCTAAGAGGTGGGATCTTGACCCAAATGACCTTCGCTTCAAAAGTACTTTGATTTAAGTTGTGAAGATAACAAAATACCTGCTAACTCTATCCTGACAATTAACGAGGCATCCCATAATCAACCCTTCAATTCAGTTTATTTCTATAGTACCAATTCATTACCCATGTCATCTCAAGGCACTTTACAGTTCAACCAGATCAAACAGACAAATTGATTCAAAGTTTTCTATCTAGAGAAAACTAATTGATTGCATTAATTAAATGACTCTTCAGCAATCCCTCACACTCAGCATGCTTGTAGTGACAGTGGAGAGGAAAAACTCCCTTTTAACAGGAAGAAACCTCCAGCAGAACCTGAGTTGATGTGAGCGGCCATCTGCTGAGGCCAACTTGGGTTTAAGGAGACAGAAGCAGAGATACAAAAAGCAGCTGTAAAAGAAGAGAGCACATCCAGTTAGTCACAATCAGAGAAACAGGACTACACTGGAAAATAGGCCGATGTCAAACATCTATAATCAAAGGTGTTGATGGCAGCAGCACAGCTGATATTTCTCTCCAGGGTGGAGTCGCAGCCAAACAGAAACAGACCAGATGAAGCTACTATTAGAACAGATACTGCAGAGTGGGAGAATGGAGATATGATGAAAACGCTGTCCATATGTCCTCCGGAAGCCTAGGCCTATAGCAGCATAACTATAGAGATAGCTCAGGATAACCTTAGCCACTCTGTCTACTTTCAAGTATAGGCTTAAAACTTTCCTTTTTGATAAAGCTTATAGTTAGTGTCTGCCTCATGGACTAAAACTGGTAATTGGTTGCACAGGAGAGGAACCTGATAACTAAAAGATCTGCAACCTGCTGACAAGTTTGAATTCAACTTTATTTTAGATTAATTCACCATCTTGAGAAAATGGTTAATCCAAGTGTCCTTGTCTTTATGCCCACTGTGGTAATTGGTTGATTTGCTGCTGCTGCACACATCATCATTTAAGGGGACACCAGCGTGAGGTCGATGCTTCACATGCCATGGAAGTGTGCTGATGTGTCTGCTGAGCAGGTGTATTTATAGAGCCTTCCACAATGGCGGTTTAGTTGGTGCGGGTTTAGGAGATCTGAAATAGCATCTGTCTTTGTCCTACAGCAGACTAGATGAGCGCAGTCATCAGGTTTCCATTGTTATCGCTGAAGTTTCCCTGAGGAATGTCAGAACTGTCGGATATACAGTTTCCTCAAAATGCCTTTGGGGGGGGGCTGCCTTTAGTTTGGGAAGAAACCTTCAGTTTTTTAAATATCTGATGCTGGAAACTTCACCGTCGATTTTATAAAATATTAAGCAACATATATTGCGGTGTGTTTATGCAGTGTGTTGTGTATGTCAGGCATGCTAAACAATATCTGAGGAAAATGTGCAGAAAGCAGTTTGTCAAAATGAAATTCAAAATTCAACGAGTAAGCGATCCTGCGTTTCTGAGAAGTCATGAGGAATTAACTAGTCTTGCCTTTTTCTAGGTTTAGATGTAAAATGTAGATTTTTTTTCCCTATTTGAAGCTGTTTGGCCGTTTGTCCAGTGCCAGAAGGAAGAAAGGCTGATATTAGCTAAGTGTGTTAGCCAGCCTGCAGTCAGTTGCTAAACGCATATTCCACTCCTAGCTTACTCTATGTAGTTTTATAGCAGCATCACCATCATTTTGATGATGACAGAAATATATCAGGAGAGCTTGATAAGAGTCTCCTGCATGCTTATGTAGAGCACAATCTGGGTCCAAAGTGGGTCCGGGGGGGGGGGGGGGGGGGGGGGAAGGGGGGGGGGGGTCCTGTCCTGCAGGTTTTAGAGGATTTCTGCTGATTTCCAGCGGTAGCTGATTAACAGGCTGTTGCTGAGCTGCATCCATCAGAATCAGCTGAGATGAACCAGAAACATCCAGGCCCGCTTTGGACAAGCCTATGGATTGTCTAACTGCCCATGTGTGTTTCTGGACGTTATCAATATTTGGTTATTTCTCATCCAACTTCTAAAAGAGAAGTGTTATTCCCTCACTGATGGGATACAAGGTGAGGTTTGGTTGGGGATGAATTGTTGTTGATATTGAGCACCTCTTGGATTGTGCAGGATGTTTTTTTTTTTTCGTTTTTTTTGACGGGTTCTATATTATTGCCTGGGCATGGGTGACCTCTAGGTTTGCATGTGAGTTGCTGTCTGGTGCTTTGGTAAAGGTCTAAGCTTTTCCTGAGAGCTTCTCCAGTTCATCCTTCATTCTAGAATTTTTGGTGAAAACTATTTGTCAGTTGACCATTACAAAAATAACTAATTAAAACCAAAAATAATAAAAATAAATTGGCCTTCATTGATAAACCAGGTGTGTATGCTCAATTCAGATTTTTTGCTAAATTAGATTTTTTTTTTCAGGTAGTCCCTTTTTAAATAAGACACCAACAGATTATCAGAACGGTTCAAGACTGCATGTGCAGAAACTGTGATTGGGAGTGTGAGGGGGTTCGGGTTAGAGTGTGAAGGGGAGTGCCTAGTGGGTTAGAGCAGTGTGCTTGGGCTCTGAGAAGGTTGCAAGTATCCAGTTTGAATCCCACTGCCTTCACTCTGGGTTCCTGAGCAAGACTCTTAACCCCACACTGCTACCCGGGTGCCGCACAATGACAGCCCACTGCTCCCCAAGGGGATGGGTTAAATGGAGAAGTAAATCTCTCTAATGTGATAAAGTTCAATTGTTTTTTATTGTTACTATTATTATTTCATTGTTTCTGGAAGTGTTCAATAATTTTGTTGTAGAAATGTAGAAAAAAAAACCTACAGGCTAGCATCTGTTCTTTTTTTATCAGAAAGTTTTAGAAAGATGGGAGCCGATGATATTAAGGCCACATCATACTGACACAAAGTGAGGTAAGAAGAAAGCAGCACAGCTGTTAACAACGGTCTTATATGGAGCGCTAAGTGCTAATGCTGTGCTGGTTTAGTTAGAGCCTGGAGAATGGAAGACGGATAAAATACAACATGACCCTTCATACAGCAACGCATATCAGAATTAGTAAAACATATGGAAGTGGAAAAACTGGATTTTTTTATGCCCGTTCACATTGGTTTAATTTCCCTGCAGTGGAAACGCAGCCAAAGTTATACATAAACCCAACAATGGTTGCAATTTAATTTCTGTCACTGTTTGTAATCTTTTAATAATTTCAACATATTTCTTTGAATGAAGGTAATATGGAAGTTTTACAGTAGTAGCATTCAAAATTTCCCCACTTTTCTTGGCTGATCCCCTACAGTTCCTTTTTAAACATCAATCTTTGTACTAAAATATTCTTTCTGTCATGATTTATGGACATAAACATTTAAAGAGAAGCGTCATCTCCTGGTCAGACCCTGTAATTTAGTGAAAGGGTGTCACTCCAGTGGCTGGAAGTTTGAGGGGAATTGCTGGGAGCTGCAGGGAAGTCTGCTGTCATTCAGCTGCCGTTTTGGGAAGGGCCCCTTTGAATGGCTGCTACTGGAGGTTGCTGTGCCAGACCTGTGACATAAATCTTAAGAATCTAAAGGCAGTTTAGGATTAGAAGCCTTCGAACCTCACAGATCAGATTCGTTTCCAAAATGTTAGTGGAAACACACAGAAATCAGGTCAGTTATTTATGCTTAAGTTAGGAGAGGAGCATGATTGCTTATAAATACTTTTTCTGTTGTCATCCAGAGTGGTGAATGAGAAGCAGTGAAAAATTAAAAGCTAACAAATTAAATTATTTTTTATCATCTTTGAGAGAGGTCTGTTATTTTATTTGGGGAAATAAAATTTTCATTGATGAGAAATGATCAGAACTGAAATCAGACGGTATGAATAGTTGTGGACCTAACTGAATGGTTGATGGGAGGCTTTCAGCTGGTTGCAGATCAGAGCCCATCAAGGGGGAATTTATGAAAACTCAGAGCATCTGCTCACATTTGCTGCTTGTCACTTAGTGACCTGTTGACCTTTTAAAGCTCATTTTGCACCCAGACTCAAAGTGATTTGTAATAAATTCACAGAAGCACTCAAAGACCTCTGTCACTCACTGGGCAATCAGAAGAGAGTTTGTTGTCTTGCATTGAGAGTCACTAGGAAACGAGGTTTTGTTCCCATTGTGCTCATCTAAGACAAAGAACAAAAGCAAAGAAAACAAAACGGCAGATGATTTTCTTTTGCTTTTTGATTCTGTGAGATGATCCTTAAATCCTTTTCAACTGTTCACACCTTCTTCCACAAAGGAGCTTCCTCAGTCTGGCTTGTTTAACAGGCAGCGATTATAAGGATGGTGGCAGACGTCCTTTTTATTCCGGCCAGACTCGGTTGGCGGCGCTGCTTTTTATTCTTTTGGCCATTCAAAGCAGGGAGGTATGTTCATTTCTGAATCTATTTTCGCCTTTCACAAGCCTTTAATGTCTCTATTTAACCCCGCGTTGAGGCTGCATGTGCTTTAGGCGACATTTATAAAGGGATCCTCTTGTGCAAATACACAGGCCTAGCTTACTTTGACACAGAATTGGAGCCGTTGATGATGATTCCTGTAACAGGCTAGCAGCTGGGGATGGCATTGCCCTTGGGAAACATAACAACACTCTGCCATAATGTGCTGCACTGGTGTTGGATGGATTGGTAGATGAGCTGCAGACATGATTAGCTGGAAGCCTGTTGGACAGGACATCTGTTCTTGCCTGTCAGACACCTTTGGACTGTGCCTTCAGGTTACTAACTTGTGCATTTAATTTATTGGAATTAAAGCTACACCATATCATCCAATAGCAGTTCTGAATGAGGGCATTGATATTTGTGTCACCATCTGTGGTGATGCTCATATTGTTTGACTGGATGCTTTCTACTCTACTGATTCTGAGATGGTAAAACTCACAGAAAATGTGGAAAAACTGAAATGTTAAACAAAAAAAGAAAAGCCGTTAAAGGGATTAGTTTCAGACATGTGGCGAAGAATAAACATGTTTTAGAGATAATTTATTCATTAAAACATACAACTAATTAAATCAAGAACAAGTCAAATGTCTTATTACAAACATTAGATGAAGGTAACTTTAAATGTTTGGATTTTTTAGCTTCTAAAAAAAATTATAAAGCATATAGAATACATATATTTTTGCATTACTACCAATAATAAAAGATTATGAAATGTGTTTATTCAGAATATATGTATACCCATTTAGCTTTAGGGAACTGCAGCAACAAACTCGGTGAAGTTGTTTGGGCTCCTGTTTTGTAAAAGAAGCAGCATCCTCTGATTTTGGTTGCATTTTATTTTTCCTTGATAATAGATGCGGGACACACAATTACACGAAGTAATGGAGCTGAGAGCAATACTTCTGTGAAGGATGTGATGGTACCATTTGGATTTAGCTGCTTTTATATTAATCAACATTGTAGAAAAAAGGCATTCTATGAAATTTAATAAAGGAGACAATACGTGTGACCCACCGAGTAGATGTTTCAGCATTTTTAAACGACTGAGAAGGTAATGTGAAATTAATCAGAATCAATTTTGTTGCCAAGTTTTGAACTTACAAAGAATTTGACTTGGTATATCTGCTTTGCTTCATCTTTCAGCTACTTTAAACACAAGCGGATACTGGATTTTATCATCAATACGCTGTTTATTGTTATCCATAATCATCAGCTAAATAGCTGCAATGGGAAACCTTTCAAAATGAATCTCATTAGTCTTTATTATTGATGATTTAAATCTGCTCATCCAGTTTGGTTTTAAACTGATCGTTAAAAACATGACTTTTCATTTTACTCTATAATGATAATGATTGAAACTGCTCAATACTAAAAAACAACAAAGCAAAATAAGCAAAACAAAACACTTGTTTTTTTTCTCTCCTAGCATCAAGTGTGGCTCTCAAATTGTATAAATTTGCACATATAAATCATTTATTAGCATTTCTGACGTAACAGCCCCTTTATGTGAAGGTCCTCCTTTGTTGTTTGTGTGCAGCTAAATTGGAGAGATATACGTCGCTGCCTTATGTAGGCAACTATAGATGGAACCACAGTGCCTGCTGGTATCACATTTAAACATGCTTGATGTCCTTTAACCCCAGAAGCAATTTTAAGACATCTTAAACGCTGCACAGAACCTGAAGAACAAATGAAACTAGTTTGGACATCATATCTCTAAAATGTATGAATATTGTAAAAAACCCGATCCACTAGACTTTGTTTCCAAGTTTGAAGATGCTTCCCATCCATGAAGCTTCTTCAATTCAAAATGTCAGAGTTCGATTTATACAGTAGACCCACAAATCCTTCTTGTTGTTTAGAAAACATGCACATTGAAACGGACGAACGGGTCCATCTCTTAGTAATGAGGGTCGTTTGGCTTCTTTGTCAGCCTGCAAAGCCCCATACCTGTCTATGTCTCTGAAAGGGGGGTCGTTAAAGGGAATTGTTGGCCTTCTATTCCCCTGTAAAATGGATGATAGTGGGAAGGGATCCGCTCTATTGCAGGTTATTGAAAGCTGAAATCTGAGTCCAGCTCCTCTGTTTAAGGTTGGTTGGTTGACTGAGAATCTTCACCAGCATCATACAGAGTAATCGTTTGGAAATTATGCCAAAAATGAATGCATTCAACAGGCCACCTTCTCAACTGAGCTTGCTTAAACAAAAGACATGCAAAGCTAAAATGCTGTTGGTTGTAGTGGAATGTTTGGTTTGTAATAATAATAATAATTGAACTTTATTGATCTCACATTGGAGAAATTTACCTCTGCATTTAACCCATCCCCATGGGAAGCAGTGGGCTGCCATCATGGGTGCCCGGGGAGCAGTGTGGGGTTGAGGGTCTTGCTCAGGGACCCAGAGTGGCACTCTGTGGGAGTGGGGCTCGACCTCAAAACTTCAGGATTCCAAGCTCTATGCCCTGACCACAAGGCCTACACTCCCTAAAGCGTGTGACCACAGCAGTTTGAGCTGTAATTCCAGCTTCAGCTGTTTCCCAAATAATCCTAACATGTTTGGTCAATGATTTCACTCACCCTCAGCTTTCTATCAATGATTAAAGCAGCAGTAAGTCATTTTCTAGTGGCGCTTCAGAACCTTTTGTTTATGTCCTTTAACTGTTTAACACCCTTTCCTCTTTGGACAGAAGCTTCCTTTTCCCTATCTGCTGCCCTATCACGTCACAAAACTTTCAAAATCCCAGAAATGTTCTCTGATCACCTGGTAGTGGGGCAATCAGGTGTGAAGCTACTGATGCCAAAGCTGTTTGTCTTGCCGTGAAAATGAGAACAGATCTGTGAGATTTCCTGCTACAGGCAGTGAGGGGAAATGACAGACCATCAACCGTCTCATAAACACTTAGAATACACCACAGGGACTTGAAAGAGAATATATTTAGGTAAAAATGCTACATAGTGCTGCTCTAATAGCTGGATTATGGCGATAAGTGATGGAAGAAAAAGAGACTAGAATCCACTGAAGCTCCCAATCTCTCTCTGCCTGTAGACTCTTTGGTGGTTTGAAGAGAAAGATCCCATCCGCATGATCCACATGACCCCTAACTCAAGAATTAAGAGAGCAGTAATCTGCCCTGCTGAGGTGTCTTTGATCAGTACCAAGATTCCCTGAAAACCTTAAGGTCACTGGGTTACTGCCGATTTTACTACTGACTAAAGCCCAGCGGAGGGACTTTCAGTGCACTGATCTGTGAGAAAGTATTTAAACTATTTGTAGTTATTTCTATATACTCCACATCCATTTGTTTTAGAAAAATGTGTCTTTGTTACACTTGGGCAGCTGGACAGAACAACCTTCCAAACCAAAACCGATCCGTCACAGCTGGACGTTTGTTTAAGGAACCCACAGAAAACAAGAAAACTGAGAGGATGCCTTGTACAAACATTTCAAATCACCAGTACATGATGAGGCTGCAGTCAGCCTGTATAAAGGGAGAAACTTCCTCTGAACACCTCAGAGTTGATTCAGGTGTTATGGACCCTCAGTCTGCTGATGGTTGCATTGTTTGTCTCACTGTGTTAGTGGCAGATTGATGGAGCCGCTGCTAAGATTGACATTTCCAGTTCGGCACCATAGCCGGCCGAGAGTCTCTCTCTAAGGGGGTAAACCAGCTGTAACACTCTGGTTCCTCTGCAGCCATGGAGGCAGGGCCAGATTTTGGAAATGGGGGCCCTAGGCAAAGACAGGCATGGGACCCTCTGAACTGAGAAGACAACACATAAAACAGACACATTATACAGATACACACATTTTTATAGAATAGACATACATCATGTACTAAATTTGGACTATTCTAAGGATAATTTAAGATATCTGAAATATATATTATGACTAGGGAAAATGACAATTCAAGATGTCTTTAATCACATTTTGGAGAGTCAATATGCCTTTTAAGATATCTCAAATGACGTCACCCGATTCATCATTCAAAGTCTCACACATCAGAAACTAAAATCAAGATATCTCAAAGTTAATTTTGACTGTTAAGAACTAGATTTTTTTTGATAGCTGAATTACGAAATAGCCTCCTAGTGCTGTCACTGAGCTGTCCAAACAGTTGCCTGCAGAATTTTGGGTGGTTGTAATGGTGCTGCGTCTTCTTGACAAAGTTGTTTCAAAATACCACACTATAGAAAGAACTTAGCTGTATGGGATGTGCAGAGAACAAGAACTCTGTAAAGTCAAAGGCTGTTTCAGAAATATGCTGTGAATTTAGTTTGGAGCTGGATATTCAAGCTCTGCTGAGTTGGCGGCACCTGTCGTACGGTCGATCAGATTCAGTAGCTCAGACTGCAGCCAGCCGCTCTCTGTTACTCCCTCTTCTTACTGGCAGTGGTTCTTTTAGGGACCTTCAACACAGTTCCTAATCAAGCACTCTTGTGAAATAGAAATAAATAAATTATACATCTTTTTCGCAGTTATTATAACCATTCTGATGGCATTTTACCCAAAGGATTTTTATCAAAAACATAATGTGCACAAATAAGTAAAAGCTGTTTTAAATATACATGTAAACAGTTTTATGGGGCTCCCAGAAACTTGGGGCCCGAGGCAACTGCCTGGTTTTGCCTAATGGTAAATCTGCGCCTGCATGGAGGACTTCAGATGACTGCCTTATTTTTGCCAATTGAGCCATAAAATTTATAGCAAACTCTGATGTTTTCTGTTCACCAGCTGATTTGTGATTGCACCTTTAACTGAAGAGCTGTTGTTTTATTTGAGTGGACCTCCTCTTGGAGTTAAATGCTCTTTAATAAGCGCGTTACTCTTATTTTAGTGCTCGTTTGTTTAAAAACATTGACTGAGGCACTGGTCCTGCATTGGGCTGAACGCTGTGGCCAAATGACGTCCTGCAGAAGAGAGCTGGCAGCATCCAAGAGGAATCTGAATACTTCACAGTGCGACAGGCATGGAAGGCTAGCATGTGACCTACAGTCTGCCACCGCTCTGATGCAGTATGCTGTTGCCTGTGTGTGTGTGAGACAGTTGTGGCCATGGCCAGAACAAAGCAGTCTGCAACCAGAGGACTTGGGCGTGGCATGCCAGCTTGATCGGGCGCCATCCATCGTAAGCTTTTGGATGTTTCAGAAAGCCAGGGAGGAATATTTGTCAGCAGGATAAAACCTTTTAAGGTCATTCCTGGTGAAAAATGTCTGACATTTAAAATCCTCTGTCTTATTATCCAAAGGAATATCCCCCCCCCCCTTTTTTGTGTGTACTTTTACTTTTACTAAAATCTTTTCTGTCCCAGCTTCCATCTCATTGTCTTGCCTCGCTGCTCCTCTCTTTCTGGTGACTATAAAAGCTTTATCATTCTGCCAAGGTTGCCTGAAAGTTGCTCCATCCTGCAGACTGTCCTACTTTTGGGTGTAACTCTAAACTGGGACGCCATAATATGAATACAGCAGGTAGAGGATGATGATTCTCAAGCTCAAAGTCACATGACAAGTGGCTGGATTGTGTTAGGAAAATGCAGCTGAAGCAGAGCAACATTCTTGTATACGATGGGGTAAAGGTTAGACACTTCGGATGTTGCAGTTGTTGGGTATTTATTGACCCCTTTCATGTCTGGTTTTAACGTTTGTCAGTGGGGAGCTGCTGGCTCTCTGATGTCAGTAAATAAATGTGTGAATGTAGCATGTTCATGCAGTTCATGTCTTTTTTTTGTTATTTTTGCTCTGCCTAAGTTGACTTCATGCTGTTGTTCCAGCACTGTGCTTAAAGGTATTGTAGAGGATTTTCTCAAATTTTTGAAAGGCAAAGTCCGCTCATATTCAGAATTCAAACTTCTGAAAGTACTTTAAATATGAAATTATTCCATCCTGTTCAATAAATGATCAGTGTTTTTAATTCAGAGTAATTTTCATGTGAATGTGCTTTACTGGAGGCATCCATGTTTGTCAAAGAACACTACTGCCACCTACTGGTTTGTGACGTCACGGTGCGGTATCGGCTGTTGATCAAGTCCCAGTGCTGTATCTGGTGTTTGTCACAACACCCTGTTATCCAAGTCATCTTGAAAACATTCTACGATTCAACATATTACGCCAGAAGTTCGATGGCAAATCCTCCCTCTTCAAGTTGGCGATCCAACGACCAACCCGTCCGTGGAGGATCAGGAATCAGAAAGGCGAAATAACACATTTTCTTTTCCCTTTTACCCAATGTATTCCAGCATCCAGCTGCCATGCACGTGGGCATTGTCAGTTTCACTATAGCTCTGGTGAATTTCAATGGTGAAGTCCTCTGGAAATCTTCAATAATTGTTGTTGATTGCAGATGTGTCTAGTAGTTCCCATTGATTTAGCTTGTAAAGCGGGGAGAATGGCGCTAGGCTTACCGCACCGTGACGTCACTGCTGGAAGATGGCAGGAGGAAGGTATTACACATATGGGCAAAAATGGCCGCTCCCAGACTCTGTGATCTCGAAGAAAATTTTTGTTTTTATTTTTTTTACTTATTAACGCTTAATTCATTAATTCGCAGACTGGACTTTTCCTTTAATGAATATCTGGAAAATTTAGATTTTTGTTTGCTACTACACACGATGTCAGGGCATTTTATGAGGGTAAGCCACTGACATAGTTATTTGCTTAACGTAGGTTTGCAGCCATGCATGAGAGAACCTTGCTGCTTATGCACAAATCAGTGCTAGAAGTAAGCAGTTTTCATGCTACAGTGAAATCTCAGGGCAACACTGAAACAATAAAACCCAAGCTCACATGTGCTACAGCAGTTAGAAAATTTTAATCAAATCTTTATCCCAATTTGAGAAAAAAACTTTCTTATCTGAAATACATTTCTGCTAAATATCTAAACTGGTCATTGGTCCTTTTTCAATGACTGTAATGTTGAAGATGAGCATCGAGCCTAGCAACAGGCATACTGGCTTTTTTAAAAATAAATTTCAGTATAGATCATCTGGAGAAGCAGGGATATGCAAAGCTTAGTCGTTTATCCTCCTCCTCCTCATTGGGCTGCAAACCATGGGCTCGTGTCGGCTTGTGGTCCTTGAGAAGACGTAACTTCTTTAACCTTCCCTGTCAGGCAGCAGTTGCTAGGAGGCAGACTCACTCACTTGCTGCTGGTAAAAAGCAGCTTGTTTGCAACAATGAAGAGCTCTGCTGAAGAGATGTCCCTTGTTTTATTAACCTAACATAAAAGCAGCGCCAGGTAAGAGATGTTTTTCTGTCTTCCTCTCATATCTTGGGCATTTCAAACACTGTGATGCATTAAAAATGAGGCTGCTGCCCAGGTGTGCTCCGTTGCTTCGCTGAGTTGTCCTCACATTGTCCTGAGGAAATATGGCATCTTCATCTGGGTCATGGCTGTTTTTTTTTCTTCCCGTTTGATATGTAAATGACTGTTTGCTAGGAGCAAACCTGCTGTAAGAATCACATATTTTACCCATTTTTCTGACCTGAATAAAACCAAAAGAGCTGAAAATACTACTTATTGAAATGAATATCTCTTTGTACAGAAATTATACCTCGAAGCTTGTCAGGTTTGACTACTTGTGATTTGGTAATTTTCACTATTTACCAAGAATCTGTGAGTACTCAGAAGACCGACCCTAAATGGACATTATTACTGCTGTAACTGAATGTATGGGGCATGTTTTAGGAGGAGGGAAGTGAAGATGGATGGTGGGACGTGTAGTCCATCCATCAGGGAGTCCACTTTACAGCCTGTGTCTATAATGAAAAGCTCTCAGACGGCATAATGAGCTGAGCTGTGCAGCTCCACTAACGACTCATCCAGAACAATAAAAGAAAGCTTGCTGTGTAAAATGAGCTGCCGACGGCGCGCTCCTCATTGGCTAGGGGGAACCAAGGCAGGCCAGCCAGCCATTGGCTGGCGGCTGTGGTGTAGCTGCATTGTGGCTGCCTGTTGTCACGGCGAAGCGGAGGTCCCATTGGGAGATGGTGGCACGGTGAAAGAACAGCGTGAGTGTGGCGGATTCATAAAGCTCGGGTCAGGTGGAGCACCGTGGGCTTGGGTTTTGTTGAAGAAGGCTGCAGAAGGTGGCTGCTGAGGCTTCATGGGTGTAAATGAAGCGGTTTGAGTCGTGATGCAGTCACCACCCTGAACTCACAGCAATCAAACAATCTAGTTTTCAAACCTTGCTTTGACTCAGGTGTCAAACCTGACAGACTGTTCAATTCAGTTTATTTATATACAGTCATTTCAAAACACAGCTCATCTTAAGGCACTTTCCAGTTCACCAGATCATCCAGTCAAATTGATTCAAAGTTTTCTATCTAAGGAAAACCAGTTGATTGCATCGACTCATTGACTCAAAGGCAATCCCTCACACTAAGCATGCTTATAGTGACAGTGGAGAGGAAAAACTCCCTTTGAACAGAAGAGAAACCTCCAGGAGAACCAGGCTCAGTGTGAGCGGCCATCTGCTGAGGCCCACTGGGTTCAAGGAGACAGAAGCAGACATAGAAAAAGAAGCATAGATACAAAAGGCAGCCCCATCCAGGACACACACAGCCAGGCAGACGTGCTCCGAGCCAGCTCCCATGTCAGAGGATGAAGAGAGCACATCCAGCAAGTTGCAGTCAGAGAAACGTGATTACACTGAAAAACAGGCAGATTTCCAACATATATAAACAAAGGTATTGATGGCAGCAGCACAGCTGATATTCCTCTCCACGATGGTGTCACACGGGAACAGACGAGGCAAAGATACAATGGGGAAAAAGCAGAGAGAGCAGAACGTTAGAGATTGAACTAACAGATTCTGCAGAGTGGGAGAATAGAGAGAGAATGAAGCAGAATGATGAAATGGGGGTCCCTATGTCCTCCAGCAGTCTAAGCCTATAGCAGCAGAACTATAGAGATAGCTCAGGATAACCTGAGCCTCACTAACTATAAGCTTTATCAAAAAGAAAATTTTTGTGATATCGTATTGTGAACCAAGTATCGTCAAACGTATCGTATCAGAGCAAAGATGCCTACAGCAGGGTGGGTCATTTTGAAAGAATTTAGCCAAATTATGCCAAAATTTTTGTTCACCTCATAAAAAGGATTCTTATCAAATAAGGATTATTTCCATTGTAGGACTCCTTCTCATTACTTACATTGCATGTCAACCGTGTTTGTAGCAATTTGTAAAGCTAACTGTGCATCAACCACAGAGATGATAAAATTGACTACTGCCATGACCTCCATTATGCATGGAAATTGGAAACACCAGAAAATATCCAGAAAACTGACATAAGAAGGAAATGACTCTAGTTTCCTGGATGCCAGCCATCGGTGGTGGAGCAACAACGATGCACTTTACTCTGCGATGTCGGACAGAGATGATAAGATGTGTCTTATGTGTTTTTAATGTCCTGTAATACTAGAGGTATTTGTTTAAAAAATAGTTACATGGGAAACGTAATATAGAAGCACTAAAGCCTTGTCTTAAGGGGTTTTGGAAAGTAAAAAGAGAAAAGTGGGCGTTGTCCTTTGTAAGGGTTTAGAAATTTGTTGGATGGGTTATTTCTATCTTCCTGCTGTATCTCATGTGTAATTGAAATGTTAGAGGTTGTCCCTTCATAGCTGTTTGTTAGCGCAAACCTTCCCTTACTGGTTGAATGTTTTGAGTCTTAAAAGGTTGTCTGTTTGTAATATTTAAAAATAACTCCAGTTCTGATGGCTCTGGTGTAAAACCAGTACATGTAATGTCTATTGATAAAACTGTTACTTCCTGTGAACATGGGGTGTTTCATTTTTGAGAACCTTTGTGGCAATGCAACCGAAAGCCAACACGTCTACGAAGAAGAAGGTGTCTCTGCCCCCACTGAGTGAGTCTTACACAGGGAACCTGGATGCTGTCGCCAAGAGGGACCAGTTTAAATTTGCTGACCCTTGGGTCCCTCGGCGCGTGCCAGCTGACAGCTGATTAGGCCTGTGGACAGAGAAAGGAGGCGGAGCATCTGCTGCCAGAGGAAAACAATCAGCCAGCGGACCAGTGATCTCTAACAGGATTTGGTGGCTGGATGGGTGGGGGTGTGGGGGAGGGGAGACTGCGTCTGTGCTGCATGTCTGGATCGCCTTCTGGACTGTGTGCGCTGGTGATTAGATGGGCCTTTTGTTTTCATGATGTTTGGTGAAGGGATGAAATTTAATGAGCCTACATGTTGGTCAGACTGATGGAAATGTTAAAGGTGACAGGCAGCCTAACTGCCTGGCGGCATGGGTTAATAGAAATGCAAACCTGTCTTTTAAAAGTGTTCTTAGCTCTTGGTCTTTTCTTATTTAGTCTAATTTCATCCAGCAGACCATCTCTCTTGATCAAACAAAGGTCAGCTCTCCCTAAATCTGGCCTCAGTCGAACGGCAGTAAAAACCAAAGCTGATGTTGAGAGAAAGCTATAAGAAGTCTTGTTTACAGATCGCTGTGCCGCAAAAGAGCCATCAGTTGGCGGCTGCAGAGAAGCGTCTCTGCTGGGAAAACTGGTCGGACTGGATGATAAGCTGTTGGAAGCTGGAAAGGACTAGAGACAGGGATGAGGTTTTACCCTCTACCAGGATGTTTGTCTCTAAAACAACCAGCTGGAGCAGCAATGGGAGGGGTTAGGGGAAGGCATGCTCACATGTTAGAGTGGTCTAGTCAAAGTTCCGACCTTAATCTGATATGGAACCTGTCAGGGCTTGAAAATTGATGTTAAGACATTTTCCATCCAAGATGGCCGAACTTCGGATATTCGCTAAATCCAAATGTATAAGCTGGTGGAAATGCTCATAAAGAAGATTGCAGATTGATTTAAATTTGTGCCACATTTTTATGATTTTGTGGCATGAATTTGAATTATTTTATATACGATTGCTTCAAAGTTAAGTTATGTTGCTCTGTGACATAGAAACCTAATGAAAGTACATCTAAAAAAATTAACAAACCAAATACCCCAAACTTCTGGGGGTTTATTTACCTTTGGGAGTCACTGTATTAAAAACAGCTGCATGAGATAAAATGAAACATTAAAAAGTGGTGAAGTTTTAAGGAATCCTTCAGGATTTTACATGGTGGAGTTGAAGCTGACATCTTGCAGAGTTTTTCTGACAGATGTTTCCGTGCAGAGTGCTGTGCGAACAGTTTTAAATGTGGACGCATCAGCCGCCTGCACAGGTTAAAAACCTATCTTGATGGTCTGCTGCAGGTCTGACGCTTCGGTTACGTTTTCTTTTGCAGCTCTCTCTACGTCTCTGAGGATGACGCACTGTTCTGTATCCGTGAGGTGTGTGTATTGAATGCGGTGAGTGCTTTGTGGTAGATCTTAAACGGGAGTTTAAAGAGCTCATTGCTTCCTGTACCTTACTTTGAGAAGCTTGTGCAGAAAATAAAAGCCACTCAGATGAGTGAATATTTAGCCGACTGCATCTGTTTGTCTTCGCCTCCTGCTGTGTCTCTGGTTGATGGAGGAGCTCCTTGTGAAGATGTTTCCTCCATCTCTGCCGCGCAGTAACACAGACTTCCTCATCATTTCACACTCGCATGCAAACATGGTTTATTGATGAGGATGTTATCACAGGCTTACTCCTTCATCTTTTGTGTTATCCTAACATGTTTGCGTTCTAGCAGATGTAGTGTAGTTAGTGGAAATGATGACGGCGGTGTATGTGTCCGTCTCTTGGCTCGTGCCCTCAGGCTTTAGATGGGAGATGGGTCTGGCCTAGTGGAGGCGTTCTTGGTGCTAAATGAAGTGGACCTAATCCAGTGTCAGTGATATCACCGCTGCACGGCGCTCGTCTCCTCCCTCAGGGTCCGTGCAGAGGCATGAGGCTGCTGCAAACTTGGAGTGATCTTTAAAATGTCATCATCCATGAGGCTCATCTATATAAAGCAAAACTGTGGTCAGCAGGCGACCAAAAGGAAAACATGGGCCTGATTTGGAAGCTCGACTCTGAGCTGCGAGTTTGTCACGGTTTCTGTTTCTGAGATATAATCCTCAGAGGATTTGGCTCCGTTCTGTTTCATGGTCCTCTCTAATCTGTGCAGGATTGCACTCGGAGGGGCAGAGAGGATGGCTGAGCCAGGCCTGTTGCCATGGAAACGTACAGACTGAGGATAATCATTGGGAATCTGCTTTCAGGGAAAAATGAAAAAAAAAAAAATGTTTGAAGTGTTTCTGTTTCCAGGCAGATTTAAAAAGTCCTTTTTTGGTTGAGAGCTCCTGTTGTAGATCTGGATCTCTATTAAAGAGGCTTTTTTAACCTTAATTGTTTGGACACTGATAAAAACAGTCCAAATGTCTGACTATGGGAGTTTCTTCAATAGCTTTTAATCTAAATGTCCAGATTGAAATCTTGTTTGATCTGATGGACCAGTTCAGGTTCACTAATCACACTCTATAACAAGCACAGCATCCAGACCCTTCAACCAAATCACTGAAGATTCCCATTAAACCCTCAGATGTATATGTAAGACTGCTAAAAAACGATCATGAGTTCTACTTTGGTTATTGTTAATGTTGGTATACTGATGTGAATAATTAAGAAGTAGGCAAATTCTTACAGCCAATAAATTTATTTTTTCCTCCATTTATGTGATAAAATGTACAATGATAGCAAATATTATACGATCTCAATTTGAAACGGAATGAACAATTAATAACGATTCATAGAAAATGTAAACAATGGATGGCAAATGGAGGGAACAGCAAAGCATGCGCTTAATGTGATCGGCTAAATACGCTAATGAATCGGTGAACGCTTGAACCTATCAGCCGACAGAAGAAAGGAATGTAGGTGCGGTCGGTGGATATCAATGAGCCCTTTCTTTTGGCTCCGCCCTCTGTGAAGTGGAGATATTTCTGAAGTTCTTATGCCATAATGGAGAGTAAACCAAGCTATACAGCTTTCAGACCAGTTTATCATTAGTTTACCTTGAATCTTCTGCTGCTGTTTCCGTACACATCAATGTCTGTATGACCTACTTGGAGCTGCCCAGCATGCGGATGGCCTGCAGGTCATCCTCTCAGTTCATGGCTCTCAGGTGCCTTGGCGGTTTAATATTTAGTTGACACAAAGATGCAGAAAACGGACTGAAAACCTATTCTCTGGGTTCCTCTGAGTATGGTTGCAGAACATACTGCTCCTGGCATTCCTTTCCTGGTCTGGGCTGAGAGCTGGTCCACCTGGACAGTTTACCGGGCTGTGGCCAGCATTTGTCCAGGATCACACATGTTAAGCTGCAATGAAAGGGAGTTGGAAATATTTCATTCTTTTCAGGGAAGGTCTGGACAACAGTAATACTAAACTCCTCCAGTTCTGGAAACGGCTCATTCACCAAATATCTGTTGACTTTTTAAAGGGGCTGGATATGTTTTTAAAGGAGAAGTCTGTCAGCAAGGAATGATCAGCGGATCTTTATATCTAAAACTAATACATTCACAGTGATTTAATGAATTTATTGTTTATCGGTTTAGTTTCCAGAGGACTTCACCATTGAAATTCACCAGACCTATAGTGAAACTGACAATACCCACGTGCATGGCAGCTGGATGTTGGAATAGTGAAAAAAAGAATTATTTCATCTTTCTGATTCCTGATCCTCCACGGACGGGTTCATCGTTGGATCGCCAACTTGAAGAGGGAGGATTTGCCATCGAACTTCTGGCGTAATATGTTGAATCGTAGAATGTTTTCAAGATGACTTGGATAATAGCGCGTTGTGACAAACACCAGATACAGCACTGGGACTTGATCAACAGCCGATACCGCACCGTGACGTCACTAAACCGTAGGTGGCAGTAGTGTTCTTTAATAAACATGGATGCCTCCAGTAAAGCACATTCACATGAAAATTACTCTGAATTAAAAACACTAATTATTTATTCACCAGTATGTAATAATTTGATATTGAAAATACTTTCAGAAGTTTGAATTCTGAATATGAGCGGACTTTCCTTTTAACTGGATCAATTTTTTACTGATGGGGGGGGGGGCAGATTTTTCATGTGTGGATCCTTGAGAGGATGACTGTTCCCCTTCCTGCCAGATTAACGTCTTTGATTTTCCACCCTGCTAATTCATGATTAATTTTGACTGCAGTCGGCCCCTGGAGCCTCCATTTTTCCTTTGGGTCTCTGGTGTCCCTGCATCTTGCCTTTGTCTCTTAAACGTGGTCTGATTTTTGTAAAACTCGTGAAAGTCAGTGTCCAGGATTTGTCTCTTAAATTTTATTTTTTTTAGATGTTTGTGTGATGTGGTGCTCCAATGGTATTATTATTATTATTATTTATTTTTTATTTATTTTTGTTTTTTCTTATATTATGTTTTCCCGTTTCATCACAAAATGGTACAAAAATGTGTACTGGAAGGAAAATAAAATTTTAAAGAACTGGAACAAAATAGGTGATCAATGCGTATCTCTTTGTGTGCCTCTACTAGCTTGTAACTGACACTTAAACTTGAATTTAATTGTTGTTTTAATCTGTCGGTTTGCGTGCAGTTTTAGGTCATGCCACAGACTCTTATTCTAAGCTGTTCTGACAGGAATCCGACTCCTTGATGTCCTGAATGTTGTAAACTTGTCCAGTTTTTGTGCTTGCCCTGTTTCCACTAATGCTGATTAACAGGCATGAGCTGAATTGCAGTCATCTGTATCAGTTGTGTTTAAAGCAGGGAACATCTTAAACATGCAGGACAATGTGGCCCCTGAGGACTAAACCCTAACATTGTAGCTCTGGCAAAATGTTTAAGGATATTTTCTCTAATCTTCTCGAGGCTCCGCAAGTTTTTATTCACTTCATTAATGCTTGAAGAAGGTCCCTGGACCATTTTTCAATCTGGCTATTGTTTATTTAGGGGTCGTTGATAACTTTTGTAGTTTTTCCATGTAGTCCACCTGCTTCCAGCCGTTTATGTCCACATGCCATGTAAGAGACTTTTAATGACGGACTCCGTGCATGGCTAATAGCTGTAATGCCAACAGATTGAGTTTTTGCAGCCCCTCTGGGGCCTCATGGCTGCTATTCCTTTAAAGCTCTATGTTCACAGCTCAGCCTGGCCTCGGTGGTTGGTTTGCAACCATGCACTCTACATTTTTGGGGGATAAATTGAGCAGCTCTAGATGGCACTGTTGCAGGGATCAGCCTTGTTTGCACTCTTCATTGAGGGAAGGAACGCACACATGTTAGATAGACTTAGGCTAACAAAGGACTAACATTCTTTTTTAGCTTGCTCATTTTAAAAGGCTACGGAGAAACACTAAGCTGCTGGATTATATCGTCTACAGTTTTAAGAGAGGAAAGTTTTGACCTGAGGATGGCGGCAGCCGATACACAGAAAGATGTAGCTTCTCCTACCACTGTTTGACTGCTTCTAGCACTTTATTAGTTTATTTATGACTTTGACATAAAGGAGGAGTTAAGCCTTTGGTTAGGCCCCGCTACTGGATAGAGGATTTTGACCACTCCTAACCTTCCTGGGTTAAATCGTAACCAAAGACAATAAAAACTTTGAACAGAGAGGGGGGACATATACAGCTCTAACACTTGTAGAGCCCCTTCATGATGCTGAACACACCCTGAAGTCCAGCATCCTTTGCACCTATTGTCAAATGCCTAATTGTTCTGAAGACATTCTTTAATTCTCTTTATTTTCTTTAGTTCTGTGTTTTTCCGCTTGAGATGACTATTGGCAACTTTCAAACTGCCTTTTATCAAACTGTTGTATATATTTACCGGTAGAAACCAAGCCAACAAACCCCACATGCGTTTATTTATGAAACAACCCTTGTATAAGCCGCTGACCTAATTTTGTGGTAAAGGCGTGGCAGGAGGTTGACCTGGAGCCTTGACGTTGGTCCTGCAGAGAGAGGAAGCTTTCTGGTCGAACAATTGCTTCACCTGCCCTGTCGTTTGCTGGCTGTGCACTCAAGCCTGACGTTCTCCGATTTCAAACAGTTCACCTGGCAGATGTCACAAAAGCCTGGATCTTCACGGTTGCAGTGTATTTAAATGTTGAGACATGTTTTTTTTTCTCTTTTTCAAGGTCCAATTTCTGCAACAGACTTTACTGGATCCAGACAATCTTAGCTTCCCTCTGACCCAGAAATCTACACCTCATTATGGTGCAGAAACTATGGACCTGCAGGGGCCACAATCATTTCACAGCATGAGCCTCTCTGGTATTACTGACAGAAGTGGAAATCAGGGTGAAGAAGAAACTAATGTGTGGTGTTATGTCTGTGTGGTGGGTCTTATTAAAATATTAAGGTCAGTCATAAAGATCAGTATACGTGTTTAGTTTGTTTGTGAATTATCTCCTTTATGATTTAAGCTCTGCTGCAGACGGGAAGTCAAATCAGAGGTTATCTGAGCATCAATTTATTGGAAAATGCGAAAATATGGACACCAAGCGCACACAACACTCAGACTGGTATTGATTGTGGTTTGTCAAACAGCACAAAGTGGCAAAGCAAACTTGGAGCAGGGATGAAACTGGGTAGGATCAATACGTATGATGGAGCCATTAGTGACGTTTTGACCCCGATGGGATAAAATGGGTTTTTGTTACGTGGTTTGAAAAGTGGGACTGTGGCTTTAAGCAGAGCTGATGGGTGGCTTTGTAGCTCCTTTAACTCATTATGTGTACCTCTTATTCCTCACTGCAGAATTAGATTCATATTTTTTCTATCGTAACGCTTTACAGTTAAAGAGCCTTTTCTAGTTCTGATTGTTATCCAAAAACAAATCTACATTAACACACTCAGAATGTCTTTCTCAAACCATGTTGACTTCTGCTTAAAGTCTGCTTAGTGAAAGTTATGCTGTCTTTCTTATCCAGACATAATAAACAGGAAATATGACAGATTTGTTATCTGTATCTTTGACATTTGAAGAGCTGTAGATGGCAGCTGTAGATTCAGAAAGCATCATTGAAACTTCCTGGTGGAAGAGCAGGAATCAGAGCTGATATCATGCTGTGTTTGCGAGGTAAAGAAGTTACTGTAAAACAGGTAAATGATGTGGCGCATCGGTCGCCCTTCTTGTTATCTGCAGAAAGTCTCCCTCTCTCCTAAAATACCATCAAAGATTCCTTTTGGAGATAAAACACTTATAAAAAACCCAGATAAAATCTAAAATGTTTAACTCCCTCTGACTTCACGTGTTTCTGAAAAGTGCAGACTTTGAGTCCTCTTCATTTATGAAAAAAGAAAACCTCCATAGAGAAGCCGTTCTTGCTCGGGTTTTGCGCTTTTACTGATCAGAAAATATTTTTGAAATTCAGACTCGAACGCAGAAGACAAATTTTGGTCACCCCTTAATTATGCTTTAGCTTTGTCTAGACGCATTTGTTCTTGTGTCACCAGTGATCACAAAGTTAAAATAAATATCATGCCAAGGTGGGGCTGATGAGCATCGTCTGTAGACAAAAACAAGATGTGTGACTGGTGGTATCTTCCTCTACCTACACTTCACTGTTGTGGTGAATAAGTAACTAGGAACTCGAAGTAACTAGTAGGTTACTAATTACCTTTAAAGGTAATTTTACCTTTCACCTGTACTGTAGTACTTTCCTTGAGATTGTATCGTTACTTTCCCTTGAGATAAATCTCTGGTTCCTCTACCCACCAAAAGTAACTTGAGTAGTTTGGAGATCAGGTGAAAATGCAGCAAACCGTAGTTACTGTAGCTGGACCTGCTTTATTATTTCCTGGCATTATGTTCTTTTTTGTTGATTTAAAAAAAGTGAAAATAGTGTGATTTAGAAATCATGTTGTTTACTTGTATTCTTTATAAAAGTTTGAAATACCTGTATTTTCACATAACTGTCACATAATTACATTGTAACTATTACTTTTCAAGTCACAAGCCTCATCACTACCTTCTAATTTAGATTGAGTTAAAGTAAAGTGTTGCTTCTCTTACTTGAATAAAATTTTGGGTCTGCTCACCTCTGGTCATCCTCAGGTAAATGTTTCGATCTGCTCAGTCACTCTTTGCTTATACACTATGCTGCTCCCTTGCTGGCCCTTTAAGGACAAGGAGTAGCTAAAACTCTGAGTCTCAGCCGCTGACATGGACCCACATCACACCAGATTTTTTTGTTCTTTTAATCTAAAGTAAAAAATTATTGCTTATTCCTGCTTTAAACATAGAGAGTTTTGCAGTTTGGTAACAATAGAGACAGATGTTGTAATAAACTAACCCCCCAGCCTAACATCTGTCTCGGTCTCTCTCTGTTGGCTCTGAGTAGAGGTTGAGTCTTCTTCTTTGCCCTAGCCTTGGATCAATAAAATCTCAATGTTCATCTGTGGAGTCGTCGGTCTCCTGAGGGTTGGTTAGCTGCTCACAATGAGGCTAAAACAATAAATGTTTTATTTCTTTTTATGATTCTATCATGTGGGGAGCCTGAAAATCATCTTAGTGTAAAATCTGCTAATGGAATCGACATAGAAACGCACAGATGTGTCACGATTGGCAAATTCTAAGATCCTCCTTATTCTGTAGCCATGGCAACAGAGATGCTGAGTAAATTTCTGGTTATAGAGAGGAGGAGAGTGTGTGTGTGTGTGTGTGTGTGTTTTCAATGAATATCAATGGTGGATAGTTAAGATGCTCCAGTTATCAAAGTGTGTGTTGTTTCAGTGGAAAGGGTGGAGGTCATACTCTTCCCCCCCCCTTTAACAGATGACGTCAGTTAAAAGGACGGCGAAGGGACATTCAGCCCCTCCACCCTAACACAGATATACACCCATGTTTTACAGGTTTACTGAGGACCTTCCATTGATTTCTATTCATTTTCATTCCTCACCCTAAACCTGACCATTACAGCTACATACCTCACCTTAAACTAAGCCCCGTTCCCACCTTCGTCCCTGCCTAATATGGGACGTGAACATGCAGATCTGTGATTACCTTTTAAAGCCATATTGAGATTTTTTTGTACCATTCTGCAGGTGGAAAATCCAGCCATTTAGCCACATAGCCAGAGATGATCAATAGAGATCTACCAAAACAAGTGTTTTTGTTTTTTTAAAGGCTGATATTGATTATTTGTCCATAAGGCTTACAGTTCTCTGGTGTTCTATCAAATACATTTTTTATGGCCTATATTTGATATGATATTGGTTTTTATTCCTCCATTTAGATTATAAAAATGACACAATAACAAATGTTGGAAATAGTCAAGTTAAACAGCTACACAGAAAATATAAATAAGAATTGATAATGTTAATCTTAACAATGGATAGCAAATGAAGGCAGTGCCGATGGGACGTTGGGGAACGGCTGCTGAATACGCTGGTCAATCTGAGAATCAGATTCAAATTAGTAATCAGACCAATAGTTGGATTCCTTTCCTAAAAATAAAATCAACACCTTATTGCTCACAGACATGGGTTAATTTAACATCTGTAGCCATGGATGCTCCTGCTGCTGAGTGAAGTTTGAACGTAAACACGACTAAAGCTCAGCCCTCTCTGTGTCAGCTATTCGTACACTGTCTGCTAGCTTTACTCGATTATAAGAGTTTTTTTTTTTTTTTTTTTTTACAAAAAGTTAAAGGAAATCAAAATAAAATGCAACTTATGGTTCCCTTATCCTTTTTTAATTCAAAGGTGTTTTTTGGATGTTTTTCATACAGTTTTGGCTGAATTAGTGTTCTGAGTGGCTTTTTGTTTTACTCCAGTTAATGATGGTACAATTGCCAAATTCGTTGATGATTATTTTAATAATATGATATAATTTATTTGGCCGCAGAATTTTGAGTCATTTTCTTGAAAATCCCCATGAAATTAATGTCCCAATGGCATGAAGGTGAGATGAACAAGGACCCATAATGGGGGCGGGTTTAGTATATAATGTGTACTATACATGGTTTTTAGCCCTTTCTCCTTTAATTAATGTCTGTTTTAGGAGCTTAGGTGTAATGACAGTGTGGACTGAAACCTGGCAAGGCGGCTGCAGTCTGCTGTGAAGGAAGGAGGTTTTACATTGACATTATATCCATTTCAATCCAGAAGAAACTGTCATTTCAGTTCAGAGTTATTCTAGAACAAGATGCTAAGATTTTCTTATTTTCTAGTGCAGGACTTGAATTTTTTTTTGCCTGCGCTGAATGACTCGACACTTTGTGCGCCTGGCCTTTGGCAGATGTTTCTGTCGGTGTGGGCTGGGTTCCTCTGAGCTGCGGTGCCCGGCTGGAATCCTGGATCAGACCCACACACAGACAGTCAGCAACAAGGAATTTATTATTGAGCCCGTTTTCTTTAACTTTCGAAGGAAACTTGGCTGAATGCTTTGACTTATGTGTCCATCTTTAGCTATAGGTCTGACTAACAGAGGATTGCAGACTTTCCCAGTTTGACGCACAGTGACGCCTTAATTTTGAGTTTACCACAAATGTCCCATTGTGTAATCTGCAGGACACAAAAATGAAGACTTGATGTTGATGTAGAACACTTTAACTGGGTCTAGACGTATCAGGTTAACATGGAGGACGAATACATGCGGGGGGGGGGCTACACACACACAGTGGTTTATGGTGTAGAATAATTTTTAGAAACAATTTGTACCAGCCTGAAGAAAACCAATAAATTTCCTTAATTTGGAAAAGCTCAGTCAGATAGAAAACCTATATCAATATTATGGATGGAACAGTTTATGAAAACGGTTCGGTTCGACTGTCTCGGTTCCATTCGCGTGTGTTTCGTTCGGTTCATGCGCTGCTCCTTTTTCTCATAGGCGAAGCGTTTACACTCCAGAGCAGAAGGTGGCGGTATTGCGACCAAAGCCAACCACCAGTAGTAAACAAGAAGAAGAAGCGAAGCAGCTTAGCCGGGTGTAACAGAAAAAAATCAGTTGTTGTGGAGAATTGTGTGGGTATGGCGAGTGGGAAAGAACAGGAGTTGGAGACGCGCCAGCAGCACTTTATAGGTCTGCTGTATGGGACCACTTTGCATTTAGAGTGACCTACGATGACGGCGGAAAGAAAGTTGTGGATAAAAGTGCAACAGTGTGCAAGCATTGTGCAACACGTTTTGTTTATGCTAACAGCAACATGACCAACATGTCATGCTAACCCCGAAATCCCTCATACTCCGTCAGCGCTCCGCCCCGCCCCGCTGCGCTCCAGACCGCCTGCACAAAGCAAAGCCTACAGCCTCCACTGTGGCTCCCGTCCGCTCCCCTCTGAGTCCCTTGGAGATCGTAGAGGGCAGGCGCCAGATGATTGAATTCAAAGCAGCAAAACATGCGGAAATGATCCAGGGTTTCCGCGGATCATTAAAAATAATTACAATTCATTCATTTTTTGGGATTTTTTTTCATTCATTTCATTAATTTTTATGGGATTTCGTTGTAACAATCAACATATACCAAACCGAACCGAAAACCGTTACCACGAAACCGTTAACCGAACTGAACCGTGGATTTTGTGAACCGTTCCACCCCTAATCGATATTAGATACTGTATGACCGCAATTCTTAGTTACATTTTTTGTCTGGACTTTAAGTAGGCCATTCTAATGTCAATATGCATGGATCTAACCCTGGGATCTCCAATATGTGGCCTTGGAGCCGAATGTGTCTGTTTGTGAATTTCGCTTTGGCTCCTGATGAAGGTTATTTAGGAATCAGCAGTGTCTGGAATATAAAATTATTAAAAAGTAGTGTTTTGAGTTTTCTATACAGGTATCTTCAAAAATTGTGATAAAGAATGACACCATTAAAAAAAGGAATTTGTTTTGTTTTATTCTTTGTCATTAGTTCGAAATAAAACCTAACATTTGCAAAAAAAAAACAAAAAACAACATTCACATAAAAACATTCATAAATCTCTTCTTGCAAACATTTTAAAATAATTTTTTTTGTTTTTTTGCTCTATAAAAAGGTCAGGATAAAAAATAAAAACTTTTCTTTGGATTGGAGCAGTCCCTGAACCCCGATGGGAACCTTCTTCCCTGTTCTTCTGTAGCCTCCCACAGGTTTTATTCCTTCCATCTGCCTAACAGAAGCATCCCCACAGTGGGCGGGTGGTTGTGTTTTTTTTTTTACTCTTGGGTCAGAACATTTTTACTTTAGTTCCATTTAGACCATATTGGCTGTATTTCTCTCATATTTCTTTGATCCCCTCCATGTTTGGGACCAAAGTTGCCATTGGCTTTCCTAGATGTCGCTAGATGACATCATCACCTGATTTGCATATTTGAAAATACTTGAATCGAACCTAAAAGCGAGTTCACGAGCCTACGGAAACCGCGGCAGACCAAGCCAGATGAAAGTGCGCATTCAGCTCGGCAAAGAACTCATGCTCTTCCTCAACACTGAAGTCCTCAGACATTTTTCTTTCGTTGTTTCTTTCTTTGCACAGGTAAACAGCACATTTCTTCTTCTACGCTTGCATTATCAAGAGCAGACGCTGAATGCGCACTTTCATCTGGTTTGGTCTGCCGCGGTTTCCATAGGCTCGTGAACGCGCTTTTAGGAAATCCTATACACTACTGTTTATGCTCTAAAAACATTCTAAATGACTTTGTTTCGAGTAAATTATGGACGCTACCCACTCAGGACACTTGGAATACATTGGACGAGCAGTATGGAGGAATATTGACACGTTTTTTGTGGACTTTTATGGACCTTTCTGCCTCGGGCACCATAGACTAGGGGTGTAAATAATAATCGTTTTGTATTTAGAGGGAGAAATGTGGTTCTAATAGTTATTTTCCAGCATTTTATTATCATTACACTGGCACAAATACAGAGCAACAAAATTAACTCTGCATTTAACCCCTTGGGGAGCAGTGGGCTGCCATTGTGAGGCGCCCGGAGAGCAGTGTTGGGTTAAAGGTCGTTAAACAGAGAGCCACGGTGGCAGTCTGTGGGAGTGGGGCTTGAACTTAGAACCTCAGGATTCCAAGCTCTATTCCCTAACCAGTAGGACGCCACACCCCCCCCCCCCAATAGGACCACATGTCGGGTAAATATGTTTCTATCTCCTCTTATATACATTTACTTGTTTTCCAAAAAAGTCAAAACCACCTGAGATGAGGGTAAAAAGTGCTTTTGCAAAATTGATTAAATTCATTCTAATTTGGTTCTTTGTTTCTATCAAGCTCTTCAGGTGGGATTTTAAAAAAAGACGCCCATAACACGTCTAAAGTCGCTGAGTGGGCAACACTATCGTCCACCTTTCAGACTTCTCATGTCTTTTCATGTCAACGCTCGGTTTGGTTTTCAGGAAAATTAAAATAAAAGGAACTAGTTTTCAGCTAGTTTTAATTTATTGAAACATTTCAAACCATGTCAATCCTATTCCACTTCTTTAGTTTCTTTGTTTTTTTTTCTTTATTTTGTCATGAAATTCCAAGAAATCACCTTCAGGTTTTAGTTGTTTTTTTTCAGTTAAAAAGACTTGTATAATTTGACATTAAGTTATTTTCTTCACAATTTGACGTAAAAATCTTCATTAACTCAAGTCTTGTATATGAAAGAATCATTTTGTCCAAACTTCAAAGGATTTTGTGCTTCACTGAGTTTAGGTGTAAAAGAGAAAGCTGAAAAGGATCTGAATGTAAATCATAATTGGTTGCAGACTCGTTAGCAGTGCAGGTGTGACATCATCACGCCGTTCCAGTTCTACCGCCTGCTCCACCATCATCTTGGTGCAGTCAGTAGGTGACACACCTCCAGCGTTTATGCATGGTGTGTGTGTGTCAGCAGCGTCCAGGAATGCTGAGGTTTGGTGTTTACTGCTGATGTTCTGGTGAGAACCGGCCGTCAGAAGAAGAAGAGTGGGGGGGGAGCTGAGTTCTCCTGTACATTTAACACGTTGTACACATGCCTGACGTCCCTGGCAGCTTTGTTTTTCTTTATTTCTCAGAAAGGCGCCGACTCCTGTTGTGCTTCGTGTTCCATTAGCTGCTTGCTTCAGTAGGAGTAAAAAGTTCCAGTTTGTAATTGTCCTTCTTTGCCAAAGAGCTAATCTGGGGATTTATTTGGTTTAGAGATGAGAATGATGTGATTGTTTATTGTTTGGCACCGTGAAACTGCTAATGAGTAATGACCTTTATTAAAGGTGTCTGAATGCAGAAAGAAAAACAGCAGATGAGTTTTTGATTTCGATGCAGTTGGAGCGTTTTGTGGGACAAAGTGTTTGCGAGCTGTAGGCTCAGATTTGTCATTCTGAGCAGCAGAAGCCAGGTTTAAACATTCAGGCTCCAGGTGAGATTCTCACAGTAAAACCTGGAGGAAAAATCTCACGGTTACACCGTGCCTTGTTATTATTGCTGTGAACATATGAGTTGATGAAGTTTTATTTATAAATGCGTTTTGGGGCATCTTTCTTTGTCTGACTTGAATGCATCCGTTCTCAGGACGTCGTTTCATGAAGGCCCCAAAGGTCAGAATCAAGATGGCCAAAAAGACATTATTTTCTGGAATAACTTGCAGATGGATTTGAAGTCATCATCCCTGTTATTTTGGCTAAATTTGAATATATTTTACAATCATCTAAACATATCACTGCTGCATTAATGATTGATTATATGATTTTTCTTGGTTTAGTATTTTTTGAGTTTGTCTCATCATTTTTATTTTGTACGTTTAATGCTGCTGCGTTGGCCAGGAGACTCTTGGAAAAGAGATTGGTAATATTAATGAGTTATTCTTCTGATGTGAGGGATTGCCTTTGAGTCAATGAGTCGATGCAATCAGCTGGTTTTCCTTGGATACAAACTTTGAACCAATCTGACTGGCTGATCTGGTTGAATTTTCTCTGTAAAGTGCCTTGAGTTGACATGTGTTGTGAAATTGCACAATAGAAATAAACTGAATTGAATTAAATAGAAAGATGCATACAGTACATAAGGTATTATAAATAGAACTTAAACAATTTTTTATTGTGAATTTGCTGTTAAAACATTGACTAAATGTGATACCTAATCAGTTATTTGGTAATAAGTTGTTTTATTGAATTATGTTACCTCTCTCTAATCCCCATTTTTATAGAGAAACAAGCATAAAAGGCAGATTGAAAGGGGAACATATCTTCTCAGATAATTACTGAATCCAAACGTTCGTCTGTTGTCTTACTTTGACATTTAACCTCTTTTTAACTTCCTTTTAATCTAAAAGAGCGGCCCATAGTGTTTGATGCAATCCCCAGTGGTGTCTCACAGCCACCATCCTCTCCACCTCCTTTAATCACTACAATTGCCTTTTTTTTTTAGTATAAAAACGTTCTTTTCATCTATGTGCGTATTCTAACATTAGTATAATCATTACCTGGAAGTGGATTTGGTTACCTCCAAAGAAATACTTAGTAACAAGTAAAATATGAGATTATGTTTTCTCATTTTTCATAAATATTATGCAGTTGATCTTTCTTAATAACAAGCTACAAATGGGACCTGGAACCTTTTGTACTTTTGTAGACTTTATAACAAAAGCAATCTTCACCTCGTTTGTACGGTGGATTTTGTAATGTTGGTTTGGACCTTCCGGCCACCGTATGTTTGGGACTGTTGCTGTCTTTTAGAAAGTTATGACAATTTTTTTTTTTTTTTGTTGGAGAAATTTTCATTTCAGTTTTCAACATCAAAACTAATACAAAAATGTGCTTAAAAAACAAAGCACTACCTCTTTTATAGATAAGATTGTTTGGTTTGGAATGGAGATGGGTAACCCTGATGCCGACAGCAGCCAGCGATAATCGCTGTTTAATCCGTTGCTTTTTAAACTGCTAATTTATACTGATGATCAGGCCATGCCTCGCCCGGTTTCTGCTTCCAGACTCAGAGCTTGTCTTTTTGTAGGCTGGATATTTCTCAGCATCTCTGGCATCACGTTTTTAAAGGTTCTCTGGTAGTTTTTATTGCCACTTAAAGACAAAGAAATGAGTTCATTATTACTGTAATACAGCTTCTGATGGATCTTTTTTAAACCGCGCTGTGGTTTTCTGGCAGGATAATGGAAAAGTTTACACACAGACACTTAGATGGTTATTTTATGTTCTCTGTTTAGGCCAGACGGACATCTTTTTCCCCTTTTCTAGGCTTCACATTTTATCTCTCTTCTGCTCTCAGGAAATAACCCTCCTTATAAATATCAGTCGACCTTCAGAAAGATTTCTTTATTCTGACTTAGGCTTTTCTCTATTCAGCTGATTGACAGACCCTCTTAAAGATGCCCCCTTCATTTTATTCTCTCTCTGAGCTCATTGCTTCACCACATGATCTTAAAGTCCTATCTGAACAGCTGATGGTCAAACCAAAACGTCACACACAGTAAAGCTTTCATCTGTCACCTGGTCTCCATTCAGCTGCTCCACACCTGGCCTACATCACCTCTCAGTTCAATCAATCATTATTAAAACTTGGTCTGCAGTGAATTCTGGATGTTATGGTCATGTTCGTTGTAGTGCTTCTCAGAGCTGGGTTTACCTGCGAAATTCTGTAATGCATTTTGCTTCTGATCTAACAAGCCAAAACAACTCTATCATTCCATAAACATGGAGCAGCACTGCTGAGAGGGACAAAAATAAAGCGCACTGACTACGCCCTTGCTCTATTGTTTACCTATCTGATTTCTGTCGCACTGGTAACATCATCAAGGCTGACCCAGCGTGATGATGTCACCAGACACGTAGTCGTGGTAGGATAGAGGTCACGAAGCCGCCACTGAGGGGTTAGACCAGCTTTTTGCCAATGGGAAGGGAGCCAAATGTTGATTATTAGCAGGTCGACTGATGTTTTAAAAACACACGCTACTTTCAGGGGGAAAGAGGTTTAAGTCGTCCCTCCTCCAGTCGGCTTTCAGTCTTCTTTTTACACCAGGTATTAAAACCTGCTTGTTAACAGCAGATGAGTTGAGTTTCCCTGCTTCCTCTACCTCATTAGGCTTTAAATGGGAAATGCAGAGCTGCACTGGAAAAGTTTCTAGCTGGTCTAAATGGGGGAATTGTAGCCGTTAGCACTTCTAGTACAACATTTTACATCTGTTGTTATCAGATGTTCACCATGCAGCCCCTCTCCACTGCATCAGAGAGCCAACATGAAGATGGCAGACCAGGAGAGATTTAGATGTCTGTAGATTCTAAGCTGTCACCATATTTTCTAACTTGCTGTTTATCTTTGCATGTTTAGAAACGCGTTACCTGTATCTGAGTGTCAACAAACATAGTGGATTATTTGTGAAACCTGGATAATCCGTGCATGTGGAATTAACAGTGGCTCTCTGTGTCAAGCAAGGGTGTTGTCTTTTTGCTTGTACGGTTCTATTTAGTTCCTTCTTTAAATACAAAAAAATAATTAATTTTATGGCTGCTGTATTTGTTTCCTTTGGGTACATTAAAAAAAACAAAAACAACAACAACTAGTTTAACAACTAGTAAGAGGTGTTTTCTAAGTGGGTGGAGGGTTTGTAATTTTAAATAAATGCAAAAATTAGGCTTACCTTAAAAAGCAATAGTCATTTTTTATTTCACTGCACACGCCAGTGGACCGGTCAACATAACAGCATTAAATAGAAGCAGAATGCAGGTGGAAGTTAGCAGTTCTTATAAACAAATAATATTTCACAATAAAACATGCCAGGAACTGTTTAAAATAAGAAACTTGACAGCTCAGTCAAGCTGTGAGCTACACAGGAGGGAGAGAGGAACCACGCATCTGTCAGTTTTCTGTATGGTACTGAAATATAGGAAAGTGTGGGATGGGTTTAGACTAGTGCTGTCAATCCATTACATTTTTTTAATCGCGATTAATCGCATCAATGCCCAAGTTAACTCGCGATTAATCGCGAGTTAACTTGGGCATTAATCGTTTTAATGAAAACAAGTCACAGACACTGATTTATGCCATAGAAACATATGGCAAGAAGATGGGGAGGCATGTAGCAAAAAATAACAAATATGTAGCCAAAAAAAAGGCCCTGAAAACAGGCTGATGTAAAAGACAGTCTTTACAGTCAATACAGTCTTTTGAACAAAGACAAGCATTTTACCCTACTGCTATAAAATGTAGTAGAGTTAACATTAGATGTTAATTAACCAAGATAATAATGAACAATTTTCAATTGTTCGCAGCTACACAATGCATGTTCTCACATTGTGCGGCCCAACGCTCTGATGCGATCTACCTGCTCACATTTAATGTCTAAAAGCCACCCGTCGCGCCAAGAAATGGCGCTGGTCGGACTCGTCAATCTGGAAGAGGAAGAAGAACTCCCTTGTTTGCACATGTGCTATGCTCCAGGTTCTGGTAAATCGGCTCGTAGCTCTGCTTCAACAGCAGGATTTGCCCACGACCACCACGGCCGACTGATGTTCAAACAGGTTTCATTTTCTCCTCACCTTACGATTCCTGATCTGGAGGTGGTTGTGAGTGGCTAATCGACCCTTGTTATACTACACGACGCAGGACCCACGATGAGGCGGAAACTCGCCCTGATTGAAAAAATGTCTTGCACGGCTGGAAAATCGTCCCGAAAAGGGCAAAAAAATCGTACAGTGTATGCCCGGCTTTAGATGGGTTTGAAAAGTCACCAAATAAAGTGACAGAGTGATCAAATCAACAACGTATCCATATAAATCCCACCCAAAGACCACAGAAACACTGGTTCATGCAGCTGTCTGTGATTTTCCAAAACTGTTGCCATTGGCACTCATTTTGAAGGATAGGTCTCTCCACCAATTAAATTTTTTTGTCTGTGTAGCTGGGCGGAGTCAAAGCCTGGAGCGGACCTCAGGAGGGACTGAGAATCTGCAAACTTGGAACAGAAATATGACTCAGCTAATCAGCTAAATGCTATAATTATTGGCTTGACAAGCTAATTAGCATGAAAAAACACAGCTCGTTTCACTAACTCGTAATCACCATTATGTCTATCAAAAACCTAGTTTTTATTTAAACTAGACTATATTTAGTCTTGGTGCAGAAACTCTAAATGTTTGCTGTGTGGAAAACATGGCTGTTTCCATCCTCTAAGCATTGGTTTGGGGGATCTTTTCTAAGATTTATCAGATTGTGGGTTTGATTTTTCACCAGTTGTGATTTTTAGATACCTGTAATAAGCTTCCATTTGCATGATCTGCAGTGGAAGTTTCTAGGGTTTACTGATTGGAGTTAGAATCCATATATGCACTACAGAATAGCTCCAACAGCACAGCCGAGTCATGGATGCTGAATGCATTTCCATTCCTCCCCAATAACCTTGAAACTCTTGACTTTGTACCCCTTTGCACAGCTCATTAGGGGTCTGAAGACTGATTGCTTGTTATTTTGAGTCCTGTTCTCCTCTCCCATCGATCTCTCTTCAGTCACTGCTCACAGTTTCAGCCCTCAAACTTAGCCTGTTTTTTTCCTCTCTCTCCAACCCTGTCTGGTGGCGCTGGGCTGCTGCAGACGACTGTAGGTGGTCAGGTTTATTCCAGACAGCAGGAGGGAGAGGAGGATCTGTCTGGAGCACCCGAAGGGTGACCTACTGCCTCATCTTTTCCTCTCCCACAGTTTCCCTTTTTCGTTCCTTTTTTAAATCTAGAAGACTTTTACTAAAATAAGCAGGTATTAACTAAAATGTTCAAACAGATCTGGGGGAGAAACATTGGAGTGGAATAGTTTGGACATTAACAGAAAGAAGCCGCCTTAGAGAGGAGAATGGTACAGTCTCTAGATCAGTCTGTTCCTCTTTAATGCTCTCTTTTTGCAGGTTTAACGGCTACGATAAAAAGCACTGTAAATATCAGCGATAATAAAACAATGTTCAGTAGTGGCGTTAATACAATATGATGTCTCTGCTGCAATTAAACAAGCGATTTACTCTGCTCTACACAGTGATTGCAACAGTCCAGCCGGTGAAAGCAGGCTGTACTGTATGTTTGAGTGTGTGAGAAAAAGAGTGACAGAATAAAGTGCAGTGTTCACTATCAGCAGGGACGTTGTGAATTAAACCATTGTCCTCTCATTAAGCCTCTCTTGTGTTGGAGGTGGCAGCTGTTAATCTTGGCACACTTTTACAGCCTGTGGATTATCACATAGCGTTAGCACATACATGCAGTCTGATAAACCGTAGTCTTTCACCTTCAATTCCTCTAACCGCTGATCATGCTGGTTTTGAATAGCTATCAGCTCTTGCCTCTGTCTCTGACTCGGTCCCGTGCTTCTCTTGTGCGACTGTTAGTGATAGCGGTTTCCTTAACTCTTAGAACAAAAAGCTCATTCAGTCGGACTGGTCGGTAACGAGACGCATGAAAACGCCATGAATTAAATGACTGTTGTGACTCAAAGTAATGGAAAAGCCTGAAGCTTTCATGATGCATTTGGGTGTATGTCAAGCCTGCTTTTCTTCTCCTATTTGCAGCGTGATTAAGCAAGTTTAACTATTTAAGGGGCATATACCAAACAGTCTCATAACCTCTAGTCAGGCCCTTTCCTCTAATTGGGCTCGGTGAGGTAACAAGAAGCGTTTCCAGTTAATTCATGTTTATTTATAGAAGTTGGATGCCTCACATGGGCAGTTGTCTCACTTATTCTGGAAAAGAATAAGAGCTGCTGCTGCGATGCATGCTGGGACAGCTGTCCATCTTGAGACGGCTGAGAATGATGACGTTTCATGAGCACATGAAAACGCACAAGTACCTGTATTAAGAAACGATCATGGCTAATGGCTGCCAGACGCCAGCCGGTGAGGCCATGCCCTAAGGAAGGTCTCTAGAGGAAGATGAACATACATTTGAGGTGGATGGGGCATAATTGAACTCTATTAGCTGTTAGTGTTTGATGAAGAAAAAACATTTTCATGGCAGTCCCAGTTTAAAGGGTTAAAGAATCCTCTCTGATCCAATCAGGAAAAGCTGCCTTAAAAGTCCTCTGGTTCTGTGGGAATGTTCTGTGGGCCAGTTGGCCAGAAAAAAACTTCATGCAAAACAAAATATCATAAGCTTAGTATTTTTAAGGTCTGCAACGAATGCAATAAGAAGTTATTATGACTGAATTTGTAACACAGCAAGGATATTTTAAAGAGAACTAAAATGGGAAAAAAAAGAACTGATCCTTCAGGTTAAAGGTCAAATATGATAAATGTGCTACTAAAATAAGCGACATATTCTAACCTTGTTCTGTTTCTCCGTCTTGTCTGTTTCTCCTAGTTGGGATGTCCTGAGTTATTCCTCCGGTCCCAGAAAGCGGTTTGCCGATGGGACCTGCTGCTCCACCATGAGCTTACAAGATGGCGGCTGCAGCTACGGCAGCAGCGCCAATCTGGCCGGCAGTACGGGCAGCATGCGGCGACGCCTGGAAGACCAGGAGTTCACCCTGCGTGTCTATCCAGGTTCACTGGCTGAGGGCACGATTTACTGCCCCGTCGGCGCCCGCAAAAACACCACCGCTGCTGAGGCCATCGAGTGTCTCATCGAGAGGTTGCACCTGGATCGCACCAAATGCTACGTGTTGGCTGAGGTGAAGGAGTTTGGTGGAGAGGAATGGATCCTCAACCCTGGGGATTGCCCTGTGCAGCGCATGATGCTGTGGCCCAGAACTGCTTTGGAAAATCGCAGCGGCTTGTGTAGCGGCGAGGACTATCGCTTCCTACTGCGGGAGAAAAATCTTGACGGGTCTATACATTATGGCGGTAGCTTGCAGATGTGGCTGCGGGTGACGGAGGAACGGCGGCACATGGTGGAACGGGGTTTCCTACCGCAGCCAGCTGGGAACGATCCCCCCTCTGATCTGTGTGCTCTCCCAGAGCTGACGGAGCGTGCCCTTCTGGACAGCCTGCGCGCCCGGTTCAGGCAGGAGAAGATCTACACCTATGTTGGGAGTATTCTTATTGTGATTAACCCTTTCCAGTTCTTACCCATCTATAATCCCAAATATGTCAAACTATATGACAACCACACACTGGGGAAGCTAGAGCCGCACATTTATGCCGTGGCAGACGTGGCGTATCATGCCATGCTGCAGCGGCGGAGGAACCAGTGCATCGTGATTTCTGGTGAGAGTGGATCGGGGAAAACGCAGAGCACCAACTTCCTCATTCATCACCTGACGGCTCTCAGCCAAAAGGGTTTTGCCAGTGGTGTGGAGCAGATCATTCTGGGAGCAGGACCAGTTTTAGAGGTAAGACGTTCACTAAAACGGCTGTTGGAACAAATCGATTCCTGTTTGTTTCTAAGTGCTGCTGAAGATTCTCAGTCATAGTCATTCCAAGAAAGTTAAAAACAATCCACTGGACTTTGTTTCCAAGTTTGAAGACAGTTCACTTCCCATCCAGGAAACTTTTTCAATTCCTTTCTGTCGAAGCTCTATAGAATGGACCCTGTGTATGTCTTTCAGGTATTACAGACTAACAAAGAATCCAAACGACCCCCATTTCAAAGGCGTTGACCCATTCATTGGGTTCAATTTTCATGTTTTCTAAGCCAAAACAAGGCTTTCTTTTGGTCCACTCTATGAAGCTTCGAACTCGACGCTATTTCTGACATTTTGTTACGAAGTTTGAAACTTTTTAATTCAAAGTCCAGTGGATTGTTTAACTTTTTTGGTTTGTTTCTAAGGAATCTATGATTTTTCTATGATGGTTCATAGGGGTGTAAATAATAATCGTTTTGTATCGATGCATCGATCCAAAAGCCGACGATCCGATGCATCGACACGTCCGCAAGATAATCGATTCATGTTTTTTTTTTTTCCAACATCTCTCTTTCCTGAGTATATTTATTACATTCTAAAAAAATATGTTGGACAGTTTCTCTAGAGCCGAGGTATTGCATTGAACTCATTACACTGAAATAGTGCAGTATTTTTGCAGTATTTTTGGATGCAACTTTTCTACTTCTGTTATTTGCTGTTGTTTCTAAAGAAAATGCATAATGATATTACAGCTTTCATTGATTTATTTCAAACTTGAAACTTTGTTTAGCCTGTAAGGTGTAAAAAATAATAATAATAAAGAAAAAATTTAACCAATTAATCGATTAATCGAATCGAATCGTGGTGTATTCTTGAGAATCGAAAATAATCGAATCGTTGGGTCAGGAAATCGATACTGAATCGAATCGCCATGATGGATCTGATTTACACCCCTAATGGTTCATGTGCTTGGAGATATGAAAACCTCTGCTTCTCTGGAGGATGTTCAGGAAGATTGTGCTAGTTTAAGTGCATTGTCATGTTTGCGTCTTTTTCCACAGCAGGAAAGTTTTTAAATCCACCAACTATCTTAAATGGAGCGGTTTTCCTGACCTGTTTGTTGTTTATTTGATAATTTGATATTTTAGCAAAGTTCTGCAGATTTTGAATCTATTTTGCTGCTTTTTTGGTTTCTTTTCATTGTCTGAATGTTTGTTCACCGTTCGTCACTCTGACTAAAGTGTCTGTCTGCTATTACTGGATATCCCTAATTAATGGCTGTGTCACAGACTTTAAAGTAACTTTAAACCACTGGTGTCCAATTTCCTTCCTGGAGGGCATGTGTTTTGCATACTTACTCCAACACCGTTGATTGAAATAACTGAATCAACTCAGCATTTCTTTAAAGTCTGTACAGACCCAACAGAGACCTCTGTTTGATTCAGGGCCTTTGAACCAGGATCACTGCGGGTGTAAAGATAGATGAGATGATATACATTATTAGTTTTAAAAGAACAACATGAAATATTTGCAATGTTTTTTTTTTAATTATCTTCTTTTTTTTTCTTTTTCGAGTTAAGATTTGCATATTTTAAAGAATTTGTTTTTAGGGTAAAATATATTTACCCTAAAAATGTACCGTGGGGGTGATGTCACCCCCAGGAATTTGGTGCTGCTGACCACCTCTACAGCTGAGCTGTTGATGAGCAGTGGAGCGTGGTTAGGACGGTTCTTCCTGAAGTCCAAGATGATCGTAGATAGAATCATAGTCGTTTAATTTTTTTTTTCTCTCTATAACCCAAAGTGCTGTGACCCAAACCAGTTAAGTGGTGAGGGCTTAGTTGATACCTGAACAAAGTGTCATTGCTGACACAAATCCTCCGTCACACCTGGACCAATCAAGAACTGCCTCCTTTTTTTACTTCCTAATAAGACTCTTAATTCTGTATAAAAGTCACTTTGAGTGGAAAATGATTGCATCTGAGGACCACTGAGGTGGCTTTTCTCCTTTTTTCACATTACTTCTTATCTGGCTTGTGTTTCTAGAGCAAAGAAGTTAGTGTAGCTATATTGACTCCCTATACATTGAACTCCACAGCATCCTTAATTCTATACTGCTAGCAGAAAAAAGGCAGCATTTGGACTAAATTACTGTGTTAGCTTGTTATCAAGTTAAAGATAGAACCTGTGCGGATACAAGGTTTGGAACAGGAAGTGAAACTAACTTTACCCCCATAAGTTATCAGTGTGTAAATATCTTATAATTTAGAAGAAAGCATTGTTGTTGCATTGGCAAGTGATCAGATGATCTTTAATTTTAAGCCCAAAAATAACCGAGTGGCATTGGGTGAAAAGTGACACCTACCATGTTCCAATTTGGCTAAATGCTGAATTCCCAAAGCGATGAAAGTGACTTCCTGTTCCGTAGAGCTCCCATCTCTTCCTTTAGGTGCTTTCATAATAAACATGAACATTTTGGATGAAGCGAACCGTTTTCATGTCCTCCCGATGTAGAGGGAGGCTCAGGCTCATGGTGAGGCGAAGGTTGTGATCCTAGCAGTGTGAATGTTGTGGCTGATGTGGCTGTGATGCAGCAAGACAAGATTTATTCAGTCAAAATGGGAGATGGAGAAAATAATGTTAAAGAATGAAGTAGGGAATACCATGATAGGTTTGTAATTAGCTTAAAAAAGAGGTACTGTTTACCCTAGAATAACTCTTTGGAGTTAAGCTCTGTTCACACTACCGTCTGAAAACCGATCCGTGCCGAGCTTGGATCGGTTAACTGTGTGCCATTTACACTCAGTCTGTGCTCGCACTGATCTCAGCACGGCTTCAAAAGGGTAGATTAAATGGGGATTTAGCTCCAGCACAGACACTGGCCAGCCATTGCTGCGTCTCCCTGCTCTGTCTGCCCAGTGGGACGTATGTTTTTCTGTTTTTCTGTCCTTTGACACCCTTTGTTCAGAGTGACATCTTTTCATCACTTTTTGTTCTTAGATGTTTACTGATAACTAATAGACCAGCTATTTGTAGCTCATATTTTCATACCAGGGCCTGCCAACACTCCCAAAAGGAAGGATTGCAATCAAAGTTTATTTCCAAAACTATTTTCTGTCATTTCTCATTTTATCATGACACTAAGGGGATTTAAAAAGAAAAACAATTTTGTCAGATTTTGTAGGAATACATTTTATTTTTGAGTCTTTTCTATCAGAATCTGGATATCACGCATTAAGGCTAACTTGACATAAAGTATTTGGTTTTGGGCTGCATGGTGATGCAGTCTGTAGTGCTGTTGTCTTGCAGCAAGAAGCCTTCAATCCTCAGTCTGGTGTCTTTCTGCATGGAATTTGCATGTTCTCCCTGAGCCTGCATGGGTTCTCTCCGGGTACTCTGGCTTCCTCCCACAGTTCAAAAACATGACTATTAAGTTAATTGGCTTCTCTAAATTGTCCTTAGATGTGAGGATGTGTGTGTGTGTGTGTGTTTGTGTGTGTATATGGTTGTACGTCTTTGTGCGACCGACTGGCGACTTGTCCAGGGTGTACCCTGTCTTTCACCCATTGACTGGATGGAAGAAGGATGGAGAGTATTTAGTTGTTCTAATAGCAAACAATCTTTTGCCACCATGAGACATTACTGTTTTTGAAAAAAGGCGTTTGCTAAAAAGAAAATGTTTGAGACCCCTAAAGCTTCCGCAGAGATGCTGCTCTTAACCTCATTAAGAGTTCAAACGAATAGTCCATATTTTATGTTGTGCATTATTGGATCCGTTTGTGAAAAGGGAAATACCATTCTATAAGAAAACTCGTGAAAAGTCGCTGCTTTTCTTCCTTTTTTCAGCTCATGAGACCATTAACATGATTATTGTAGCTTTACAGTCGGGCCCAGCTTTACCACATCTGAATGGTTTATTTAGAATTCATGACCTAGAAATGCTTTTCTGATTCTGCACTGCGGAAAAAATCCAAACAAATGGTTTGCTCCCTAATCCCTTCTGGATTATAAATCAACAATGGAGTATGGATTTTCATTTGGATTTTCATGTTCTGGTGAAGGTCTGTTGAAGGACTAAATGTCCTATTCATCCCAATAGATGGCGGGGGGCTTTTTGCCCCCTGTGATAGTTGATGTGCCTCTGCAGCTCCAGGCTCCCTGCCAGGATGTCATGTTGACACCATGTGCATCCCAGGTGAACACCACCATCCTGTTTGCCTCATGATGAGGTCTGCCAGTTTGATAAACTAGAGGTTTTGTAATGTGATGTACAATTCTTAGAGGAAACTCTGGCAGAAAAACAGATGGCTTGTTTTACATAAGCGTGAAATAACTGATATTTTTCTGCCTTTAATCACATGGCTGTGGTTGAACCTGCCCATCATGCACGAATGGTTGTACTTTTCTATGGGTTGACTGAATACCTGTCAGAAAATAAATGCTAGAGGCGACAGACGGAGAGGCTTGTTTTGATGAAAGCACAGATAGAAGAACGTTGAAGAACTCTGCGAGGAACTGGGCTCTGTTTAGACGCTGTGGGTGGGAGCAGGACCTGGTCCCATGTAATCACCTCCCCATCAATCACCTCTCTGTGACAGAGGTGTGAGGAACAAGGTGAGCTGGTAAGAGTAGCAGTAGTATTTGTTGTATTGTTTTAATCTAGCATTTTAATAAGAGCACATAATTAGATTTCAACAACTTAGGCTAAGTACATTACATACTGACTGAAAAAATGAAAATTTTCTCTTAAACATAATTACATTAATTTTATATATATGACATATAGAAACAGGAACCTATTAGGAACCTATTAATAAAAACTATCCAGTCCAATCCAATTTTAATTATATAGCACTTTAAAAAACAAAAAGGACCAAAGTGCTGCACAAAAGTAGAAATACAAACACTAATAAAATTCACTAAGATACATAAAAATAAACTAAAACATCTGTTTGAGTATTAAATGCCAGAGAAAAAAGAGGAGATTTAAAAAAAAAAGATTTAGAAATTGTCAAAAAGGGAAGTCTGCGTGCTATACAGAGTGAAATGATTCCAGAGTTTGGGAGCGGCTACATAGAAGCCCTGGTCCGCTCTGAGTTTACGTCTTATCCTTGGTACCAACAGGAACACTTAGGATGTACACAGATGTAGAACTACCTTTAAAGCCGTAGGGAAATCATACTGAAATGTCACATCATTCTGGATTAAACGTCTATATAAATGTAGTCTTTATCAGACTGCGCTGATTTCCAGCAGGTCTTCTCTATTGTGTTAAAGGTGGTTTTTGTAATTCTGATCCCTTTGTTTTTAGTGCAGGGCATGTTAGACATTCACTTCCTAAACTTTTCACCCATTTAACACGGCTAAATGGGGGATATTTGGATGATATGGTTATAGATCGCTTTATGGCTGAAACAATTATTTGTGATTAAATTATTATTTAAATAATCATTAACTCATTCAGTAATAGATTACTCATTAAGTGGAGTATAGAGACTGTAAAACATGCTGACAGAGCGACTCACTTAGGGCAGTAACTATACCAAATTTGTGATGAAATATATATTTTGCATTTAAGTTAAAAAAAAAAACTGAAACATTTTCTTCTGTCTGTATTCTCTATCAGAACTCCAACAGTCGAAAAGTTTAGTTTCAACTGGTTTAATGCTTTAAAAAGAGCCTTCACTCTCAGATTATTAGTGGATTAATCAAAAAAGTAATCAACAGATTAATCGTTTAGCAAAATAATCATTACACACAGAACCGCATAAAGTAAATTCTCCAAAAATTATGCAACACTTAGCTTCACCTTACGGAGAACTGAAATAATTCAAAAGCATCTGTTTTTGGAAGTTATAAAAGACAGAATTTACAAAACAGAGAACATAGTTAATTACTAGATTGCACCAAAGCAGAAGGCCAAAGAAAACAGGCAGTCTTTTCTGGGTGCGCAGTACCAGAAGCTACAGTGAGAGGAGCTGGACCTCCTGCACCAGCTGTGGGGCAGCTGCTGCTAGAACTAGCATTTTGATCTTAGATCAGCTGTCCTTTAGAAGATGTTACTCAGCAGGGTGATGCAAGACATGGTGCAAAAATTTTTTTTAAAGTCACTTAAAGCTACAGTGTGTAATAATTACAGGGATATACAGTCAGAAATGTAATATATTATACATAACTATGTTATTTATCATCATCTACGAGCTCAGCCTCTTAACCTTAATATTTGCGTTGCCTTAGAATTCGTTATTTATAATTACATAGGAGCGGGTCTCGCAGCCATGGAGGCAGACATCTTTGCACTACGGCAGCGCAGAGCCAACAAACTAGCGATTGCGAGATCGCACATTACGCTCAAAAGTAACTACGGCAAGTTGAGAGAGATGAACTGAGACGGTACTGAACAATAGATGGCAGTATTAAAATTATCTATGTAAACAAACCTCATCACTTGAGAAGGTAGGTGATGCGGACGTCGTGGAAGACATTTTGTCCCGTAACGCTCGCCGTACTGTTGGGGGGGAGAAGCGGTGGGGGGGGGATGTTGTTGTTGCTGCGGTTTGTAGTCTGACCGCTAGATGTCGCTGAAAATTACACACTGTAGCTTTAAAGCATCGCTATCTTCCAGATAGTCTGGAAACCTTGTTGGATCACAGGGAATAACGAAAGAAATAGCATCTGGGTACGTTTGTTACAAAGAAGTTAGTCTGACCCTTTAGTTTATGAATTAAGAAGAACATGGGATGGTGTTATTAGAAATATGCTAAGCATTAGGTATGACCAGTCAACAAACGTGCAGATATTCTCATCATGGAATATTTTTATTATTAATATGCTGCATTAGTTTTAATCTGTAGACCCTTATGGACGAATGTAGAATAAACAATTGAAGATTGGATTTATAAACGGCTTCTGGATGCCTTCACAGGTAAGTTGTTTAGATGTCAGTATTGGCATGAGTCTTGCGATTCGATACATGTCGCGATACTTGGGTCACGATACGATATTATGCAGTATCACTATATATTGCCATATTTTCCCCAGCTATCAAAATCAAATGATGAGATAAAACAGCAAGTGCTGTATATTTTCATCAGAAAATACTGATTAGGTATTATTATCCATGTTGTTTGGGGTTTTCTTCCACTGCGACTGCCTCAAATACAGATTTGGTGCTGCACGCACAGTTAAAGCGCTCCACAGCGCTTTCTGCCAGAGTGGCGGTGCAGAGGTAGCCCATTTTCCCATCAATGTTTTATGTAACCATTTTTTTTTTTTAATCGATACTAAGAAGTGAAAGATCGATATTATATTGGGCAGCCGAATATCACGATATATCGCCAAAACGATTATTTCCCACACCCCTAATGTTGTCGCAGCTGCTTTGTCATGTTTACATTTTGAAATGCTGCTATATCTGTGTTAATTGTGCTTTGGTGCTCGCTGTGGCCATAAAATAAACTTGGAGGTTGAATTGTGGAGAATCTAAACTTTCCAACGATGTTTAACAATTCTATATTGGTAAACATTTTACCGCTTTCATTTTCATGCATTCTGAGTTATTAGTTGAAATCACTATATGAACAGTTGCTGGCGATCTGGTGGGTTAAAAGAGGTTAATAAAGGTATTAAGAGTCCACCAAACTGCTATATGGCTCATTTTAAGCCGTCATATGGAAAGTTACCATTTTTGATCACTTGCATAACCGTTACAAATGGAGCTAATTCAATATTTTATTCCATATTTTTGAAAGTTACACAGGTAATAAAGTCTTGACCTGGTTACCAATTACAATATTGGCTTGAAATGTTGATTTTCATAATATTTCACTGAGTGCCCTATAAAGGGTTAAGGCAGTTTTTAGGGTCCTTTCATGTATATATGTTGCATATATTTATGCATATATTTTACGGAGTGAAAGAAAAATAAAAGCTGAGGATGGAACTGTGAGGGGAGATGAATAAAGGATGCTCTGCAGATCTAGGAGCAGAACATCCTTCAAACAAATCAGCCTTAGTTCATAACGGCTCAATCAACCAACTGAATTCTTCGGTTTCCACATGTTGTAATTTCAATTATGGGAGCGTTTGCAGCTGCGGCTGCTCCTCTGAAGCTTTGTGGGACTTTGCCTCTTAGCCTGAGGCTGGAAATATGAGCTCACCAAGCCTTATTAGATCCAATTCAAATGAAACCACTATGAAGTATTAAAACTCCCGGCCACTTTGATCGCTTCATTATGGAGAGTAATAGTTTAACCATATTTTGTTAAAGAGCCTGCATGTGATACAGGTCTGTTTTCTTTTAATACTTTTAAACAATTCATAATTATAACTACATTTATTAGCTAACAATGGTACAATTTAGCCACATGAAAGGCTTTGGTTCTTTGATCTTTGCACAATAAATGTATGGCTACTTGCATCTTTGATCAAAGGATGTCTGAGTGTAAAGTTTTTTTTGCTTTCATTGATTCTGTAAGATGGTAGCAGCAGTTAGGACGGACATTTAAATGCTACACCTATCAGCGAACGGGTCTGTGTTGAAAAAGAAAACATATTTCAGGAGGAGTTATGTCTCTCTGACAGGAGCGGCTGTGGTGCTTTGGGAACATTTGTGTAAGAGCCTGTAAATTCAGATAAGTCATTCTTTTTGGATGCACCTAAGAAGCTTACTGCCAGCTGGATGAATCAGTGAAGGTAGGTGGATCCTGCACACGAGTGAATTATTATTTTTTAAACCGTCTCCTCTAGAAATGCCATTTAAATCAAAGCTAAGCTTGTGTGCCTTCTGTGTTGGATTGACATAATTAAAAAGCGAATTGAATGAAACCATGTGGTGCGCCGTGAGGTGCAGCTAGGACTACTGCTCTCTGATCAAAGCCTTTGAATTAAATTAAATGTAAAAAATCATTTCCCTGCAGAAATAAATGAGGTCTTTTGGAGGATTTTGAGGGAAGGAAATTTGACCTATTTGTAAATTATATGCTTTTTACTCGAGATTGCAAATATTATTTAAAGTCCTTCTCTATGCTGCCATCATCCTGTATCTGCAAATTGGTTTTGGTGTTTCCGGCCGTGTGCAGACGAAGCCATGGAGCGTAGCGTCACTCCGGTCCTGAACAGATATCACTCAGCTTTGGAAATAATCTTTCCACCTCCTGTTGTTTTGGTTAACCACCAATCAGGAGCCTTTAATGTTTGTTTCATATAAGGTGCTTAAAAATTCTTATATAAAAAATGAAAAGTTAGACTCCCCGTAGAGACCTGTAAAAATTTGGAAACACCCTCAGGGGATAAATACTAAATACCCAGTTTAACTATACGATGAAAAAAAATCCAAATATGTAAATTATTGGAAGTTATGAGAAATTGCGTGCTTTGTTTTTTGTTTTTTGGTTATCTTGCATTTTTGTTTTATTTAACCCCTGAAGGTCTGAGCAATAATCAGAGAAGCAGCTGAGAAGGCTAATGTTAACAGTTGGGACCAAAACAGAATTTTTTAATCTTACTCCAAAACGTTTGGTTGGAAAGGAGACCTGCAGATTATCAAGAACACAGTGGTGTGAGCATCATGCTGTGGGAAGGTTTTCCTGACAGGTGGGTGTCATCAAAGCACAGTCAGAACTCTGAACATCAATTGGAAAACGAACAGATTGTGATCCAATTCACTGCTGAATGGAGACCTTCATGTCCTCCCCTCCTTCAAGGACAGAGAACTATGCTGTGTGTGTGGGTGGGTGTGTTTGTGTGTGTGTGTGTGTGTGTTTGTGTGTGTGTGCGTCCACCCTTGTGGATTTAGACGTCTCATTCTCCTTTATAATTTTAGCCGAGCGTGTGCCACTAAGATGACTGAGTCCCCCCTGTACTGACCGATTGGCCTCGGCTCCAGGTTGCTGCAGGGTTCAGTGTGGTGACCTTTAGCTGCAGTGCAGCAGCCATGATGCCTTTGTGACACGCCTCAGAAATGCAGCAGTGCACACACGCTGCTAACTATCTATATTACATGATGACAGCGATATCATCCAGCCCCTCTCAATATGCTCTAACCACACTAATCATTTCTTGTCATGTAAAAGCCTTTAATAACCCGCTACAGATAGCTGGAGACTGCAGTTGTGTGTAATTTGAGCTGCGTTCAGAGTCAGACGACATAGAAATGATTGCGCAGCAGGATAGTGCTGATGGGAAGACAGCTGGCACACTGATGGGAAGGACTTGGCTTTTGTGTCCCCTTGAGTCTGCCCGTACGAGCGTCTCTAAACCTTTATTTTTATTATTTTTAATCTAAACTCCTTGAAGAATGAAGCCTGATAAATGTCATGCAATTAGAATTGATGCAGGAGCAATTCAACCAGTTAGTTCAGTTAAAAATGATAGCACACCAATAAGCAACTTTTTTTTTTTTTTTTTTTTTTTTAGGGGGAAAACTTATAGAAATTAAACCATGGAGCTAATTAAGAAAAAAAATAATTGAGAAAATATTGCAAAGCTGAAAAAAACAAAGGATTTAAAGCTGAAAAAGTATTTAACAATTAAAATAAATGTTTAACACTACTTTTCAGACTCAAGCTTAATTATAACGTTTTGATATATATTTTCTTCAGTTTCATTCAACTGGCCCCCCCAGCCATGTCATTGAAGCCCCGCCCCAAACTTAAGTGAACAAAATAACACATTTGTTTAATATCCTTCCTTTTGTCCGTTTAAAAAAGTACTTCTCAGTTTCACATCCCCTTTAATTTTCTTTTTTGTTCAAAAACAATGTTTTTGAAAAAACTTTATTTAACTCCATAGTCTTCTAGATGCAGACATTTCACAACACTGAAGCTACAGATACCATTTGGAAGAAGAAAGTGTGTTTTAGACCACTTATAAAACCCAATTATTTCCTTGTTTGACATCATAAATTTAATAATAAACACAGCTGGTGCCAATAAATCAACTGACAATTACATTTTTGATCTGGCTTAACATCACTTAGAATCATTTAAGAATGATCTTTGCTATTACAAAGTACATGTCATAAGTTGTTTATAGTACTAATACCACACGCAAGTCCACAATTATTCATACAAGTGGAAAATTGATATTTAAAGATATTTTTATCCAACCACTGTTTGGTTAGAAATAACCTGTATCTGCCAAAAGATTAGAGTCTTTACAGTGGATGTCATTTAAAAAAAAAAAAAAAACTTTTTTCCTTTAAAGTTTAACCTAAAACTTCCATATGGTTGATAGATTATAGCATTCTCAGAAATTAATAAAAAAATAAAAATCCTAAAGATTTTTTTTGTATTCCTCCATTTTTGAGGAAATTCATCTTCAGCATTGGCCACCAAGTCTCTGACTTTGGAAGGCCTCCTTGCCATCACCCTTATCTTTCCCTCTACAGATAATGTTTATTTAACACATGGCCACAGTGGAGCCTTTCAAACTGTTAAATCTCTTTCTGAGGAAGTGGATCAAAACTGAAACAAACCCTCATTTTCCAGGGTTGGGAACACTGCATTCCCCAGACACTGCTGCATCTCTCTTACTGTTCCAAAAAAAGTTAAAACCAATCCACTGGACTTTGTTTCCAAGTTTGAAGACATTTGGGTTCCCATCCAGGAAGCTTTTTCAATTCAAATGTAAGAAATAGACAGTAGCCCAACAAAGCCTTGCTTTTGCTTAGACAACATGCAAAAAGAAACAAACGAGTCCACCCCTTTGGAATGGGGGTCATTTGGCAAACAATCAATCTGCTTTAACCCTCATAACCTTCATATGTTACTCTGGGCATGTCTTTCTTGCAGCCGTAGTTCCGTCTTGGGATATTTTAACAGATTAGAGCAAATCACATGATGGAAACATGGAGGAATAGTCTGTCACAGATATGTTTTCATTACATAATGTAACCCTTTCATATTGTTGTTCACTAAAGAGAAGAGACCGCTCGTTTTTGGGTTTTGCAACGACTAAACGTAAGAAAGGGGAACTTGCCTCCAAAGTGAGCATCAATACCTTAAACTTAAAAGCCCAGCTGAGGCTTCCAGATTTTCCCATCTATGAGGCGCTCTGTTTCTGCACACACTGACTTGGGGCTTTTCAGGGGCCCGATCAAAGCCGGTCTTTGTTGCGTCGTGAGGTAAGCAAACTTGCTTAATGCAGCCGTAGCCCTAACAGACATTGCTTACAGATGTCTCCTATCCAGATGCCACCCCTTGCATTCCACCAGGCCCTCGGGGACTGAAGCTGTGTCCTGTGACCGATGGATGGCTCAAGGTTGTGCTGTACCTCTCTTACAGGAAAAAGATTTCATTAGGGGTGGGTATAAAAGGGCTCAAGAAGCTGGCTAAGTGGATTTTTGGAGCGAACAACGCTGCTCCCTTTTTTAAATCCCATGTTCTGTGAGCATATGGACACAGTTACTGTAGAGAAAGAGCACGGTGGACACTGTGGGTGAGCCTATTGAACCTGAAAAGCCAGATGAAAACCATAATACCTTTGAGGAGGTCTATATGTTGCAGCGCCTTCGCTGAGGGCAGGCCTCTATAGCAGGGGAGGGGTTTCTTATACTCCCTCGAATGAAGGCACTGCTGCTCTGAATGCTTTCTGCCGCTCGCTGTGTATCATTACGCGTGTGTTTGCAGAGGAGGCGTGCTTGTCAGAACGCGTTAGTGGACAGTTCTCCAAACACCAGCCCAACACAAGATGTTCATCCATGACTGAGGTTACTGTTGCCCTTCAGACCTCGTTTCTGCATCCAAAAGCTCTCTGCTATCAGGGCCAAGTGCTCGTTACTTTGCAGCCGCCTATAGAAACGGGTCAGGTGGTCTGACCTCATCTTCCACAAGAAGCAGAAATTAAAACCAATGTGCTGGCAGACAGTAGCTGCATTGTAGAAACATGAATTTGCAAATTTTCAGGAATTACATATGTCCCACAGACAGGACAAGACAGTTAATGGGTTGGCTGTTGAAAGGAGGTCAGAGGAAGCACAGATATGCAAAAAGCCGTTTAAAAGGAAGGTGCACTGTCTGCAGCCTGTTGAAATGCCATTTAGGCTGCAGGAGAGTGAGAGAGCGCCAGACTTCATTAGATAACATGAAGGCTGAATACCACAGAGACTTTTTCCCCCTTGTATTTGTTGTTTGACTCCCATGGGACTAGCTATATGTAGAAATGTGGCTGGTAAACGCTTTATAAAAACTGCTTTTTAAAAATGCAGTGATTCTTTTTAATTCCTTTACTCACTGAAGCAGCATTAGAAGGGGAATAATGATGTACTCTAACTACTAACATTCCTGCCTCAGCTGGCTGAGTGTTGCTAAATAAGCTATTCCTCCAATTACTTCCTGTTGGCACCTCTTTCCCTTTAATCTGTGTCCTTTCAGCTACAGGGACCTTGCAATATTCTCCTCAACATCTGTTTACTGGACTCCTCCCATCCTCTGATCCAAAATGTTCTCCAGTGCTCTCTGGATGTATAGTTAAACTATTTTCTTTGTTTATTTTTTTCCTTTGGCTGAAACTGTTTGTATTTTCAAACTGTCCTGCCTTGAAAGGTGATGCCTCAGCAGTATTTGTTCGTATTTCCAACATTAATTTCTTTCCAAAATGTCCATTTGTAAAAGTGAAGTTAATCTTCTGCTCTACTACTCCTATCTGCTGCTCATTGCATAGGTAATTCAGTATTAGTGGGCTGAAGTAGAAGCCATTTTTCCCCTTCCTTCTGTCTCTCTCTCTCCTGGTCTCCACGGAGCAGATTTAGTGAACGGCTCAGGACAGGAAATTGATAAAACAAATGGGCCTGATTCAATTTGAACCTGTTTACGTGGTGTCACAGCAATCGGGCCCCGATCAGATTAAAGCCACGAAGAGACTCGTTTGGACAAAATACCATCCGGGCTGACTGAGGGAGTTAAGTTAACTTGATCTGTTTGTGGTTTGATCATTTGAAAGCGTTAGCTAGACCTTTATCTGCTGAACTGGATCAAATCAGCAATGTTTTTTTTTTTATATACTTTAATCTGTGTCAGTTTATCTTAGGTCTGACTTTAATGGATTAGGTGAAAGAAATAGTTATTTCTGTAAAGTTGACAGAATAAAATGTGTGTTTTTGAAAACTTATTTCAAATCATGTAAGGAAAATGATCTGCATTTATTTCAGAGTTTCTAGGGAAGGTTCACCTCAATCGGATCACTGTTTGTGCAAGGTGCTTATAAATGATCAGTGATGGACAGTCAGGTCAGCATTACACATGGAGCCTTGCTCATCACGGCACACTCCGCCGCACTGTTATAGAGCCCATTAGTCACACCAAGACATGCAGGCTGGATCCAGCCCATGGCAGCTATTCTTCCACTTCTCCTGAGCAAAAATACATTTAGAATGGCATAAAGTAGAGGAATATTTTGTTAAGTTAAAAAGGGGCAGAAACTGTTAAATAAATGTGAGTATATCAAAAAGTTATCAAGAACAGAGTTTAATTTTTACAACATTTTCTTTTTTTTTGAACTTTTTATTTTTTTTAAAAAAAAATTTTCACAACAAAAGAACATTCCCCGAGTCAAGAGTAATTAAATCAATAGCAGAAATACTGATGCCACATATACAATATTTCAACATAAATGCAGCACGATAAACCAAGTCACCTGAGACTTTGAATACCTTACAAGAGAGAACTGCACATATATAATACCATATGTACATATACATACACATAAACCCACACCCCTCCCCCTCCCCTCCAGGGTGCTTACCCACAGGTCAAAAATATAACATACAGTAAACAAATAGGAAAAAATTATATATATAATATATACCCACCTACATGTGTACATGCACACACATATTCAACTATATACCTTAGTAATACCGATGACGGAGCAGATTGCGATCCATTATAATCACTAGAGCCCAAAATCACACACCCAAATATAATTTCACCAAATGCCATCTTTGATTGAACTTGTCCACTTTGAGTTGTAAACATGTGGTCATTTTTTCCATCACATACACTTGTTTTACCCGATTCTTCCACTCTGCTATAGATGGTGACAAAACTTGTCTCCAGTTAGCCGTTATAGTTTTTTTAGCTACTATTTACAACATTTTCAAAGACTTGATACAGAAGTGGTCCCTTATGAAAATTAGACCCTGCCCTGCAGGGTACCCAGCTTTTTTATTAGAAAAAAGTAGAAATGCGTCAATATGAAAAATCTGAACTGATATGGAATGCCGATATTTATCTTGTCGTTATAGCCAATATTTACCATTAGAAAAAAAACCACAGCACTGACATAATCGGAGCTCGTCTGCCTGGCTGTGTGTTTCCTGGACGGGGCCGCCTTTTACAGCTGCTTTTTCTATCTCTGCTTCTGTCTCCTTGAACCCCAGTCGGCCTCGGCAGATGGCCGCTCACACTGAGTCTGGTTCTGCTGGAGGTTTCTTCCTGTTCAAAGGGAGTTTTTCCTCTCCACTGTCGCTAAAAGCATGCTTAGTGTGGGGGATTGCTGAAGAGTCAATGAGTCGATGCAATCAGCTGGTTTTCCTTAGATAGAAAACTTTGAATCAATCTGACTGGAAGATCTGGTTAAACTGTAAAGTGCCTTGAGATGACATGTGTTGTGATGTGGCGCTATAGAAAGGAACTGAATTGAATTGACATTGTGCCTCTGCTTCAAACACCCAAAATTCTCCGCTGCATCACAATCAAAGTCACATGACCAAATATCCCACATGACCGATCCTTTACCGTCCTCCTACAACTACATGAAAATAAACATTGGTTGTTAATATTGGCCCAAGTTTACCTTTCGGAGCGATGCCGATATGCTTTAAAATGACCTATAATGGCTGATGCTTATATTCATGGTGATATATGGTGCATCACTTTAGAAGTCAAGTTCCCATCCCTGCTATGAAGGGTGGCAAAGACCCTCAAATGAACTAGGCGTCCTCTCATCGGCAGATGTTATTGGTAGATCTCTTAAAGTCAACAATGATGAATGAAAAAACTTTAAGTCACCATTTTTTAAAGAGGGAAAGATGTATGTAACCTAGTATTTTCATCTAGGAGAAAAAGAGGAAGACAAGCATGAATAATCAGAGGAAACCGGCTATATAAAGCTGTGTAACAAAATAAAAAAATGCTTTATTTCATTGAGGAATTCTATAGCTGTAGAAAAACTTGAATTAAAGTGTTTTACACATCCTCATCAGCGCTGCCAATAAAGCTGGCCGACAGCACAGGGGACATGTTGTAACAGATGTGAAGGTGGTGTGATGAGGCATATAATACCATTAGTCTGTAGTAGTAATCGTCAGGATAAACAGTCATTACATTAGTCTGAGGGTTTGTCCTCCATGTTCCTTTTTTTCCTCTAGCCTGGAGCCTCTGAGCGCTGGAGCCCAGAGTCTCTGTGTGAGCCGCTTCATCTGGGAAGGATTTTTCTGTTTTATCTAACATTTAGTTCCTATTGATAACCCCCACTATCAGTGCCATGGGTAGCATGAGAGCATGTTTGTCATAAATCCTGCAGGAAAAAGAAGTAAACAACGAGCAAACACACAGGAGTCCCAGTGCTAAGATCCGGACTTTTCTTTCCGCCTCCTACTGTAACTTTTGACTCAGCTGCTGTTCAAGCTGAGCTACAGTAGCTCCGGCATGACATCATCAGCAGGTTTTGTCTTTTTGAAGAGAGCTGGATTAAAGTTTTTCAGACAACAGAAGTCTTAATCAGGTCTCTTAGTGCTCTCACAAAAACAAAAGCTTTTCGCTTGAAGCAGCTGAGCTCGTAGGTTCCTGTGTCAGGTTGCAACAGGTCCTTCTCCCAGAAACCCGCGCTGTCACTATGAGATGAATGGTGCAGATGTGCCATTGTGAGCGTCCCGCCGTGTGTGGGAGTGGGACGGAGGATGAAAAGGCAAGGATTGGCTGGTGGAGGTTTGAACACGCTGCCAGTGGGGTGACTGTTTTCACACAGATGCTGACGGGGATTGTGTCTTCCTTGTTTCAGTGCTCTTTCTAAACAAAACATCCGCAGGTTCCACCTGGCTGATGATGGTTAACGTGTTTCACTCCATGATTTGATCCAATGTTCCACCTCTAGTTTTACCCACATCATGGTTTACTGAGGCAGAGGCTGCAGATAATCCAACAAAAACAGGTTTTTCTTCTATGTTTCAGTTTATAACAGAACTTATTTTTATTGCAATAACTGCCCATAAACTGAAATGTTTCTCCTATTTGATCAGGGAAAAGTTTCCTTGAATGACCTTATTTATTACAGTAAATCTTTTGCATTGGGCTGACAGGATGCTGTATGAACAGGAGCAGACCTAGAGTTCACACAGCAGGGCAGAATTGTGTTATTTTAAGGTGGAATGTGTTTCAGTTATTGACACCAGATGTTCTTGGATCACTGAGAAAGAGACGCTGTTTCATATTATAACCCCCCCACCCCCCAATAAAACATACACACACACTAAAACACTTTTGGACATATTTTTTTCCCTCTTGTCTTCATATTTGATCTTGGTGTTTAATGCACTAAATGGATTTGTTTTTAATTCTTTTAGAAATAAGCATCTTTTTTTGGTTTATTTTTTTCATCCATTGCTCCAGGGATGCAGTGACCTAGTTTTCCTCATGGGAATGATAAAATGTTAATTTAATCTAATCGGCCATAACTCATACTTCCTCTGAGTGAAGCTCTGATGGGGAAGTAAGCTGCTTAATGGAGGTTCCTCGTTTAGTTGTGTAAACCTTTAACATCAACCGTATCACGTTTTCACTCAAAGACATCTTAATGTAAAAATAGACCAAGAAGTAAAAGCTGTGTGGACACTTGGTGTCTGCACGCATGGCGACAGGGAGGATTCAAATAAAGCACTGAAGTCTTGGTGCTTCACAAGATTCTATATAATCTCTTAATTTTATAGTCTAATAAAATGACCATAAAACAAGCTATCCGTCCTTTAATCTTTATCTTTAGTAATTATTCAGAGGATGGAGAAAAGAAAGAAGTAGAGTCTAAACCAGGGGTCACCAACGCGGGGCCCGTGGGCACCAAGGGGCCCTCAAGGACCACATGGGGGGCCCTCTTCGTCTTCTGAAAACAGAAAAACTCACTCAGTGGGTTAAGTTTAATTTTTTTTTATTCTGTTGCTCTTCTTTTTAATTATTTCATCATGTTAACTATTTCATCCAGTGTGCGAAATACCTGTCAATATTTGGGGGGGTCCCCATCTCCCGATTGTTGCGCAATACCGATCTAAATTTTCTCAATATGCAGTAGGCCTATAACATTTCAAAGTCAGCTTTAATGTCAATTCTTCAGATTCACCAGACATACAAGGACTCGAGAGGACGTTCGTTTCTCATTCACCAACAGTGAAACCGATAAAGTTCACAGGCACAACAGATAAGATCAGTTCCTAATACTAAAATGTAAACATTCAATTTCACAATAAAATATAAAATGTTCAATAATATAAAATATGCAATACTTATGCTAGTGCAAAAAGGCAGATGGTAATGGCAGCAGAAAAATTATTATTACCAATTATGTAAGATATAGCATTTGTAACAGTAACAGTGCAAAATAACAGTAAATAAATATAGTATTAATAGTAGTGGAGGAGACAGTTTGTCCTGAGTGATTTTTTGGTGGATGAAGCTTTCTGTGAATCTGAGTGGGCAAGAGCCTGAATAGACAGTCTATGAAAACACACACATGCACAAAGACTGTCTGTCTGTCTGTCTCTCTCTCTCTTTCATGCACGCACATGTCCTGCTTTAATCCAGCTTCTGACGAATGGAAATGGGTCGAATTTGTCCAGAGGTCTGTTGAGGTCCACAAACAGGAGTGAAGACCTGCTGTCTTCATGCAATCTGTTGGTCGAGCCCCCCCCCCCCCCCCCCCGGACCCCCCCCCCCCCCCCCCCCCCCCCCCTACTCTGATTTTATCATATTTCAGTGGTTTCAAAATGACAATATTAAAAAGAAAATTAGAAATGAATAAAAGAATAAAATAAGAATAAAAATGAGTTTCTTATGGATGAGATATAGGTGAACACTGATCCCTCCAGTCATAGGTCAGTATTGGTAGCCCTTCCTATGACTCGGTATTCAATTTCAATTCAGTTTATTTATATAGCGCCAAATTCACAACACATGTCATCTGAAGGCACTTTACAGTTCAACCAGATCATACAGTCAAATTGATACAAAGTTTTTTTGTAGCCATGAAGTAGCCCTCAGCCTTAAAAAGGTTGGTGACCCCTGCTCTAAACTGTAACAAAGTAGCATTCTACAGCTAGTGAACCGATGAAGTGGAGTCGCCCAGCGTTGCTGACTCGATTCAGCAACATTAATTTGAAGCTTTGCAACATTAACACATTAGATCAGGGATCTTCAAAGTTTTCCAGGCTATGGACCCCAAACTGATGGTGAGATGGAGCGGGGACCCCCTAATTATATATATATATATATATATATATATATATATATATATATATTAGTATGAAACTGTGTTCTATCAAACTGGTCCTATAGTCACTCTATTACAGATGGAGTAATGTAACTAAAGTAATCCCTCCCTGGGATTATTAAAGTATTTCTGATTCCTGGTTGGTGGGACAGGTGTTGTGAATGAAACGGTGCCCAGCTTGAAAGAGCTCCTGTGTGTCACTGTAGTAAACTGATCAATGGAGGCAGAAGATGTCTTTCAGTCATCAATGCTCACATTCAGTGTGTTTAACTCATGTTAATGTGGATTTAAAGACATTTCAATTAGTGGAAAAAATTGCAAGGGGAATATAACAAAATAGTTTAATCAACCAAAACTTTAGCGACCTCAATGCAGTTACTCTGTGGACCCTCAAGGGTTCACGGACCCCCTGTTGAAGACCACCGCATTAGATGAAGAAGGATAAGAACGTGACCAGAGGTGGAACATTGGAGATTTTTTTTTTCAGTTTTTCCAGTACCATCTTTGGATCTCACTTTTAATACCTTTCAGTAAAAACATTTCAAATACCTTGGTTTATACTTCATATTTCATTAGAAGGGGTTGAGACTAAATGACTCTTCAAAGGTCTTCATTAATCCTTTAAACAAACATTAAAAAGATAAAAGATCCATCATACTCCATCACAAATGGCTGATAAAAGCTCCAATGAATCAAACCAAACAACTTTTCTCTCCTGGGATCTCTAGAAGTTTGCTATGAGTCAGTTTGTGTTCAATAAACTATCCGAAAATGAAATTAGGTTTTTTTGTTTTTTTTAACAAAGGGGTCTCATCTCAGGAATAGCACTCTGCATCGACATCCACACTGAAGAGTGTTTTCACCTCCAACTGATTGGTTCGGATGTGTTCACTCATCAGAAAATTATAGGATTTATCAGTTTCCTACTGGCAGCTGGAGGTCAGTGAAGCTGAAATGGATCTATTCTCTGGACGAGTGAGCTGTTGATCTTTCTTTACTTAAAGATAAAAAAAAAAAGATTTGTTTTTTTTTTATCACCCACCTCTTCATTAATGTGCTTTGGAACCATTAGATGATGATTGTTGATTCCTTCACTGTTTATATCCCGTTTTCCTTAAATGTTTTAGGGTTGAAAATGTTTAATTTTGAATAAACCTCAAGCTAAAAAAAAGGGAAATAACTAGTAAAGAACAAAAAGTAGAAAAACTTAAGAAAAAAAAAGTATTTCATGCCTAATTTCCAAAAGTAAGCAAGAATAAGGATGTATTAGAGACCATACATTAACCCCTAGTTATGTGCAATGATAAGGACCAAGCATCACCCTTCTGTGTAAAACACTGATGCCAGATACTGCAGGAAATTCATAGGGAAGCCAATTGGCATCAAATTGGATCAACCTCCTATTGTGCTAAATCATTAATTAAGCTGGGAAATAATGTATCCCAGTTTCCAAAATCCTCTGAGGTGTACCGCCATCATGACCCGGTTCTGCTGCACTTTCTTGCTGATGAATAGGCCTGCAGAGGAGAGATGAAAGCGCTCCGATGCAGCGCCGTGACTCCATGCCCTCATCGTGTCTCCAACCCGCCCACCCCTCTGCAGCACAAGAGGGGAGGATGGCAAAGATGGAGAGAGATGGGAGAGGGAAAAAATCCATGTTTGAATCATGGAGAGTAAGTTTTAATGCAGCTGCCCCAGATTTAGATGCTTCATTAAATTCAGAAGAGGCCTTTTGTATAAATAGATCTTCCTGAAGAAGATCCATGAAGAGGCGTGTCCAAGTTTCCCACTCCAATTTCCGTTAAGATCTTTACAGGAGGTCTGCTTCACTTTGAGCTGTTCATCACTTCCTGCCTGTAAACATGCAATACGCCCACTTTTATTCTAACAAATAGAGAGCCTACAGGGCAGAGGTGGAGGAAAGGGGCAAAGCAGGTCAAGGACGCTCAGCATTAAAGGTATCTAGTTCCAATGATGGTCTCTTCAATCTTAAAGGGGAATGCCTGTTTTTTTTACATTGGGCCTTGATTTTCCGTTATTCCATCATGTTCTACTCACCCATATTAGTTTAGTGTCATTTGGAGCCGTTCTGAAGATATTCCATTAGGTTATATCCAGTAACGTCTTCCTATGGGCAACGAGTTGAAGGCACAAACTAAACTGTTCATCATTTATTCTTTATGGTACGCCAGCATTCAGAACATGTAGGCCAAGCACTGTCCCCCAGACATCCGCCGTTATATATATTTATATCTTTTTAAAACAAAGCAGCGTGTGTATGACGTCATATCTTCAGAACAGCTCCAAATATGGGTGAGTAGAACATGATGGAATAACGTAAAATCAAAGCCCAATGTAAAAAACCAGCGTCCCCCTTTAAAGTCATCCCTCTGCTAGTTCAGCGTGTTAAGATTGAGATGTGATGCCGTTATCTTGGCATCATCTTGACTCTGTGTTCTGCAGGGGTTGGCAAGTACAGGCAGAAGCTTTAGCTTTATGGATGAACAGAGCTTCCATGAAAAATAAAACACTGAATGGATTTTATTGTGTCCATTCAGCTGTTCATATGCAGCTTTGGAATCATTCAGAGCTTTAGATTAACCGCTGTCAAAAGCTTTCATCAGTGCATTTCTGACACAACCCAGTTTTTCTTTAGTAATTTTTATATTTGAATTTTGATTAATTTTTTCCCCCTAAAATTAGTTATCTATTTTTCTATGTTCCTAAATTTTGTATTTTATTTTTTTTCCTTGTTACCACATTTGCATTCTAACCACATTCATTAGCCTAAGAAACATATTACACAAAGTAACTAAAAATAAAAGATGAAATGACTGTAGGTTAAAATTCACAGGGTTCTGTTGTGTTCTGATTGCAAGTGGTCACCAAATGAAGGTTGTCATTATGGGTCCAGTGTGAGGTTTTCAATTAAATTCAATTGAACACCTCAATTAAAATGCAGAAAATGTACTCAATAGATTAAAAAAATTCATTGGTTTTGTTCTGGCCTAAAAGTAGCGTAAAGTTTTAATTCTTTTTTTTTTTAGAGGACTTTCTCCAGGTGACTTTGCCATGACTGAGCTACTTTTTTCATGTCTGTAAGGAGAAGAACTTGCCCAGCGTAATCTGGTAATAGCAAATAGAGAACAAAACGCCTCATACACCATCAAGTCTCACCCAGATGAAGGAATTATATAAGATTCTCAATGTGTACAACAGTAGATTTCTTCTTTCCTTTTTTGCTGAATTCTGGGATTTTTGTCTTAGTTATCTTTATGCAGGTAATCATAGGGTCCTACTTTTAAACAAATTACATACATATTCTTATTCTGTGGATTTGACATTAATATGTCGGGTTTTCCTATACATTATGAAGTAAGAATGAAAAGTAAAATAAATGAAATCATATTTCTCACAGAGAAGACTGGTGAGGCACATTACAAGTTACAAACCATGCAGATAAGATAGATTGTATTAGCCTGGGCGCCATTCCGAACTTAGTCCCGCCCACAATGTTTGAGGTCGGGAAGTTCCGTCTGGCATTGCTCAATAGTAGCGCGAGTATGCTCGCACAATGTCTGGCGGGCCAATCAAATTGTCAGGGCGGGCTTTACACGATGATGGACAGATGATCAACAGTAATGTAATCAACCACGTGACCAAAGCGCGCTTGGGTGACAACAACAATGGCTGCCGCTGGAGAGTTTAGGTGAGTAGATTCTGCTATTAGGTCTGTTCTAGAAGATATCGACAGCAAATTAATTTTAAAAGAGGAACAGAGAAACGCGATCAAGGCTGATCGTCTTATTCTAGGCGTGCAATGGCACGCTTTGATTTTTGTTGACAACAACTATGCGTCGCTTAACATACGTCACGAACTCCGTTGCTCTTATTGGTTGTAGGTCTATCCAATTGAATGCAGAGGCATTTTTTTTCCTGGTTCGTTCAAAACACGCCCCATAATCACAGCTCTATGGAGCAGCATCAGACTCGTATTCTGACTAGAATTGAGTAGGACTACGTCAGGCTAAGATTGTATAGGCCCTCTGGAAATAAAAATAACATTACACCGTTTCTTCAAGTTGATGAATAAAAAACTACTTACAGAATCACACAATGCTGTATTATCTTTCTTTTAAGAGAAAAAGAAGATACATTTTCGTCTTTCCATTTTACTACATATTCTTATTTAACTGATCCAGTAAGGAACAAATGAATAACAAAGTTGTCTTTAGAGATAAAAGGCACTAATTAACAGATATCAGTGTCACTACCTGATCCATCTCGACAGCACAGTCAATCCTGCGCATGCATGAACAGATATACTGTACGTCCGGGTGTCCATACATAATCTAATTATGCTACTAAAATCAGTTCTTTCTATCCTTGCTTTCTACATTTTCTCCGTTAAACTACTTCTCTGACGTCATCATAGGACATACTCAGAGCAGCCTGGCAAAATATAATTAAACCCTGTTTATCTGCATTTTAGTTTTTTCTTTCTTTCGATTACACACTATATACCATAATATTAACACAAAAGGAAAACATAAAACTTAAAAAGACTAGATTTATGTTCAAATCCAAAGCTGAAAAAGTTAGCTCCCGGTAGTAGCGTAGGATCTATTTCCGGTACAGATTTTAAGTAATTTATCTTCTCAGGAAATGTATTATTAACCATTACTGTCATGATCAGGCAGGTTTTCTAGCCCAAATGCAGAACTCAGACACAGAGGCAGGATAAAAGTCCAATGGTTTATTGGATACGGACAGGGCTCTACCTGGGAGGCAGAGAAAACAGAGCAGGTTAGGTTCAGGTTTACAGGTTCAGGTTTACAGGTTCAGGCAGGCAGGCTAGCTCAGGCTTTCTAACCATAACAAGTTTAACAATCCGGCTCAGAGTGGAGCTCTCCTCCAGCTTATGAAGGGAGAGCTTAATGAGCAGATGGGGAACGGCTGCTTCGGATGGGCAAGCCTCTGGATCCTGACAGACAGCAGAACCCCACAGAAAGGGATCCACATCGCCCTCTGGAGGGCAAACCTCTGGATCCCAACAATTACCACATTATATTTTAGGTCACCTACTATTTTTTGGGGAGGGAAAAACATCATTTAAGTCTTTTAAACAAAATAATATCCAGGGCGACCAGGATGTATATCTGGATGCGCAAATGAGCTGCTGGCACATGAGCAGGACGGATCGGGTTATCTATTATCCATTAGTTACATAAACACAGAGTGTTTCACATTAAGCTGGTCCTACATTAAGCTACTTGATTGCCACAAATATTATTACAAAGTGTGTTTCCTCTGTAAAGTCTGTAGATCATTATCTAAACTCTACAATTCCAACAATGTGGCATTTTTTCCACACCAAGCTGGTTTTATGACAGATCCCCAAATCTGGAAACAGGAAAACTTTCTGGTCAGACATTACGTCACTCTGACTTTGCAGAGTAGACGTTAATGGACTGCTGCAAAACTCTGAGTCTTGATCACTCTGCAGCAACTTCCACACTGAAGAGTGTTATTAGTGTGACCGGGTGGAGTTTAGATATTACCGATCACCATGTGGGTTTTCCATCTAGTTATGGCAGGTGTTTTAATCTTGACATGGCTGCAGAGCACATTTTTCAGCTTTCATGTTATTATCTCTGTAGCAGGAAAAGGTCGGCAGCAATACTGGCTTCTATCAATCAATCATCTATTGAAAAAGCCTCTTAAAATGTAAGCTAACCAAAGTGCTGGATTAGGAAAGACCACATCTTTAGAGGACAGCTAAATGGCTTAAAGGTCATCAGGAAGAGGTGGATGTGGAGGAAAACAAAAGGAAAGACACGGAAAGCAGGACATATCAGGGGGGGAGAGGATGAGAAGGATGAATGGCCTCTCAGTTCTAATTTTCAGAAGGACCAAACGGAAATAGTGCAGTCTCACAGGATGTCAACCATCTTTTGCCTCATGTGGCTTCACCTCCTGCAGATATCCCCCCAACCCCCCATGTCATACACGGATAAGACAGGAAATGCCTTTTATTGAATTATTTTACCAAATCCACGGTTCCTACAGAGCAAGCTGCTTCCCGCCCTGACTGGTGGGTGAAACAGGGTTGAGAATCCTACAGGGCACTGTTTTTATCTCCCACTCTGACAATCACTAAATTACACACTTACAATAGATTGACTTACCTTTTCTGGCCAACAGGATTTTATATTTAAGTTAATATCCACTCCTAATGATGTGACTTTACTGTCATAATATTATGACTTTATTGTGATAATGTTGCAACTTTGTTTTTCATATGACTGTATTCTAATGTAGCGACTTTATTCTCATAATGTTATGATATTACTCTGGTAGTAAAAAAAGAAAAAGATCTCTCCTGGTTCTATAATACTGCATTGTAGCATTTAAACATGACAACAGTGGAGCTACTCCTAATTTATTTTGCTGTGTGCTTCTGTTGCAAAATAGCTTTTAATTTAATAAAAAAAAAAGAAAAAAACAAAAAATAAAGAAATTGCTTTTAAAATAGGGCTGGAGAATTCCTTAAATTTGCTATTTAATCACAATTCAGAAAAGAACAACACCACCATTTAATTGGCTTCTCTAAATTCTCCTTACGTGTGAATCTGTGTGTGAGTGGTTGTTTGTCTCTGTGTTGTCCTGCGATGGACTGGCGACCTGTCCCGGGTGGACCCCGCCTCACCCGTAGACAGGTGGAGATGGGCACCAGCACCCCTCGTGACCCCACTTGGGATTAAGAAAATGGATGAATGGACAACAACACCATTTTCAAATGATGAGGCTCTCAGTTTTGATCATATTACATCCCTCTAAAGTAGGACAGACTTTCATCTTGTGAGTGGAAGTACATTTTTCCACATAACATTAACAGTTATGTGTCACAATACAAACCCTGGAGTGAAACATATAGATACTAGTTAGTAGAAGGAAAACTCAAAATAAAAGCGCAGTTGCAATATTGGTCGGGGGGGGAAAAAACGCGAAGTTGACTTTTTTTTAAAGAAATTGTTCAGCCCTGTTCTTTGTAAACCCATCAGGTTAAAACAGTTGAGAATTACTTTATTTTTCAATGAGGAGAATTTTAATTGAATGAAAACATGTTTTTCTGCCTTCTTCCTGGGCTGGATGGTGGTGCAATTTCCCCCGTGCATGCATGGGTTCCCTCCAGCTTCCCCCCACAGTCCCAAAACATGACTGTTGGGTTAATTGGCTTCTCTTAGTTGCTCTTAGGTGTGAGGGTCCGTGTCCATGCTTGTACCTCTTCTGTCTCTGTGTTGCTCTGCGACAAACTGCTGATCTGTCCAGGGTGTGCCCCGCCTCTCGCCTGTAGACCACCACCGCGAAAATGGAGGGATTCCTTTTCCCCAAATATCCTCAATTTGACAATAAATAGTAATTATATTCTGTCTAGACAAACAAAAGGACAAATTCCTTTGCAGAAATCTGCTCTCTTCTGTACATTTTTCCTTTTTAGGATAAACGATAAAAATAAACTTTGTACACATTCCTAAAGAGAGAAAAAAATCAAATTGTCTGAAGTTTTTTTTTAATGGTTTATGTCTTCAGAAACCCTGTTGAAAACAAATGTGTTTCTCAAACTGCCTTTGAGGACAGAACAGGCAGCAGTGTGCTTTCTTTGCCCTGCTGAGTCGGGTTAATGAAGCTTGTTCCAGAGCGTAGCGGCCGAGCAGAAAGAAGCTCTGCAGGAGACAGGAAACGCCCGAGGTTGTTGCTGGTTCGTCTTCTTTACAAGTAAACAAAACTTAAGCATTTTACACACTAATGGCAGACCAACTCTAAAACCAAAGATCTATGTGAAACCTGCAGATATGGCTTCTTATTGTCTCCAGGTTTAAATGTATTTGATCTCATTAGAAACTGTGTAGTAATGCAGATGCTGATTATAGAGCAACTAGTTCAGACATTATAGGGGATTTGTTTTTCACTAGTCTGTCTATTTATTATGGATCTAACCCCTCAACTTATTTTAGAGGTTTGTTAACCCTGGATGCTGGGATTTTATACTTCATGTCATGATATATAATGTTTTAGAAGTAAGATAGGGTGAGGATGCTTTAATGTTTGAAGAAAATGGTTTTAGAGTTATACCATTTTTTTTACAAAATAGATGGAATAAATAAAGAATATATTTTTTTAAGGATCATTTTAATTTGCACATATAGAACAATAAAAGAATACGCTTCTGCACTACTTGCATCTAAATTTCCACCCAGAATAGACTGATATAATCCATCATCAGGGATTAGGCTTGTTGCGGGTTATGCAGTGAACTGCTTCACGTTAGGAAAACCCCTGAAGGGATGGAGCAGCCAGCCATCATGTAATGTTTTGAAAATAGCAGCATAATTCATTCATCACTTATAATCTCATTAAATCCCAGGCTGCACTGTGGTCCATTTTTTTTCTGTTTTAGGAGATTCCCTTGAATGATTGATTGTTGTCACGGTTACTGTTTCAATTACTGGAAGAGTATTATGGGCTTATTTCCTGATGCAGTTGCACAGGTGTGGTTACAGTTGACTAAAGCTGGAGTCTGAGGAACCGTCCAATCAGTTCTGGATGACCTTCATATTATAGGATCTGCATTCATAGTTGAGTCGATGTTGAAAAATCTGCCTGGATGCTGTATTTGTGTCATGTAATAGAAATCAGAACTTTGGTTCCTTCATTAAAAACTGTTTTGGTGAACTTTCTCTGCCTTTAATCCCAACAGTTGATCTAGAGCTTTGTGAATTGGGAAAGCTGAGACAGATGGAGGCCTTCCTGTCCTTCCTGTTTTATCGTCATCTGAACCTGATCTTTGCTGGGAATGGGATCCTGTCCTCTTTCCAGCAGCTAATCTTTTATGATTTGTAAATAATTGCAGTCTTTTTTAATTTAAATGAGATATATTGAATAATCTGAAGAAAGACACGGTGTAATCAAACTATGCCAGACTGCTCTGAGCATGTGTGATGATGTCATAAAAACAATAAAACAAAGATTTTGTAAAACGCATTCTTTCAGAAACGTCGTTAAGGTTTTTAATACAATGTAGTTCAGTATTCTTTGATGACTTAGGAATAGAAAAAAATACGTTGACCGGTGTAATATTATTTATGTAACAACAGAACTGAAGTTTATTTATTTCTGATAATCTGAATAAATATGTGGCTGCACATGCACAGCTCCTCTCCTGTGGACCAGTTTCTGTGGCTCCTTTTTTCAATTTGTGGGAGGAACCAACCTGAGGAAATAAACTGCCTAATTGGCTGCTGTTTTCAGGAAGTCCCGCCTCTTGAAACAGTACTGATTTCTTCCTGGTTGTCACTACTCGATCCGTCCCGGAAGCACGATCTGTCCTGCGCATGTGCAAACAGATATATAAAATCACTTATTTCTATCTTTAACTTACTAAAGAATGCTAATACGCATCTTTAAAAAAAAAAGTTTTATGACTTTTCTGATAAATTTTTTATGCTTTTTTACATTTTCTTTCTTTCTTTCATTAATCTGCTTCTCTGACGTCATCATGGGACATCTGGCAAAATATAATTAAACCATGTTTATCTGCATTTTAGTCATTTCTTTCTTTAGATTATGCACTATATACCATAATGTTAACACAAAAGGAAAACATAAAACTCAAATAGACTAGATTTATGTTTAAATCCAAAGCTGAAAAAGTTAGCTCCCAGAAGTATTGTAGGATCCATTTCCGCTACAGATTGGGCAGGGACGAGTGATAAAATAAACAGGATTTTAAGAAAGGAAATACATGAATAACTTTCAACACATTATAGTTTAGTACACTTACTATTTCTGGGGAGGGAACACATAATTAATTTATTTTTTACAAAATAAAATCGAGGGCAACCCGGATGTATGTCTGGATGCGCAAATGAGCTGATGAATGGTGCAATTATATCGGTAAGCAGAGACAGCATTTGCTTAGGGGCCCACGACCTCTTAGGGGCCCCATGACTGACACCTGATGGGTCCACTTCGATAAGCATCTTCTTGAATTGAGCTTTTGGAACCTGGGATGTCTGTAACATGTGGTGGTTTGCTGTCACCAAAGGTTCTATTCAAGGTGCGTAGTCATTATTTTTCCGTGTGTGATGTGTGATCATATACTACTGAGATTGCATGATTGTATCTTCTTGGCCGATTCATGGAGCTGTCGGCGTATCCTGAACCTTTATCACGTGTTGTACTCCATATGGGGCCCACCCAGATAATGTTGCTTAGGGGCCGTTTGTTCTGTGGTTACGCCAATGGAGATGATGGTAGAGATCCTGCTTCCGGGACGGATTGGGTAGTGACACCGACTATCAACATTAGCAAAGCCTCTTCAGGCTAATAGTTTGTCTCTTCAAGTTACATTCTGATTTCATGTGGAACTAGCATCTCTGTCATCAACTGATAATCTTATAAAAACGATGCTGACAGCAAAGAAAAAATGCTTAGCTTAGCTGCAAACTGATTGGAATGGAAATGTCTGTGTTCATCTAGTTCATTTAAATCTCACTTTCCTCAATATAAACAATGCAGCTAACTTCAAAATTTAACATGAATCAATTTAGAGCTTATTGCAGCTGTTTTCAGAATACATTATGACACAACACACAAGTCGTAGAAAGGAAGATCTGAATCAGACACCAAATGCAAGCGGAACAGCTTTGCTCTGACACTACAGCAAAGGCAGGTTGGGACTTTGTTTCCTGATGGGTTCATGTTTAAGCACATTAAAAGCAAGGAAACATCAATCTCACGTTATCTTCCTCACCATAAACGGCTGCTGTCTACAGCGAGAAAAGCCACATCTGGATCCTATTGGCTCCTCAGGACTGAATGAGCTCAAGAGACCCCGTTAAAACCTCCACCCTTTGTCAGCGGGCTCTCCACTACTGTCAGCGAGGACATGTGGAGGGAGGACAGGAGTGGAGCAAGGAGATTAGACAGCAAAATAAGTCAGAGGCTCACAGAAATCAGAAGAACTGGGAGGAAAAAGCTGAACTACAATGTTTCTCTGGTTTCTAAGGTTAAATACTGCTGAAATGGCTGAACTATGGCTGAAATGATTAATTAATTATGAACTAATTATGATTAATCATAAATAATCAATTATTGAATTATTATCATTTAGTAATTGATTACATCTTAACTAGAGTATAGAGACTCTAAAACATGCCTTTAGCTGACCCACTTAGAGCAGTAACTTATACCAAGGTAAAAAAAAACAGATATATAGAAGTTCTGCATTTAAGATAGAAAATGTTTTTGTCTGTCGATATGCTCTATCCACAACTCCTCAGTTGGAAAAGTTTTACTTTCCCCTGGTTTAATTTCATAGAAAATCGCTTTTAGAACCTTTTTCTATCCGATTATTAATCGATTAATCAAAAAAAATTATTGACAGATTAATTGATTTGCTAAATAATCGTTAGTTGCAGCCCTAGTCTTAACCCTTTAACTGCCTTGTCAACTTCCAACCTGCATTTCTCTGAGCAAATGACCAACCATGAATTCCAAGGCAGTTAAATGGCTAAAAAATAAATTCTTCAAGGAGAAGCATTTCAATCACACCTGCTGTTTTTGTTTCAGTTTATCACAGTGAAAACGCTACTGACCCAAAATAACATAAAGATCTGCCTGGATAAAACTGAACCTGTGATGCGTGTGAAGCGAAGCGCACCTTCCAAATGGCTCCAAACGACCCCCCATCGGTCAGACATGGTCTGTACCGATCAGGCCATGTGGCGCAGCTTTGCTGCTCCAGGACCTAAACATGGACCACTTCTGAATTTATGATCAATTCATAAATTAAGAAGAAAAAATTAGAAGTAAAAATGAAGGTGTTTCAAGTGGCCTAGTCAAAATATGAGCTTAAATTCCACTGCTTTCATTCAGCTTGACATTAAATCAACCTTACAGGCGAAGAGCCAGAATTCCTCCTCACTGATGTAAAAAAACTCCTCCGTCGATAGAATCTGGAGCCGCTCAGGTCGGTGAAACCAGTAAGGAGGTTAACAGCTTGGTGTGGAAACACAAGCATTTATGAGTTGCATCAAACTAAAGCAGTAAACATTAAAACTCATGAGTTTTGTCATTGATCACTTCTCTCTTATTTTTGGACTTTGATAGTGAGACTGTCCAGGAGCATCCAGCTGGATGGAAGCCATAGCAGACCCGTACAGGTCTGCATTTAATGGACCCTAATGAAATGTTTATTACTCCACCAGCGGCTCACAGCTGTGTGGAAGGCAGCATGTGTGGGTGTGTGTGTTGAACTGCCTGCACCGCTCAGACAATGTCTCACAAAAAATAAATCTGTTTGTCTGTCTTTAGAACAAGACCTGAAAATAGAAATAAAACATGTAGATGCTGCGCTTTCTACACACCCCCTCCTTCCCTTTCTGCTTTAATCAAGGGCTCACACACCACAGTTTCTCCATTTTTGGCAAATCCCAACTGGAGCTGAGAGAGTGTGTTTGCAGCTGGCGGTGGGCCTAACGCAGCGCAGCATGACTGACGGAGAGCGCAGCTCCGCCTGCGAGCAATGCGGTGTGGGAAAATCGCACGACTCGACGTGTTGAAGTGTTAAACCCTCGAGAACCAGCGCGCTGCATGAAAGTGTGCGTGGTGTAGTGAGATGATTAATGTGGGGTCAGAGAAAGGGAGGATATTTGACGATAATGTGTGATAATGTCTATTTTTTTTATGTAGTATTGAGTCACATCTGCAATTCTAATGCAAATATTTGGTCTTAAACTTTTTTCTCCTTCTACTCTTTATTTTACAAGTTACCTTCATTTTACACCAAGCAACAGTGGAGGAAAAGGTCCAGGACATGTTCCTGTTACTAACTATTTATGTTGTTAAGCTGAATGAAAAATTGGGGGGGGGAGTTGTCAGCAGTCTTAGCAGAGATGTCCAGGCCTCCCTTTTCCCCGGACACCTCCTCCACCTCCTCTAGGGAAAGGCCCCAGGCGTTTCCCAAAACGCAACGGTTCTGCTTTTGCAACCGTATGATGCATGTGAAAGGTAGGATGAATATAAGTGGGGAAGAGACTGCAGACTGTTTGTGATTCCCATGAACTTTGCCTTCTAACGTATGCAACAGTTTAACGGACCATCAGTCCACTAACACTTGTTTAGAAGAAAATAAAACCCAGAATTCCACAGTGAACCAACTAGTCCTCATGTTGGTTTTTCTAGAAACACACAGCACACACCTTCAGGTAGACCTGGACACACAATCAATAAACTGTGTTATTACCTGTGGTTGGAGCTCTGCAGAAACTGCAGCTTTATGTTTACTGCATGAAGGGGCATGAAGGGTGGACACATGCAGAGAGTCAGGGGGCTCACCTATGAGCCCAGACCTACATCGTTAGTACTGCAGACGTCTTATTTACCAGTTAGACAGTGTCTGAGATTTCACAATAAGGGAGAGGGAGTGGAAAATATTTAGATTTTTATCTGGAAGTGTCTGTCCCTTTACATCTGGCTTTGATGGTCTGCAGTTTCTCTGCAAAAATCAACCTTTAAGGACAATATTCAACCTCCAGTTGTTTACCTTAAACTTTATATGGAGAAGAAAAACACTAATTTAACCCTTCCTCATTTTGAAGCATCATGCTGAATGCTTTACTCAACTGTGTGTGTGTGTGTGTGTGTGTGTGTGTGTGTGTGTGTGTGTGTGTGTGTGTGTGTGTGTGTGTGTGTGTGTGTGTGTGTTGAAAGGGATTTTAAAATTAAGCATCTGAAATGTTCTAGTATGCAGGGAAACAAGCTTCCCATTTGCGGGCTCTAACATACTTTAAGCATTTCAACACTTCCCTAAGCTGATTTTGCTCTTTACAACAACATGAGCAGCATGTGCACAGATGGACATTAGCCTTGGCAGAGCAGGATAATAATGCAAAATGAATCCCAGCTAACATTTGCCACTTTCTCGAAATCTGTCAACTAAAACAGACAAGATGGAAGCCAAATAAAACGATCCAGTGTCTTTAAGGAGGCAGGTTGTTATTCCCGCTGTGTTCTGGTTTTCATTAATGCTGTCTGATGGACTGCAGACGTGATGAGAGCTCCTGCAGGGCCCAGAGCTGAGTGCGGACATCATGATTAAAAGACTTATCTTTTTTTTTTATGCGGTGACAGAAAAGGACCAGTTCACATTAAGCCTGCACGTGTGTGCCATCGGTTGATCCAAACCTCACCACACGGCTATATATAGAGTCGGCAAGATAAGCATTTGTTGCTGAAGCCACAAAAGCTTTTTTGCACCTGCATCAAAGCCTTGATGTAGGAAGCAACGCTGCTGACAGGAGAGAAAGTCCTGCAGGTAACTGGAGCCGTTTCATCCTTAAACGTTAGTCTGCCTCATGTGTTTCCAAACCACATGTGATGAGCATTTGGGATCCTTTTGATTTGTGCTAAGTTTAAAAGAATTCATGCTCTGCTTTAACGCCATTATTTTTTGGAGTATTAAAAGGGAGGCCTTTAAAGCTTTGAGGGTTGTAAGCAGTATTAAGCACGGTGGTGGAAGGATCATGCTGTGAGGTTCTGCCTCTACTAAAGATACTGGTGGTTTCTCAGCTGTTTTATGCTAGTAGAAAACTCAAGCTCAGGTTATTAAATATTGACCTGTAGGTTCAGGGATTCATTGATGGAGATTATAGAAGATCTCCTCAGATATTCTATCGGATTTCATCAAAGCTCTTCTTCTCTTCTCTAAGATGTAGTTTTAGGAAATCAATCCTAATGCAAACAAAGCATCAGACAGGCATAATCTGTGGCATCCGTGTGTGGATCCATGAGCGAGCATCAGCACGCTGTCTGGTTAAAAGCTAAATTAGGCCACAGATACCATCCCTCCCTCAGCTGGTCGGAACTGAGCTCACAGAGCAGGGTTTTTATGTCCAGCACCGGTCATTAGGCCCTGATGTTGAATTGCTCTGTGCTTCCCACATCAAGCAGATCCAGGCAGCGTGTGTCACCCAATGGCATGCTAGAGAGCTGGCAAGTAAAACCACATGAAGATTCATGAAGAGGCCGATCTGCAGAAAGCTGGAAACCATCCAGAGATGGATCTTTTTTTTTCTTTTTCTAAGTTTATTAAACTAGATATGATGATTGTGGAACAGATTTACATCATGCCTTTTCATGCAGGAAACAGAAGACTCCTTTTTTAACGTTGGCTTCAGAAGAGGAGTCTAGGTTGAAAGCAGCAAAACTCCAAAATCTGCACTCTATACTGAAGGTTTGAAGATAACATGCAGTGGTAGGGTTTGCCCCTTTAACAAATACACACTGACAAGAAAAACACAGCTAAACATTGTTGGAAAGGTTCCACAGGTTTTATTGTTTGCTCAGCGAGCAGGGAAACAACATCTTCTGCTGTGTATATTGCATCCAATATCATCAGCGGTGGAGTGTGAGCTGATAAGCTGGTATTTGCAAACATCTCAGAGTGTCACTATCCCGTCCGTACTGGAAGCAGCGTCTGTACCATGAGCTCATTGGTGCATGTGCAAGCAGATATTCATCCAGGTCGCCAAAAATAATGTAGTCATGGTGCTAAAAGAACTTATTTCTATCCTTAAATCACTAAAGAATGCTAATACAAGTTTTTTTATGACTTTTTCTGAGAAAATTTGATGCGTTTTATATTTTCTCCGGTAAACTGCTTGTCTGACGACATGCAAAATAGGATTTAATCATGTTTATCTGCGTTTTAGTTGTTTATTTCTTTAGATTATGAACTATATATCATAGTGTTAACACAAAAAGAAAACATAAAACTCCTAAAGACTAGATTTATTTTGAAGCTAAAGAAGTTAGCCCCCGGAAATAGCGTAGGATATCATTTCCTGTTCGAGTGATAAAACAGAAAGGATTTAACATATTGTAGTTTAGTACGCTTACCATTTTAAAGGGAGGGAAAAACCTAATTTAGGTCTTTTTTTTACAAATTAAAATCATTGGCAACAGGATGTATGCCTGGTTGCACATGCGAAATGAGCTGATGGTTCAGATAGTGCTGCTAGTACAGATCAGATAGTGGCTGTGTTTGATTTCAGAGGCTACATCCTCCAAAGAGCTGGTCTACCTGTAATGGATTCTTCCATCTCCATGAAAATAAGGAGGCCTAAAGAGTTTTGGCTATGGACTCTTATTACTGTTTTCTTTCTTTCTTTCTTTTTTCTTTATTGTAAAGTGAACAAAGACTAAACTCATGACAATACAGACAATAAAGGTGACAACCACCGGGAGTGTGAACCGATAAAAGCTAATTTAATGATATAAAAGGGGTAGAAAGATATAAGGAGGTCTAAACAATGTATGTATAAAAATTATATCTGCAAAATCTCTTATATCTAACGACAATAAAAAAAAACTTTTTAAGCAAATTGTGCAAAAAAACAATTAGAAAAGTTTAAAATATCCAATACATTTATTCCCACTTCATGGCTGTGTTCCACCTGCTGTTGATTCTTCAGAAAGAATTAGAATTTTACATCTAATTTAAAAGGTTGAAAAGTTTAAGTGGGCTGAATATTTTTGCAAAGCACTGTAGACGCATTAGTCAAGCTTAATAAAAATAAAAATAAATCAAGCTTAATACCAGCCAGCTGCATAGTTTGGGTTAACAGATGTTAAACTGACAATAGCAGGATGCTGAGAGGAAAACTTGGTCAGAGTTCAGCCCCATCATCTTCTCGCTGCAGTTTTGCTGCTTACATTTGTCTTTATAAGCACCTGTTATGCTGAATACCTCCAAGTCTGACTTCATCCCAAGAGGTCATGCTTGGCACCATAACCATTCCCCCCTGGCTCACATTCCGGCTCCGTCTTTCCCAGCGTGTCCTGATGTCAAGCTGCACCTGCTAGCTAGGAATGTGCTGTGAGGTCATCTCTCTGGATGACTCTGAGGAAGATGGAAGGAAAACAGAAGGCCACCTTAAAGTTAAAGTCCGGTCAGCAAGGAATAATCAATTAATTATCATTTATACATAAAACTAATACGTTTTGTCCAAATATAGTAGCCCCTCCCTCCTGCCATCTTTCATCAGTGACGTCACGGTGCGGTAAGCCTAGCGCCATTCTCCCCGCTTTACAAGCTAAATCAATGGGAACTACTAGACACATCTGCAATCAACAACACTTATTGAAGATTTCCAGAGGACTTCACCATTGAAATTCACCAGAGCTATAGTGAAACTGACAATGCCCACGTGCATGGCAGCTGGATGCTGGAATACATCGGGTAAAAGGGAAAAGAAAATGTGTTATTCCACCTTTCTGATTCCTGATCCTCCACGGACGGGTTTGTCGTTGGATCGCCAACTTGAAGAGGGAGGATTTGCCATCGAACTTCTGGCCAGAGAAAAAACCCGTAATATGTAGCCAACATTTGGAAGAAGAATGTTTTCAAGATGACTTGGATAATAGCGCGTTGTGACAAACACCAGATACAGCACTGGGACTTGATCAACAGCCGATACCGCACCGTGACGTCACAAACCAGTAGGTGGCAGTAGTGTTCTTTGACAAACATGGATGCCTCCAGTAAAGCACATTCACATGAAAATTACTCTGAATTAAAAAACACATTTATTAAACAGTATGTAATAATTTGATATTTAAAGTACTTTCAGAAGTTGAATTCTGAATGTGAGCAGACTTTGCCTTTAATAAGGCCATTCTAGTGGCTCCAGAGGCTGGTTAATAGGAGGATACATGTTATGGTTTAATCTAACTTTGGTTTAGCAGCGAGCTGAATTAGCAGGTAAAGTCACTGTCTATTTTCCTGATGCGTCCCATGTACTTAAGATGTGGAGCCTCCAGTTGGTGGTCAGAGGTCCTGGTGATTTTAACCAAAGCATTGCCTCTGTCGCTCAGCCCAACGGTAGCATTTCACCATCAGTGTGGGAATTCTGATCTGATTTACCATGACTTTGGTCGGGGAAGGACGCCCATCTATGTTCCAGTAAGAAGTTGGACAAACATTGAGATTACCTAACTTAAAGGTTTGTTTTTTTTATTTTGATTTTTTTTATGTTTAACCATTAATGTTTCCAAAATTGGTTAGCCATGTTGGATTTGAGGTGGTCGGCTATTGAACAGGATCCTCCAACTTTCAACGATGCATATATCCGTCACTTTAGAAAACGATTAAATTTGTTTGTTTTTTCTATCTAGTTTAGAAATTGAACATTTGTGTTCAAAAGTTAAATGGTGAACTGCACCTCATGACCTAGTGCACTGATATGCCTATTTCTGTGTAGTCTCTAAAGTCTGAAATGTAGCTGAAGGCTTTTGCTGGCTAGTAGTGATTTCCAGGTTTCTTTAATGTTTGATCTGCGAATCATGATTAAGATCATAAATATTTTATTGAGGAATAAATAGTGCTGCTTCCTTGCTTTATGCATTAGTTTGAAACTAGCTGAACTTGTGAGAAGATCCTCGTTTATGCACCAAAGCTCATGTCCCTGCTTTCATTCTCATCTCATTCAACTTTAAAAGCGACGTCAGACTACAGGCTGTTCATTAATGTGTTTCCAACCATAAGAAGTAGGAGTGTTTAGGTGGATTCATGGAAGTGAAAGTAAACATTTTGACAATAAAATCAAAAACTGAAAATCAGTTTATTAATTTATCAATTTCTGATCCGAGTTGTTCGGCAGAAAACTGATTAGAAAGGTGGATTTTTTTCTGTTTGCTTAATGTGACCAAGGTAAATGAGGTGAATCATATGCTGTTTTTTTTAGCAGGTTCCTTCTTCCTGTTTCATCGACTGTAACGTCTAATTAGTTTGTTGAATAAAGATAACTAAGTGGTCCTATTATAGCGTTTATGCATCATTACAGGCACTAAATTTAGCTAGGAATGTAATTTCCCCCTAGAAGCCTTTAGTTATTGTGTTTTTCTTTATTTGTATAGCGCTCCTCTGTGCCTGCAGGGCAAACTAACAGCAAGCAGCGGAAAGTATTGACCCTGCAGATTAACTTGGGTCAATGTGAACTGACACACAGCAGCTCAACACATTTTTGGAAAACACATCTATGATCAGAGATAATCCCTTAAGTACTTTTTTTCAAATTCTGAATAATGCTCTGTTCAGCTCTAGAGAGATTTAAATGACTTCCTGTACATGCAAGAAAAACACCAGAAAGCTGTCAAATAATAAGCAGTTTTGTGTTTCAATCTAATTGCTGTCATCTAGCAGTCGATGGCAGCAAGGATGAAATTTTTATTTCAGAAGTGGGGGGGACACTATTCCACTTCTGACAAAATATATCAAAGCATGACATTAACCAATTGGACAATATGAATTAACAACACTTAGCTTTGCAATGAATATGAGCTTGGATAAATAAAATGACATTTATATATATATATATATATATATATATATATATATATATATATATAACAATAATACATTTGATTTATCTGTACTTTTAATAGTTATATAGAGCTTTAAAATGTGGTGGATCTTGAAGTGAATCTGCTGCTTTATGAATCCAATTAAGGTGTTGCACAGTTCTTTAAATGTAACCGACACTTTGTCTTTTAAATAAGTCTCTTATGTCTCTTTTTCTTTTTTCAGACACCCCGGCTTGAGTTTAATAACCAAACCCACCCACCCACACACACACACACACACACACACACACACACACACACACGAGACCAATTCAAAGATTTGATTAAATTAAGACATCCGATATTAAAACTCTTCTGGATGAAAAAAAATCCCTTATTTACAGCAACAGACTCCCTCACCAACTGTCATCTTTTGGAGACCAAAATTTCTCCACAAGACCGTTTAAAATATCTGGAAAATCAAATCAAAACATACCAGAAAGCAGAGATAAAGCCTTGTGACCCACAGTTCTAATTATGGGAGCGCATAAGCAGTGCTGTGAGCGTCCAATGGTGGTGACAGCCAATCACATAAAAAAGGACAGACGGCCAATCAGGAGCTTGTGGGCGGTCTAAACTCAGGAAAGCGGGCTTCAGTCTGAGCTGGGATTTTTCCGCTTGGTCCTAATGCTCGACGATTGTCTGTGTGATGTAGCATAACATTGCATCACAAAATGACAGATCAGATCAATAAGAACACATTTTAAAGGAAAAGTCCGCTCATATTCAGAATTCAAACTGTTGAAAGTATTTTACATATAAAAAATATTACATACTGTTCAATACATAAGTGTTTTTAATTAAGAGGAATTTGAATGTGCTTTACTGGAGGCATCCATGTTTGTCAAAGAACACTACTGCCACCTACTGGTTAGTGACATTGTCACGGTGCGGTATCGGCTGTTGATCAAGTCCCAGTCCTGTATCTGGTGTTTCTCACAACGCGCTATTATCCAAGTCATCTTGAAAACATTCTTCTTCCAAATGTTGGCTACATATTACGTGTTTTTTCTCTGACCAGAAGTTCGATGGCAAATCCTCCCTCTTCAAGTTGGCGATCCAACGACCAACCCGTCCGTGGAGGATCAGGAATCAGAAAGGTGGAATAACTCATTGTTTTTCAACTTTTACCCGATGTATTCTAGCATCCAGCTGCCATGCACGTGGGCATTGTCAGTTTCACTATAGCTCTGGTGAATTTCAATGGTGAAGTCCTCTGGAAATCTTCAATAATTGTTGTTGATTGCAGATGTGTCTAGTAGTTCCCATTGATTTAGCTTGTAAAGCGGGGAGAATGGCGCTAGGCTTACCGCACCTTTTTTATTTTTTTTTCATTGTTTCAATGTGGCAATAAGAATAATTGTCTTGATGTCAAAAAGTGCCCAACAGATTTTACTTTCAGAAGTGGGGCGGTACGGCTATCGCCATGGTGTTCCGCTTGATTTATGCATATAGATTTCTTTATAATTATGCAGGGAGTGTTACAGATTATGTGATTATAGATCAGGAAAGGAAAAACGGAAGAAAAAAAGGAGAAAAGATGAAAGAAAGAGGAGATAAAAAGGAGATAATGATGAAACATCTTCAATCTGCTTCATCACCTGCAAAGAGATGTGAAAAGAACAGTACAACCAAAGACATGGTATGAGACATACAATAAAGTAAGTATAAGTATTATTTAATCTAACATGTGTTCTCTGTGCTCTGGTGAATTTCAATGGTGAAGTCCTCTGGAAATCTTCAATAATTGTTGTTGATTGCAGATGTGTCTAGTAGTTCCCATTGATTTTGCTTGTAAAGCGGGGAGAATGGCGCTAGGCTTACCGCACCGTGACGTCACTGCTGGAAGATGGCAGGAGGGAGGGGCTACTGGACTCAGTGATCAAGACGAAAATACATTTTACATTTTTTTTTTTTACAGATTAACGCAAAATTCATTAAATCACTGCAAACGGATTAGTTTTAGGTAGTGTTGCGCTGATGCCATTTTTTGGCCCCGATACCTGGCTGTGCAGTATCGGCCGACACCGATACCATAATAGTGTAAAATAATTGCCATCATGGCTTTGTCAAGCTGCTGCCTACCTTTGTGAAGCAGGAAAAAATCTAATACAAAGTGAATCCAGTACAACTTTTTATTGCCTACCAGGAATGGGTGACAATAGTTGAAGAAACTTTTGGCTCTCAAAATGGTATCGGTGCCCTATTTGTTGGTACTCACCGATACCGATACCACCATTTTAGGGCAGTATCGGGGGCCCATCCGATACTGGTATCGGTGCAACACTACTTTTAGGGATAGATAATGAACCATTGATTATTCCTTACTGACCGGACTTTTCTTTTTAATAAAGAATGATGTGCGTACTGAAACAATTTAAATGCTGAGTGTCTAATTTTTATGTCTGTTCTCATTTCTATCCATAGCTACTCTTCTTTATATTGAGTGACGATCTAATAAACATCAGCACCATGGAAAATCAAAACTGTAACTGATTTTCTATCCATTTGTACCCTGGTATCAGTGAGCAGCTCATGTCCTTATAAAACAGTATATCCTGTAAAGTGCTTGACATTTGCTGTGAGGCCTCTGTAGCAACCTAAAGGCAGCGAGCCAAGCAGATAATCAGCAGGTGATGATTGATAATATAAAATCCAAATCTAAGTGTTTCTATGAGAAGTGTCTTCCCATGCTAATAAGAAGGGTTGTTTTCTGTCTGGGCCGTCTGTCCTCCTTTCCTGGGAGGATGTTGGCGTGCGGTTTTCTGCAGCTGTGGAGGAAACAACAGGCTAACGTATTGTGACGGCGTGGAGGAGCCCACAAGCCAATACGGGTGTTAGCACGATGTCATTATGAAATCTGAACACAAATATTAGGACACAGGCTTGTTTTCACAACACAGTTAAGCCTTCTGGTTAGTCTGAAAAAATATTTTTTATTTGTGTATAATCTGGGAGTGACACCAGATATTTTGGATTGTTTTGTTCATTTAAGCATAAACAAAATGAATTCTTCAGTGTTCTGAGGGTGAATCTTGTAACAGGAAATATGACTGTGGCCCTTCTGTTAATTATTATTAATATTATTTTTTAAAGTATTGGCTCCAGCAGAGCAGCTGCTAGACGAGCCTGAATGATGCTCCTTTTCTAACTGATGCCTCAGACGCTGTTTTTTTGGCTGGCCTCCTTTAGTCTCAGTTATTTAAACGAATGCTATAGTTTGTGAGAAACTGTCTCCGTTGTCTGTTAGGGTCTCTCCCTGTGCTTCTTAGTTGGTGAAACCCTGTGTGACCAGAACAGGCAGGAATATTGGCCCCACTGTATCTGTTCTCCTTTGCAAGGAAGATATAAAATAAATGCTGGCTACACAGAAAAACAAAGGATCTTAAGTTCTTGTTAAATGAGACATATTTTTCCATCAGCATGCCCCCTTTAGGAAATTCTTGTTCCTGTATGTTTCTCTAATGTACATCCCATCCAAAAAAAAAAAAAATGGCTCTCACCTTTTTCTTTGGAAGAGTTTTTATCTCATAAATGCAAGTTTTTACACGTTGCACACATACAGTACATCAGCTGGAGGATCTATATGTAAATTAAAGTCAACTGTAACCTTTCTGGTTAAACTGCCTGCAGACATTTGATGGAGCTGCAGCTCTTTAAGACCAGGAGGCTTTCTAGTAAGATCCTGGTTCTGATTGACCTGATTATTCTGCACATCCCTCTCTGTGTTTTTGGGCTCATCTATCAGGTCGGCTGAGGAGAACTGACCTTGTCTCCATCAGGACTGAGCTAATAACCGTCTATAGGTTTTTATTGCTGACTGTTCTGGAGGATTTGAGCAGATTGTCTTTTTTTTAAGCAGTCCTTAAAAAATAGAGTTATTAAAATCAGCCTTGTGGCGTAAAGAAGTGTTTTATGAGCTGATACCTCTGGAAATTGTTTGAAGTCGTTGTCTAACATTTAATCCATCTTGTAATTTGACGGCTCTGTGGTTACGGTGGTGAGATTTCTGCTGACAGTAGAACTTTTTTTCAGTTTTGACTCACAGGGTTTGGAGTTTGTGGTAAAAAGACTCCGGTTAAGGGCAATGTATCACTGACTATACATATTTAATTGAAGGCTCATTGTTGGGGAGCATGCTGCTCAGTTGTTCAGTGTTTTTTTCTCTGTTGCCTTGCAGTATTAAAGGGTTCTGGATTAAAAGTTTGTCTTTACTGGTGTATTTCTGTCTGGAGGCTACGCTAGCTTCCTCCTTTGGTTCACAAACTGGGGATTTTAGACTAACTGAAAGTCAAGGTTTGCTATAGATGTAGAGAAATGGCTGTTTTTCTCTTGTCGGCCCTGAAATAAGCTGCTGATTTTTCCTACCTTTTGACAATCAGCTTATAAAGATGGAAATAATCACATCTGGATGCTACGTCAGTCTGGAGGACTCAGAAATTTAGTTTGTACCTGAGAGAAGATTAGAAATAGGAGGAAAATGGTGAATGCAGAATTTAATACTGAACTAACACAAACGATTTAAGAACGTATTCGTCCATATGACCACTTCCATGAGGCCCAATGTTTGATCAATGTAGATTTTTTTTTTTTTTTTTACTTGAAATTTTTACTAAAAACAAGATAAATTTAGCCACAAAAAGTTCTTATACGTTTCCTAAGGGGTGGACTCGCTCTTCTGGTTCAATTAAATCAAGTTTTTGGGCTACTATATAAAACTTCGAACTCGATGCTATTTCTGACATTTTGAATTGAAACAGCTTCCTGGATGGGAGGAGAAACGCCTTCAAACTTGGAAACAAAGTCCAGTGGATTGTTTTTGTTTTTTACTTTTTGGAATATATATATTTAGAAGTATTAGGTTTAGATGGAGGGGATCAGTATTTCTGTTCCCTTTGCTTAGATATTTTATATTGGACGTTGCAGTGTTTCTAATAAACTGTCCTGATGTATTTGCATTTATAATGAAAGAGAAAATAAATGTTGATAATTGAATATTTTCTTCCTGATCAATTTGTCTTCTGTGAAGTGATGGGAAAGAGTCAACATCTTTCATCCAGCTGAACAGAGCCAGAGATACATTACTCTTTGATTTAATGAATTTGCATAAAGGTCACTTCTCTAAAATATCTGCTTTAGTTTGATAAGTTGGGCGACAGGGTCGGCCGAGGGCACTAGCTACGTTTACATGAACACAACTAATCGGAACAATCGTAGATCCGACTGAAAACGAGTCGTTCAAACATGCCAGTTGGAATATTTTGATCAGAATTAATTTGCCATCGAACTGGGATTATGCTGATTATGGGCTTAAGCCGACTGACGGTTCGATCAGCATGAAGTTAAATGCTTGTAAGGATCAAGTTATTCTGAGCTGAGTGGATAGATGAATATTCCAATTCACACATCTGCAGTTTTACTGTTTTATTATTTCAATGTATTACTTTTTAAATGGTACAATCAGATTATTTTTTGTTTTTCAATCTTCAGTCTGATCATGACATTTTGTGCAGGTAAACGCAGTTACTGATGCAGCACAGGAAAGGTGGCCATTTAACAGAAGCAGGGCAATTAACTCAGGGCGATTAACGAAAAGAACGTATATAATCTCAGTAGATATCGATTATCAGCGATTTCAGCAGCATTGATATCGAATATCAGCCCAGAATTACTAATCTGGGCATCTTAACTTTAAACTGTATGAACTAAGCGATGGGAAACTTCATGTTTCAAATGGCTCAGGTCCGATCGCCATACAGTGGTAACATCAGAACCGGGTTGACCCTCTAATTAATGCAACACCACGAAATGCAACAAAGTGCAACAAAGTGTAAGTTACTCAAAAGTCGTGGCGTCCAGCTTATCCAAAACCTATGAGTAACGTGTGCATAACTTATGCGTAACTTAGCAAGAACTTCTCAACGCAGCGTATCTGATGTGTTTCAGACAACCGCTTAATGTGTTCCTAACTTCCAGCTACCATTTAATGGCGTACTGGCAGCGTTTTGGTATAAAAGCGGTTTCACAGGAGGTAACATTAGTTCTCCTCTAGACTGCATCCCCATAATGGGGTGAGACACAAGGTGAGTGTGATGGATCCTCCCTACGTTCATGCTGCTGTGTATAAGTTAGGCTGTTGTTGGGCATAAGCATTGGACTCTTTATGTTTACTCTGTGTCTGCGCCCAAAATGGAAAAAAAAACATAGAAAGTTCAGTGTATGCCAGCATTTTAGAGATTCGGGACGTCAGGCATAGGCCGGATAAATCGGCAAGGTGTGACGGGGCCCTAACCTAGCGTGATGGCGTCACCAGACATGCAGCGATTGGGTCAGAGGTCAGGCAGCTTTCCAGGTTTATAAAAACCTGCTCATTTCAGTGGGAAAGAGGCTGAAGTCTGGTGAAGGGCTGTTTGATGAGAGAATGACAGACTGATGGGGAAAACGCCACAGCCTCGTTGTTTCATGGCTGCTCTGTCCCTGCAGGTGAACTGAATCCGTCTCAGCTTTGGTCTTTAATGAATCCGATCAAAGCTGCATCAGCAGCAGGATTTTCCTGGTTTTAACTCATCAGGACTTCCTGCCATCTCCTTTCTGTCACCTGCTTCTTCTTCAGTCGGTGGTGCGACTCTATGTACAGCTGTGCCGTTTGTTGGTACAAAAGATTTATCTAAGCTTTTATGACAGCTTCATGATGCACCATTGCTGCCTCTGCAGATTTTGATGTGAAAAAGCTTGTCTTCTTATTAAAGGTCCAATAGTTTTTATCTAATCTGGATCTCAGCTTTATATTCGTTCTTCCATGTTCTGCAGTTTCTTTACTTTGTTTTTTTTTTTTATTTCACACTCCCTCCTCTGTGCTTTGTTGATGGTCCTTTAATGGTGATGTTTTTCAGCTCCATTCCTGCCCTAATTACCTCCCTCTAACCTTTGGTATCATCCTTTTTTTGTTTTCTTCCCTCTTATTTAAACCCTGAAGATATTTTTCCCTCCCCCTTTTTTCTCACTTCCTCTGTTCCTCTTGTATCTTTATCCAACCAGCTCACCCCACTGCACCCCATCATGCTCCTAATGAGAACACCAATGAGTCCCCAAGGGGCCCCTAATGAGGGGCTCCCTCTGTAAGTCTATGTTGCAGCAGAAATGCCCACAGGCCCCCCTAAGTAGCGGTTGTGTCTGTTTTCAGCCGCGCTCCGTTTGCCTTCACAGGAATTTGGCAGCTCAGCTCACGGTTGGTGTGTCTGAGTGTGAGCTTGTCCAAGTGCTGTGGTGTGTGTGTGTGTGTGTGTGTGTGTGTGTGTGTGTGTGTGTGTGTGTGTGTGTGTGTGTGTGTGTGTGTGTGTGAGTTCGGGCCCCTCTATGCGCCTCCTGACCTCTCATGGAGGGCAGTGATGGGTAGCCTTTCGCTTTTGTCCAGACAAATTCCCAACTCTGAGGACTTAAATGTGTGATTAAGAGTTTAAAGGGATTCTCTCCTGTTTTATTGAATTTATCTAAGGAAGAAAGGATGTAAAAAGCAATGCTGGTACTTCTTTGGCTGCATCTCATGAAGTCCCTTTTTTTGTTTCTCTGCAGGCTTTTGGTAACGCTAAGACGGCTCATAACAACAACTCCAGCCGCTTTGGAAAGTTCATCCAGGTCAACTATCAGGAGAGTGGCACCGTCAGGGGGTAAGAGTGGAACAGATCGGAAAATTTTTTTATCATGAGTTCTGGGTGATCGACCAAAACAAAGTAGATCATACAGTTATAGCCAATCAAAATTTCCCACATTTCCTTGATGGGTCCTTGGCTGGTCCCCTAGAATTCCTAAAAAACTTCCTAAAATTAGCGCAGACCATGCTTCAATTTTGAGCAAAAATCAAAAATGTCGGCACCATTCCTGCGACAAGCTCACTGTGACACACTGCTGCAGGAGTATAAGCAGCACTTATGGCCTCCATGCATGGGTGGTGTGCCCTAACCACTGCACCACCAAAGCACGATCGAGGACCACTTATTTTGATGATCCACCCAGAAAAAGAACTTCCTCAACCTTACTTTGAATTTACTGAATATCCTATAAAGTTATCCACCTTCTTTACAGTTAATACCTAATTTTTCTCTGTACAAAAAAACCCAGGACTGGGAGTTCAGTAGTAGCATTCAAAATGTCCCCACTTATCTTGCTGGGTCCTTGCTGGGCCCTTGGCTGGTCCCTACAATTCCTTTTTAAACATCAATCTTTGTACTAAAAATTTTTTCTGTCAGTATTTGTAGACATTAAGATCTAAATAGAAGCTTCATCTCCTGGTCAGAGTAAAACAATATTTAAGAGGCGGGTCACTCCAGTGGCTGGAAGTTGGAGTGGATTTTGCTGGGAGTTGCAGGGCAGTTGGCTGCCATTGGGCTGGTGTTTAACTGGGAAGGGCCATTTTGAATGGCTGCTGCTGTAATTATTAACCAGAAGGAAACTGATTTATTGTTTGAAAGTTTTAAATGTTTATGCATTTGTAGCTTTTTTGAAGAGACTAAAGGGTCATAGGCGACTAAGGCATTGTAATCAGAGAAGAAGCCTAGAGACCCATGGTTGCTCTGGAGTAGCTGTAGATATTCACAGCTCAGGTAGCTCGGCTAACGCATTTAGTGAAAAATTCTACAATGTGGTCTTTCATCAAAAGAAGCAAGAACAAAGCATTTGGTAACAGAAAGGAAGAACAGATCCCAGATAAAGATTTTCGGTAGCCACTTCAGAAACACTGCATACATGTAGGAGGAGGAGCTCTGCTCCCGATGACAAGAAAGATGGAAACTACAGATGCAACCCCACCACACACTGTCTGTCTTTCTCTTCCTTTTTGTTGTTAGTTCTTTCCTTCTTTATTTCTGTTTTTCTTTCTTTCATTTAACCCAGCCCCACCCCCCTTGCCCAGTAAGCCGCTTGTCCATTTACAAGTCAGCCGAGGTAGTCCTGAAATTGCTTGGCTTGGCAGGTCAGTAGGTAACAAAGTGGGGCAGACCTTTTACCCCCTTTCTTAACACAGGATTTTACAAACCACAACGACTTGGCTAAAATGTGTCAGACCTTGTACAAAAACAGTTTCTTTTTTTTTTTTTTCATACAAGTGGGCTTATGATGATGCATAGTGGTGGCAGCATCATGATGTGGGATGCTTTCCTTTCTGCAGGGACAGGGAATGGTCTGGATCCAAACAGGGCTATATCTTTGTTTGGCCTTATTAGAGACATGAACTAAACTTACGATCAGTGCAGGACTTGAAATCAGCTCTCGCTAAAAAAATAAGACAACAATGAGCTAAAAACGGGCAATAATTACAAATAGATGGCAGGGAAAAAAACAGAAATGCTCTTGGTTATAATTGCAGTAATATATGATCATATAAAGTATTCACCATGGGGGACTGAATAGTCATTTTCAATAAATCGGATTATCATATCATTTATTCATTAACTCCATATAATAAGTAAAACAATTTACAAGGATTAATTACTAATAGACTGACCTGCTGTTTTATTGTGATTAAGAAGATTTTCCAAATGAAGCTAAATAAAAAACATATTTAAGATTATATCATTACATTTATATTTTTTAATCCAGAAGTGAGTTTCAGAAAAAAGTACATTAAAGGTCCTCCTTAAAGAAACTTAATTTGACAAATGAGTCTCAGTGCAAAGCATCTTCAGATGTATTGAAAAAGACAAGTTAATGCTTTACTTTTTTGATTTACACATGTAGAAGTATTTCAAAGCATCTCTTTCCCCATTATGCAGTACTTTACCGCACCGGCATCCGGCACATAAAATCTACATAACGTACTTTTAAGTTTGTGGCATTGATATGAAAAAAGCAGGATGAAGTTGAGCTTTTTTTACTGTTGTAGTAAACATTTCTTATTGAACATTGAACAAAACCTGAAAAGACAGATGAAATAAAGTTGAAACAATTTTCTCCCATAATTCAGGGACTTTTCCCCATTCCCTGTATTTATGGATCAGTAGTGAGAGACCAGCCTGGTGTCTGAGTCCACTGTTCATCCATTCCTTCATCCTAAGCTTCATCTCCCATCACATCATCATCATCTTTATCTAAAGACTGTTAAACATGGCTTTGTTTCTTTTCAGCGCGTATGTGGAGAAGTATCTGTTGGAGAAATCCCGGCTGGTGTACCAGGAGCACAATGAGAGGTGAGACCATCATCATCATCAGTCCTCCTCTACATTGGGTTGACTGATTTGCAGAATGAAGCTGCTGTAATTAATGGGATGAAATCTTTTTCTGACTAGTCTTTAGGATTATTGAACTTTATTTTTAACATGTGCATTTTTACCAGACTTCCTCATGCAGAAAAAAAAAAACATCTGAAATTCCCTTTTTTTTCTAAAGAAATTTCTAACATGTCAAAAGTAAAAAGAAAAAAAAAAAAAAACGTATTAGGCCTAATGCCTGAACACACCAGATGTGGATCCGAGACTTTTTAATCTCGGATCCATTTTTTCCCATGTCACACTGACTGCGTATAGAGAGGCTCCGACTAGGCAGGGGAGCAGATCTGTGCACATTTCTTTCACTTCTGTCTCTGTGCTGTATATATTAAAACTATTTCCCACATTTGACTTGGACAGATTATTAAAAGTTATTTAAAATAATAATAATAAAAAAAAACACCGGCATATTCTATAAAGCAAAGCCCCACTTATCGAGTCTGAGCAGCATCTCAAATCTACCACGGCACAACAAAATCACACATGCGTGAGAAACTGCTGCTTATGGATGACAGCTCGTCATCCGTAAGTGAAGATGACGGCTGGAGGTGGGACCTTGGCGGAGTCAAAGGCTTCCTGACACTACTGACCGTGTGGTTGTGTCTACAAGGCCCAATCACAAAATCAGCGAGGAGAAAATCAGTCCGAGGGCAGAGACGCTTTCGAGAGGGCAGCCATTCTCAAGCGTGTCCGCTGGATAGCAAATTATGCGTGCGCTGAGATCCCAAGCGCATGTGGGAGGAGCTGGTGTGTGCGTAGAGCGATTTTCTCCTCCCGAAGCTGTAGTTTTTCGTGCATGTTTGATTTTCTTGCGCAATGGTAGATAAAACATGCATAGAAGTAGTTGTAGTTTAACATACATGCAAGTATGTTTATTTGTCTTGCAGGAGCTTTGAAATAACTTTGACACCGTATTTATGTTTCATTGATTATTTTTGCACAAGTCTGTTCTGATATGCTTTATGTGACTCCAAAACTGTTCTTTTTCCCGTGCAATTAACTGATTTTATTTTGTATTTTCCCCCAAAGAAGATCCATGTTACTTTGTAACCGCGTCTCTCTTCTTGTCAGACCCATGAAATTGCTGCTGAATTGCTTCGTAGTCTGACTAAAATAGACCTGAGATCTATCTCAATCCGAACTACATAAGCCCCCTTGCATAAAATCGTGTTGAATGCGATCGTCCCTATTCACTTTCAATGAGCGCTAAATGGCATGACCTCGTCAGAGACTATTTTCTGTCTAATTGGACGCAAAATCGGATTCAGTGTGATCTGGACTTAGGTGTCTTATCGTTGCATAACAAACTGACGACTTGGGCTTTGTGTACAGTAACCATGGAAACGCATCGGGAAACTCATATAAGCGATGGCAATTACTGTTGGCAGTTCACTTAAATCCTAGCTTTGCTGCCCCTGATAGCATTTTCCCATAATACTATGAATAAAAACTACAAATTTGCATCTAAACAGCCACTGGATTGCCAGTCAGAAATACTGTAATACCCGCTGACTGCCAGTAGGCGGAGAATGTCATGGTAGACGGTTTTGAGCATGGCTATAGCAGTGCTAGGGTGAAGATTTAAAGGAGTTGGACGTGTTTTACTTTTCATTCCCATCATTTGTTTCCTCTCTTTAAATCACTGAGTGTAAATAAAGCTAGCATCTGGATAAATAAAAAATAAAAAAAAGCAAAGACTGTTTGCAGGTTGCGAAGAGATAAAGTTATGTTTAATATTTAGGTTAGCTTCAACGAAACAACCTTCTTTGTTTCCTGTAAGGTTTTTCTATTTACATTGATCACATTGAAACATCCTTGTTTCGGGGTAAATTACTGGCCTCCAACGCTCTGAGCACACACAACCAGACTCCACCTGCGCTCACATCCTTAAAGTCATTTTTCATCCGGACAACACCATGACGCAACCTCTGTGGCGCCCGTTCCTCTCAGCTGTCCAGAAGTTTAAAGTAAAGCTCAGCTCTCCTTCGGGAAATTCAGCCTCATGTTCATGTTTTACCAACCGCCAACAAATCCCTCTACCGCAGACAGAGCTGGATTTTCGGTTTCTCCCTGATGACAGATCCTAGCAGCCATATTGATAGGGTGGGAACCAGAGGCGGGACCTCCCACACTCCTCAGGCCTGTAACAGAGAGATAGAGGAGGGAAAGCCATGTTGATAAACTGCAAACTGTCTTAAATCTTAAGTCCATGACAGGTTTCCTCTGAGTGACCCCAGTGTGCAGAGAGAAGAAACACTGGGGAGGGAAAGTATCAGAACTCTGGCTGCCATCCAAACTGGACCAAAGAGGTCCAAAAACATCGCAGTGTTCAGAGATAAAGGGTCTGCTTGCATTCAGCAGCTCCAGGTGTTGTCCTGTGGAGCAATGTTGGACATATCAAAAACGGGCTGCAGAGGGGATTTATGAGAATGGAAGCAAAGCAACAATGGCAGCGAGCGATGGAGGCGGACCACAGCTTAGGACCAGGCCTCCTGAGCAGCTGTTGAAAGCAATGATTGAATGATCATGTGATCCTTTTGACCTACAAATGTCTCAAATCAACAAATTATTTTTAGTATCTGATGAGACTAACCAGAGTAGATACAACTAACACTGAATTGGCTGATTCGTTAAAAAGTTTTCTAAGCCAACATTGGCGTCTTGGGAAAACAGATACAGTTTAGCATTTGTTATCTTCTTTTTTTTAAGCATATGTTTGATGAGATATTGCTTTTGGCACCATGGAGTATTTATTTGTCATGGCCTATTTATTGTTTTCTTCCAACCTGGAGGAGGTACACTTGCCTTCAACGCATCACCCCGCATTTCTTGATGTCGCCGCATGACGCCATGTCTGGGGATTTGGCTCATCTGTTGGAGGGCTAAACAAAGTTTAAAGGGAAACGGCTTTTTTTTTTTTACATTGGTCCTTGATTTTACGTTATTCCATCATGTTCTTCTCACCCATATTAGTTTTGTGTCATTTGGAGCTGTTCTGAAGATATTCCCTTAGGTTATATCCAAGTAACGTCTTCCTATGGAAAACGAGTTGAAGGCACAAAGCCTCTGCTGGGCTTTTTTCTGAACATCGACTCCCTCACCAAGAAAGCCCAGCAGAGGATGTACTTCCTGCGGCAGCTGAAGAAATTCAACCTGCCCAGGACAATGATGGTTCAGTTCTACTCCTCCATCATTGAGTCCATCCTCACTTCCTCCATCACCATCTGGTACGCTGGTGCCACCGCTAATGACAAGAGCAGACTGCAGCGTGTCATCCGGTCTGCAGAGAAGGTGATTGGCTGCAACCTCCCATCTGTCCAGGAGCTGCACGCCTCCAGGACTCTGAGGCGTGCAGGGAAGATTGTGGCTGATCCCTCGCACCCCAGTCACAAACTATTTCAGTCACTACCCTCTGGCAGGAGGCTGCGGTCCATCAGGACCAGAACCTCCCGTCACAAAAACAGTTTTTTCCCATCTGCTATCGGCCTTATCAACAAGGCCAAGACCCGCCCGTGACACTGGACAATGTTTCTCTCCCCCATTCAGGATTTCTGCGTTACATTAACGCACAGTCTACTGTTTGTATATAGCTTCTGTGTGTATATATATATATATATATATATATATATATATATATATATATATATATATATATATATATATGTATGTATATATATATATTCTATCTTATTTTGTTATTTTGTTTTGTTTTTTGTCTGCACCATCTACACCAAGTCAAATTCCTTGTAAGTGCAAACCTACTTGGCAATAAACTTGATTCTGATTCTGAAACTAAACTGTTCATAATTTATTGTTTATGGTACGCCAGCATTCAGAACATGTAGGCCAATCACTGTCCCCCAAACATCCGCCGTTATATTATTTTATTTTATATTTCTTTTAAAACAAAGCGGTGCGTGTATGACGTCATCCGTGGGCACCGGCTACCATTCATTCATCCTGTCTGCTGAACTGCTGCTAGTTTTCCTCCCATGCCTGGAAGATGTCTAGTGCTGCTACCACAGATGATCTCGCTCCCCAGATGGAATTGAACGATTCAGATTAGCTAGAATGAATAGAAGGGGTAGAGCGTAGCCGCCTGTGGCCCGGGCGGGTGTGGACAGTGATTGGCCTACATGTTCTGAATGCTGGCGTACCATAAAGAATAAATGATGAACAGTTTAGTTTGTGCCTTCAAGTCGTTGCCCATAGGAAGACGTTACTTGGATATAACCTAACGGAATATCTTCAGAACGGCTCCAAATGACACAAACCTCATATGGGTGAGTAGAACATGATGGAATAACGTAAAATCAAGGAACCAATGTAAAAAAAAAAAACGGTGTTCCCCTTTAAGGCTAATGCTTTCCCCACATAGGCAGCTAATTTTTCTGTGTAAGGGGCTGCTGTCAGAGTGCAGAACTCTCTTTGGACATGGTTTTGATGAGGGAATTTTATCATGTAGTTAAAAGCTAAAGAAGGTTTATGCTGTGCAATATTAGCTGTTTATGGTCTCACTGCTGCATCTCATGGTTTAGTCAACTCATGGTTGGGAGAGCTTATTTTCTCAATCTTAAAAAATAAATAATTTAATAGTAGAATCAAATACAGCTCGATGCAACATTAGATCACAGAGTTATGTTTGTTTTTTCCTCAGATCTGTGTTAGTTAGTTAGTTATTAGCTGATTGTAAAGCTGATAAAAAAAAGCGTTAACTCCAACGTCTGAGGGTAGTTACCATTTTAAAATACAGGCCATCAAAAATAAAGGATTATTGTGATTTAAGATATTAAAGATATTTGAACTTAACATAAAGCGTAGAAAATGCTTCCTAGGCTGAAGGGAAGGATGCAGGAAGCTCGTCTCCAGCTGTAGCAGAATTACATCTCATTGCACTGAATCCAACCTTTCCATTACCTCCTACCTGCAAACACTGCAGCGCCTTGTTTGACTTCAGATTAGAGGCTGCAAAGTCAAAAATGATAGCGCTCATAATGACACGTGAAGAATGAAGGATTTTCGGCCACTCCTTTAAATCTTACTGCTAATTATTTAACACGAAATCTCTCCTATTTTAGTCATGCTAAACATCAATCACATCAGTGAGATGTCATCTGATGTGATGTTCTCTAACCGCCTGCAGGAACTATCACGTGTTTTACTACCTGCTGGCTGGAGCCAGTGAAGAGGAGAGGAAGGCATTCCACCTGCTCAAACCAGAGGAGTACCACTACCTTAACCAGGTCAGCCGCCGCACAGACTCCCACAAACACACAACAGATACGGCAGAAAGAAAATAAATCACTGCAGGACTTTCATGTTTTGACATTATTAAATGAAACACAGTGGACTTTCTCTCTGGTGACTCCTGTTTACTCATTTGGTGCAGCGAGTCTCATCATCGCCCACAAGTTCAGGTTCCAGCCTCCTTAAACTGGGACCACGTGTGTGTCTGTGTGTGTGTTCGTACATATGTTGTTATGCATGTGCCAGAATGCTACATCCTACATACGTGTGCATCTATAAAGATACATCTGAGTTAGCTGGCAACTGATGCGTGAGGATTCACCCCCCCACCCCCACATCACAGCATTTCTCTAAGGAGTCAGATAAAAGGATAAAAACGCTTTCCTCAGTTCATGTCCATCTATTTCCATCTATTTCATTTAAAAAACATAATTTGGTTCCCCCTTGATCCCCTTTTAATCCCCACAACAACAAAAACAACGACCCCCACCACTGTCTTTTTAAGCATTTACCCAGCCCTGTTTCCATGGCAACAGGAAAACTGTAAAGTCAGCCTGCTGCCGATTCGGTCGTGTGTAGAATGTGCCAGAGGTCACATGCTTTCGCCTGCTTTCTTTGGGGAAAATCGAACCGGAAAAAAGGCGAAGAAACAAATGTTTCTACTGAGCGCTCTCTTCTCACAGTGTGTTTGTGACGGTGCACACACCCCCCACTACTAGAATAAATGGAGTCAGTTCAATCACTAATGAATATTCCAGTTGTTTTCCTACCCAAGCTCCTCAATTTGAGCTTGTTTATTCACCATTTTGCTAGGAAATAAGAACTGTGGGGTAAATTGAAGATCAGCATTTTTGAGGCTGATTCAAACTCCCTAATATCAAAAAAACAGACCCCCAACCATCCTATTTGTCTTTTAGGACTGAGAATAAATACAAAACATTTTGGTATTTCACTTTGGGATTAACTGAATAAAAACACTTTAAGGGTTTATCTAAGAACAGAACCTATGGAGGTGTCTCTGTTTGGGTCACTAAAAGTATGGTGAGAAATCTGCTCCAATATTATGAAACCATAAGCATGTTTTAGAAAAGGAAATATGAAGAATATAAGTTTCAAAAATGGAACCTTTAGAAACTTCTCAATTGAAAAAATCATTTGAGAGTAACTTATAATGTATATTCAACAGTTCAAACAATATTTTAAGTTTACACTTTTTTTTGTTTAATTTTATTATTTAATTTTTTAAGCTGTGTTTTTCAAATCATTTAGGTTGGGGAGGACTGAGTTCTTTAAATTGCATTATTTTTTTAATTGTGTTTTACAGATTAAACTTGCCGTTGTTCTGTGCTCAGACCAATAGAAATGGGTCTGCTTTCCTTGGATGTTAGTAACAGCATTTCTATTGGTCTGCACACAGACCAACAGGAAGTGTGGAAGCTGAAATTTGTAAAATGGGATTTGAAAAGAATGCAGTCTCCAAAATTAGAAAAAATAAAAGCCTAAAGATTATGAATTACTCCAAATCCCTTTAACATTAAGAAGTTTAAAAAAGAATTATATTTCTATGATGTTTTTTCTTTCTATTTCATTTTTTGAAAGGATTTCTTTTCTTTCACAGATTTCTCTCCTTATTAAGAAGGCAGCTGGAGTTTCATTGCTCTGCTCTGAAACTGGATTTTTAAAAAAGCTTTCAGACATCCTGCCTTTCTTACAGGGCTGTCTGGTTATAGAATATGAAGGTAGCTGAAAACAACTGCGTTGTAATTTGTTTTGTTTTTTTTATTGAGGTTTTCTCAGGTTTTATGCTTGCAAAACAAGAAAAGAAAATGCGTTTTAAACAGCTGGGGCCTTGTCCTCCAAGGTCTTCCTGTAGAAAAATGTATACAAGCTTCATAGAATGGGCCAAGCTGATCTGCTAACATTGAATTGCGAGTCTAAAATGAGCTGGACTCCAAACATTTTAGTAACCTTTGCCTTCATGAAAATGGATGAAAATTGCTATGAACTTCATGTAAAAATTGACCCACAAAATGATTTTAATGTTCCTCTACCGGCTCTGTTCGAAGCACAGCTATCCTGGATTAGATTATTATTGATCTGCTTTGGTTTGCAATATTTTGGGTCAAAGGGGAGCTGCTGGAGGTCAGGTGTCAGGAGTTTAATGTAGATGCATTATTTTCAGTTTTTATAATTTTTATAAATATCCAACCCTTGGACTTAAAACGCAGCATTTTATCCCTCAATTAGAAAACTGAAGCAGGGAAAAATATCGATAAATATGGGCAACAATGGGGATATTAGAAGCTCACAGATGAGATCATAAGTAATTGATCATAAACTAGTGGATTTAAACATTTATACCGTGTATGTGTAATCTGTAATCTGTCTGAGTTTGTGCAGATTAAAGGTGTGTTCAAGATCAGCATCACATTTAACGATTCTTCCCTGCCAGCTGTCTCTGCTTTAGACCTGCAGCCATTTTTGTTTTTTACGTGACGCAGTTTTTCTCAGTCAAATTGTCAGTTTTCCTTTTGTTTTAACCCACTTTGCCTTGCTTCCAGATGACTAAGAGACCCCACAAACTCCACTGGGACATTTGCTATGAGACTGAGCTGGTCAGTATGATGCCAGTTTGTTTGTGTACGTCTGTGTTCATGGGTGTGTCGTGCTTCAGTGGGATTTTAGTGCAAGTTCTGGTCTTGGTGTCTCCCGGCTGTCCACACCCGCCTGCTCTTAGTGAACCAGACCGACTTTAGAGGCAACCTGCTCCAGTTCATTGGAATGTGCTACTAAGATGTTTGAAAGGATACCTTATAATACTGGTCCTTGTTGATTAGGGATGCACCGTTTCCAGTTTAGGGCTTGTTTCTAATAGGTTTTTGTTTTGTTTTGGGTTTTTTAAGCTTTGACTTGCTTATACAGATATTTTTCTAACTTCTATTTCGTTCCAAGGACTTTAATATGACAGGAAGCAATAACATGATGCTTTTCTTCTAGTTTTCTCCAACATTGGTGATCAATAATTCATTAAGACAATGTCACATATGACTAAATTCTACCAAAAATGTAGAAATGTCTGTTATATTCATAGATTTACAAACAAAACTATTTCCTAATGTCGAAAGGTCATCAATTTGCAATAAGAGATCATTTTCTTTTGATCTCTTTAAAAAAGATACTTATAAGATATTAAAGCTACAGTGTGTAACTTTCAGCGACATCTAGCGGTCAGACTGCAGACCGCAGCCACATGAACATCTCCCCCCCCCCACCGCTTCTCCCCCCCAACAGTACGGCGAGCGTTACGGGACAAAATGTCTTCCACGACGTCCGCATCACCTACCTTCTCAAGTGATGAGGTTTGTTTACATAGATAATTTTACAGATAGTATTTCATTAGTCTGTGTAGGGTATAGATTTCATGTAGACTTAAGATAATAAATATACCCTTTATTTTTTCTACATCGTTGTGACGTTTTGGCGATCTCGCGATCGCTAGTTTGTTGGCTCTGCGCTGCCGTAGCGCAAAGATGTCTGCCTCCATGGCTGCGAGACCCGCTCCTATGTAATTATAAATAACGAATTCTAAGGCAACGCAAATATTAAGGTTAAGAGGCTGAGCTCGTAGATGATGATAAATAACATAGTTATGTATAATATATTACATTTCTGACTGTACATCCCTGTAATTATTACACACTGTAGCTTTAAAACCATTATTGCAACACATTATTTTATAATCTTAGACTCTTTATGAATACTCTTATGTATACGCCCAAATTTGAAAAAATACATAGAAAGTTCAGCGTGTGGCAGTGTTTTTGTTTTAGGAGATTCTGGGACATAAGGCATGTGACAGAGGCTTAATCTAACGTCCTGGTCTGACATGGCGAGTCCACATCTGGAAAAATACCTGGATCTGAGTTTACTAAAGTTAACTATTAAATGCTAGAAGACTACTTAGAAACCTTAAAAAAAATGCTTTGTTGCTACTGCTTGACTAAAAAACGTAAAATATTATTTTAGGTGTAATTATTGCTCATTTATGTAATTATTGAAAAGGAATTTTATTTTTATTTGTTTCTGGCAGATATTGGTCTTTAATATTGGATTCTGGACAGTGTCCAGTGTGTAAAATTAATATTTTAGACATTATTTTTAATGTGTTTTATCCTGAATTAAGTCCATAATACTCGCCAACATTCTGCTTTAGAGAAGAGACGTTGCAAAACAGTTTTAAGAAGAAAAAAACAAAAAATGAATCTTTAGAACCTGTTTTTTCAGTTTAGAGGCGGGTAGAGTGCCAGGAATTATTCTGAAAAAGATTTCAAACTGGTCAGATAAAAGGGCTAAATAAGGACTGAGTAACTGATCTACTTGATATTCATGATCATAATATCAGACTTTTTTTTTAATGATGATAATTTACACGAAATATGATGTTATTTGCAAATTTTGGTGATTTAAAAAAAATAAGATAAAAAGAAAATAATTGTATAAAATACAGCGATTACACACAATTATGATTCCAGGTTGAATAAACACTGTTCAAAGAATATTTTTGGTTATAAAATATACGAAATCAAGACTTAAAGGTTACTTAAAGGTTAGTTCGTTAGTAAATAGTATGCTGTATCTGGTTAGTGGAAGTAGCTTACCCTATTCTGGATTTTCCTTTGACCTCCAAATATTACAGCAGGATCAACAGAATAAAAAAAACATTAAATTAATGAAACTTGCATAGAAAACAGAAGTTTGACTAAAGCATGAACTCCATCTGTGTCCCTCTGGTTATTTTGGCTTAATACAAGCTTTTCATGATGAGTAGAGTTGCCAGAAATGTTACACAAATAAGAGTGATGATACTTTATATTTTCATTCAAAGTTACTAAAGTAAATGTAACTAGTTACTACCAACCTCTGTCTTTAGATAATGTAGATCCTTAGCTTAGATTTCCAGGAGGCTGCAAACGTTTTCTAAATTGGGATGTTCCCTCTAAGTGATAGAAGGTGGGTGAAACTCTGTTCAGCCTTCCTGTTATCTGCAGTAGTTCTGCTCTTCTTGAGTCTAAATCCACCGCAGAGATGCCTTCAAAACAGAGGTCTGGTTTTGGACAAACAGCTCAAATCTCTTTTACTTCATTCTAAACACAATGCTGCTAATAAAACGCGATAAATGTGAAAATTCTTCCCTCAGTAGCGGCCTTCACACTGAAGACTGTTGTTATTTTTAGTGCAGCCTGGTAGAGTTTAAATGTTTACAGATCCAAAACCTGTATTTAAATTCTTCTGTGTTGCGTTCAGGGACAATTTTCTGATTTCTCGGTGCATCTCTACTATTTATAAATTAAAACGTAAATGAGAAGGAATCCCTTCAAACAACTCTTCTGGATGACGCTGCTGTTAATGATATCAACGCAGGAAACTGCCATCTTTATAAGGAAGCTTCAGGGTTATCAATGGCCTGAAACTCAGCTTAAAGAGTCTACTGTTTCCAAAATGATAGAATCACTAATACGGTTAGCTGTCTCAAAACCATTAACAGACAAATAAAGCACTTCCTCTTATCATAATATAAAGTCTCTAGAGTAATGATTTGTTGCAGGTTTATAGATCTGGATTTCAAGTTTAAATTGGCTTTTGATCAGAGAGGTCCTTCAGGCTTCAACTCCGGAAACTTCCCTACAAAGTGTGTGGTCTGGGTCCATTGTGTGTGTTTCATCGTTTGGCTGGTCTTTGCCGCTGTCCAGCAGGCCTCAAGATAAGGTGTGTAATGTTTGGTCAGCGGGATTTGTTGTGTGTGTTTAAGGGATTTGGTGTCGCCTAATGGGAGATTATGTTCCTCCAACTGTGTCGTTGAGCAAACAGCCGAGCATATGACTCCCAACTCCACCGCCGATCATTCTTGACTTTGGCTTAGCGTCTGCTGTTTTCAAACTGCTGTTTTATCCGAGGCTTTACCTATTCCCAAAACGGGAATCACAATATCATGGCGTTCTCTTAAGAGAGGGTATCCAAGAAAGCTGGTAATGAAACGCCTTGCAGACGTTTGACTGCATCAGAACATTTCCTGCAGCGAAACAGTCGCTGATGTTTCCTCTTCACTGCTGGGAATTAATCTCCAGCTCTCAGCCGAGCTGGAAAGAGGAACTTTATTAGCATGAAGAGAGATTTTTGGAACTCGCCGAGCCAGTTTCACTGCGAGAAGACTTCACATACAAGAGTTTATGAGGAAGCAACTTTTTTCTCTAAATCTTGATTTAGTTTTTTCAATGACATTGTAGCGTTAAATTATAATTTTAGCATAAACATGTTTAGTTTTACAGTTATTCCCTTTGCTTAGATTTACCTTTAAAAACCCTCCTGAAATATAAAATTCATCCAACTTTGAAAGGCTCAGTGCAAAGCAACGTGTCAGTCTTCTGAAATACAGATATAACTGGTGGTTCTTTAGTTTTGCCAGGAAGTGCAAGTGCAACCTGTACGATTAATGAACTGCTGAGTGAAAACAACCCTCTGTGGCGTAATATGTTAACCCAGCTGTGTCCAGGCTTCATGCAGGTTTGGGTTTGGCTTATGGACTTCACCAAGTACTCATGTGTATCTTTGAGCCCTATTCAAAAGTCATTTGCACAGAATAATCTAGCCAAGAACACTAAAGAGCTAATATTGGGATTAAGATGAACTCAATTCTAGTTGTTAGGTTTGGACTAGCAGGTGTGCATCTTGATCTGTCAGTGTGTGAGGAAAGGTTCACTTCGCATTACAAGGCAACACTTGGATACGGCGAGAATCAAATGCACCTAAATCATGCTTAGTGCAGGTAAGCCGGAGTACCCGGGGAGAAGCCATGCGTGCATGGAGAGAACATGCAGAGAGAGCGGAGCTGGGATTTAAACCAGCTGCCAAGCACCAGTACTAATTACAGTTCCATCCTGTCTTATTTAGATGTTTTAACCTTATTAACATTTAGATGTTTTAACCTTATTAACATTTAGATGTTTTAACCTTATTAACATTTAGATGTTTTAACCTTATTAAGATTTAATCCAATGAAGTGTTCTTGTCGCAGCCCTTTTCCTGGACACTTCCATTCTTTAAAAGGGGGAAATTCCCATTATGTGCTTGTATAAAAAAGACCAAAAATCTTTTGATCAGGATGAATAAGGTTATATACACCAACGGTTCGTACTAGTGGTGTTTAGATCGTCCTTTTTGAGCCTAAATAGAGTTTCAGCACAGGGCACTATGAGCTGACATAGACTTGGGGCCATCTGCTGGCGGTACTGTGGACCTCTCAGAAAGCTGAATGGCCACTACAGGTCTGCTGTCCTACGATGCCTCATAGTACAGCGAGGCGCAGACGAAGACCAGCAGATATGGATTAAATAAACTGATCTACAGCAACTCTGTTCAAGTGAATCTTCCCCACAGCGTCTAATCTGAAACAAAAACAAAAATTCTAGCAAATTCAAACAGGCACACAGATGGGTTACCTGACTGGTTTCATCCTTGATGCGTTCTGTTTATAATGAACTTGGACTGTAGAGACTGACAACATTCTTTTGTTTTAAAATGTTCTGAAGAGGATGTTCACTGCTGGGCATAGTTTTCTTCACTTTATGAAGAATTCTCTCCAGAGGCTCTAGAGGAGTTGCTGGTGATGATTCTCAGTCATCCAGATCACAGTCATCCCAAAATGGTTAAAAAAACAGTCCACTGGACTTTGTTTCTAAGTTTGAAGACGTAACGCTCTCCATCCAGGAAGCTTTTTCAACTCAAAATGACAGAAATAGTGTTGAATGTTTTCCAAGTCAAAACAAGGCTTTGTTTTTGGTCCACTCTATAAAGCCTGGAAATTAACATTATTTCTAATATTTTGAATTGAAAGAGCTTCCTGGATGGGAAGTGAAACGTCTTCAAACTTGGAAAAAAAAAGTCCAGCGGAGTCTAGAGGAGTTCCTAAAACAAAGCCTGCCATCTTTATTAGCTTGTTGAGTTCTTTTAAGACATTAGCTCTCTCAACTTTATTGATCTCACATTGTAGAAATTTACCTCTGCATTTAAAGGGGAACAGCGTTTTTTTTTTTACATTGGTTCCTTGATTTTCCGTTATTCCATCATGTTCTACTCACCCATATGAGTTTAGTGTCATTTGGAGCCGTTCTGAGATATTCCATTAGGTTATATCCAGTAACGTCTTCCTATGGGCAACGACTTGAAGGCACAAACTAAACTGTTCATCATTTATTCTTTATGGTACGCCAGCATTCAGAACATGTAGGCCAATCACTGCCCCCCAGACATCCGCCGTTATATTTTTTATATTCATATCTTTTTAAAACAAAGCAGCGCGTGTATGACGTCCTCCGCTCGCAGGACTGGAGTCATAACAGGCAGCCCGGGCCATAGGCGGCTAGGCTCTACCCCTTCTATTCATTCTAGCTAATCTGAATCGTTCATCTGGAGAGCGAGATCATCTGTGGTAGCAGCACTAGACATCTTCCAGGCATGTGAGGAAAACTAGCAGCAGTTCAGCAGACAGGATGAATGAATGGTAGCCGGTGTTCCCCTTTAACCCGTCCCCCTGGGGAGCAGTGGGCTGCCATCGTGCGGTGCCTGGGGAGCAGTGTGGGGTTAAGGGTCTTGCTCAGGGAGCCAGAGTGGAGGCTGTGGGGATCAAACTGGGTACTTGCAACCTTCTGAGAACACAAGCCCACTGCTCTAACCACTAAGCAAACACTCCCCCAAATATTTTTAATTAATTGGAAGAGATCATTCTCCAAAACAGACTGATAGATTTGATGCATCTTGCTGCAAAAGCAGAAGGACCTTAGCTGCCTTAGGAAGTCCAGGCTGCTCGGTTCCGTCTTGTAGACGGCTTCACAGTTGCATCTCCAGTGTTAGTTGTCCAGGTGAATCCCAAGGTATTTCTACTCCTCCACCACCTCACCTTCTTCTCTTTTGATGTTAATAGGATTGAACTTGTTCCTGTTTCTTTCATTGCTGTTCCAGGCTTATCCTTCTTTAATTTTTTTTGTTTTGTTTTGTTTTACACTAGATTTTGTACTTTCTTTACTTTTTCCACATTTTGCTCGGAGATGCTAACTGACTTAGTAGGCTACTTACTTGTTTACCCCCTACACAGATGCCCAGTTTTATAGCCCTGTTATTGAAAATATACACAAATGGCTTTATTTACTTACAAACCCCAAAATAACAAATCACACACCAACTGGACGCAGCAATCTGCCAATAATCTTCATCTCTTCTCCTGGTTCTACTCTGTTGTTGCTTTCAAAAAAGGCCTCTGAATGAGCCCATCCTATCTGTGACCCCCACAGGTCAAGCAGGGGGTGGCTTTTTATTCACTGACGTAGAAAACGGAAAGTTTGGTGGACTAAGGCCACATATCTGATCATCTGACCAACCCTAAAGGCCTGTTCAACCTTTGACCTCTCCCAGTGGTCAGAGTGTGCTGAATTCCACACATGGAGCTGGCCAGCAGTTTGAACGGCTGCAAAAAAATTCCAGAGATCTTGAAGTAAAAATAGAAAATAAATAAAAGGAAATAGAGAAAAAAACAGGTTATGCTTCAAGATCCCAAAGGCCAAACATTTTGGATGTATTTGAGTGTTGGGTGGCTGTGGGGGCGTCTCTGTCCTGGTGGTGAAGGATGTCTGTTGGTGGGTTGGAGAGCAGACTGGTTGCTTTAGCTGATTAACGGCATGGATGATGCAAAAGAGGAGAATTTACATCTACACCACCTGCCAAGAGGCTTCATAACCCCTAAACGCTCCAAATTTGTTACAACCATAAACTTCTTTGGGTTTTGTTGGTGTTTTTTGTTAGATTATGAGAGCAAAAATAAACAGTTAGGATTTATTTACAAATTTGGCACTTACTGGCCCATTGAAGGTGGCAGCATCATGCTGTGGGGGCGGGTTTGTTTGGCAGGGGAAGAGAAGCAGGTCATCAATCAGGAGAGGATGCAGGGAGAAAAGCAGGAATTTCCTGGAAAAAAAACAAACCTGTAGGCCTATGGAGGGAATTGTTTCATTATTGTTGCAAGGTAAGAACATGTTTTGGCAATATACTTTACAAAAATAACATATTTTATACTGTAGTTTGTAAAAAAAAAATGCAATTCAGAAATGAAACTTGGAGAAATAATCTAATCAAAGGTTTGCTGTGCTCATAAAATGTGGCCTTGTTTTTCAAAAACAATATTTTTTACATGTAGTTTGGTTTGGATATGATACTTTTTCAAATATTTTTCAAAGAACAGTTTTTACAGATTTTAGATTTTGCTAACGTCCAGCAGACCAATAGAAATCTGTCTTATTTCCTCCCTCCTGAGGGAAGCCCCGCCCCCAGAACCGAAAGGAATTTGATTTGTAAAACACAATTTGAAAGAAATCCACTTTCTAAAACTTAAGACATGTCATTTGAGAAAAAAAAATTAAATACAGAATCTGTAAAAGAATAAGTAAAAACCATAGAAAGTAGAAAAGTTAATCTCATACCCTTTGATAACATTTTTTCAGTTTCCTTTTTAAATTGCATTTGAAAGGGAATTAATATATACATTTTTTATTCTTTTTCAGATATTCCTTTTAAATGTGTTCTTTGCTTCAAATAATACTGGAACAAATTTTACTCTATAGCCATTAGATTGTTTCCTTTGCCTTAAATCACTGCTTTGTGTTCAGTTATATCCCAGTCTAAAGTGCATCCTTGGATCTGGAGGTGTTAAAAGTTCGGGGGGTGTGAATACTGCCGCGAGGCACAGCAGATGTGGATCTGATCACTCTGTTAATAAGCGACCTGAGAAATGTTATTCTGTGTCTCAATAATCGTCTTTGCTAAACTCAAAGATCTCCCCTGACTTATTTTTTTCTAAACCCCAAATAGCTGCAGTTTTGGTTTTCAACCAAAGCAATCCCTTGAGGCTGCCAAAGCTGATCTCTGTGTTTCCTCCACTTCCATCAGTGTATCAAATTGTGCAGCTTTTTGGGGGGGCTTGAGGTCGAAAATAAGCGGCGGCCATAAAACTCGTCTGCTGTTCCACCAGAAACCTCTGTGGCGCTTTGCTGCAATCGGAGAAGCTATGCAGCGAAGTTCCCTGCGTCGTTACCGGCCAGAGGAAACAATGGAGAGGAGTGTAGAAACTTGTGGATTATAGGTTCCTCTGTCTTCCATCGCAGGCCGCTCGCTGTGGTATGTGCTAATTACAACTGGCTGTTGGGAGCAGAGAGAAGGCTGACCGAGCAGCTTCCGAAGAGGCACTTCCTGGATCGCTGGACTCCTCAGACATCATTAGTTAGGGTCTGAGTGATGGCAGAGATCCTCCATCTCAACCTTGGAAACAAAGACTGCCTGATATCAGAGTCTCATGATTGCCCAGGAATGTACTCATGTTCGGCATCCAGGTTTCCCCCTTAGTGCTGCTGTGGCCTGCTGCTCCTCTGGAGAAATAAACCATGGAAATGATGTGTTCTGCTTGACATTGTGACATGCTGGTTCAGCCGCATGCTGTCAGTCTAACAGGCTTTGATCCATTCATTGCTGATGTGCCATAAATGTGAAATCAGGTTGATTTTGCTGATACTACCTGTGCCGATTTTTTTGTCTTTGTCTCTGCCTTCTCTCTCTGCATGTTTGCTTCTGACACCAGCACGACTGTTTTACTGTGGAGGGGGAGGACCTGAAGCATGACTTTGAGCGTCTACAGCTGGCCATGGAGATGGTGGGATTCCTACCCGCCACACGCAAACAGTAAGGCAGCCCAGACAGAGATGAAGCATAACTGTAACCCTGCAGCCTGTTAAATCAACCTGTGAACCTCCTCTGAGCTTTATCAGCTCCGTTTCTTTTTATTTATGGCCTTCCCCTGACTCAAACTGTTCACTCAGCAGATGGGTGGCTGGGAAGGATCTGGATGTGAAAGCGATAACCAAACCTTTTTTTTTTTTTCCAGGATTTTCTCCCTGCTGTCTGCCATCCTGCACCTGGGGAACATCCGCTACAAGAAGAAAACCTACAGGGATGACTCCATCGACATCTGTAACCCAGAGGGGCTGCCCATCGTCTCAGAGCTGTTGGAGGTAAGCCCAGAATCCAGACGGATCAGCGAAAACTCCATTGCATCAGAGTGTTCTCTAGAAAAGGCTGTTTCAGAAACTCAACACCATTGGGGTTTAACCTCTGCCCTGCTGGACTACTTTGAACGCTGCTCCAAAGTGCTTTTATATTCTGTATTGGATCAAGAAAGGATGTTCAGAGTTTGTGTTGAGGGCAGAGATTAGGAGTTGCTTCAGCTACAATTAAATTAATTTATCTATTTGACACCAATTCACAACATGTCGTCTCAAGGCAGGTACAGTAACAATTCAGTCCGACCATACGATCAGATTCATGGTTCAATAAACTGAAGCAGGTGATTACATCCAGTCATTGGCTTTTGGATGTACTCCTCTCAGGTGAGCATCTGTCAACAGTAGATATTCGCTTGCATTTTGTCATTGACTCTACAGCAATCCCTCACACCAAGCATGCTTGTAGTGACAGTGGAGAGGAAAAACTTCCAATTAACAGGAGGAAACCTCCAGCAGAACCAGACTCGGTGTGAGCAGCCATCTGCTGAGGCCCACTGGGGTTCAAGGAGACAGAAGCAGGGATACAAAAAGAAGCAAAAGGCAACTGTCAACCAGCTCCACAGGCGGCCCCATCCAGGGAACACACAGCCAGGCAGACGAGCTCCGAGCCAGCTTTCATGTCAGAGGATGTAGAGAGCACATCCAGTTATTAAACAGGACTACATTAAAAAAACAGGACCTCCAACATCTATAAACAAAGTGTTGATGGCAGCAGCACAGCTGATATTTCTCTGGAGGATGGAGTCACAGCCAAACAGGAACAGACCAGATGAAGCTACTATGAGAAAAAGCAGAGAGAGCAGAACGTTAGAGATTGAACTAACAGATTCTGCAGAGTGGGAGAATAGAGATAGAATGAAGCAGAATGATGAAATGGGTCCCTATGTCCTCCAGCAGTCTAAGCCTATAGCAGCATAACTATAGAGATAGCTCAGGATAACCTGAGCCACTCTAACTATGAGCTTTATCAAAAAGGAAAGTTTTAAGTCTAGTCTTAAAAGTAGACAGAGTGTCTGCCTCACGGACTAAAACTGGTAGTTGGTTCCACAGGAGAGGAGCCTGATAACTAAAAGATCTGCCTCCCATTCTACTTTTAGAAGTTCTAGGAACCACTAGTAAACCTGCAGATTGAGAGCGAAGTGCTCTGTTAGGAACATAAGGAACAATCAGATCTCTGATATCAGATGGAGCTTGGCCATTTAAGGCTTTATATGTGAGAAGGAGGATTTTAAATTCTATTCTGGATTTAACAGGAAGCCAATGAAGAGAAGCCAGGATAGGAGAGATATGATCTCTCTTTTTCATTTTCATCAGAACTCTGGCTGCAGCATTTTGGATCAGCTGAAGGCTTTTAACTACAGTTTGTGGACTTCCTGATAGTAAAGAATTACAATAGTCCAGCCTTGAAGTAACAAATGCATGGACTAGTTTCCATGCATTTGAAGGAAGGAAATTCTAGAAACCTCTTTGATATGGGATTTAAATGACAGGTCCTGATCAAACATAACTCAATTTTTTTTGTTTACTGTATTAGCCACAACTAATTAAATTGCATCCAGGTGAAATAAATGATCCCTATGCTCCACCTGTTGGGGCTTTTACTGAATGTACTTTTTGTTCAGGCTATTTTTAGATGGCCACTGCAGTGCGCTGTTTGGGGGGAATGTTCAACAACAGGAAATGTTTTACTGATTCTGGTGATGCCATGTTTTTATGCAAGCTACAGAAAAGGAGTTTTCCATTTCTTCTTTAGTTACATCTATGAGTTTATCAGGATTTAACGAGATGAACCAAAACAATGTGGTGCAAAATCATGAATGTGAAGGGATTTAAATCATAGTGCTCCCAAAAAATGAAGAATATGTCGTTCATATGTATTTCCTGGTGTGATTTATTAGCTTGTAGAATTAGCTCCTGGTGTTCTTGTGGCAAACCCTCTACCAGCTCCACACATCTACAGACTGGGTTATATTATTGCAGAAGAGCTCAGTTATAGTCAGACCAGAGAGAAGAATGAGAGTATCAGAGGATGCTTTTCCCTCGTAGCCACGTGTTCTCAATTGGATTTGTGTCTGGACTTTGAATAGATCATCTAACACATGCAAACATGCAGGTGTTGAACATCCTGTTCTCTTGTTGCATGTTTAGGCTCAAAGAGCAGCATCTGTCCAATCATTTTAAAGCCCAAGACAGATTTTTTTTCCCCGGGACTATTTCACTCCAATTAGCCCCAGAGCATGATACTGCCACCACCATGCGTCACAACAGGGATGATGTCACGCTGCATATTTTAGGGCTGAAACAATCAATCAGATTAATCGATTACTGAAATAATCGTCGACTAATTTAGTAATTGATGAATTGTTAACTGGAGTAAAGAGACTCTAAAACATTTAGCTGATTGAGCGACACATTTAGAACAGTAATTATATGAAAATTGTAAAAAAAAAAAAAAGTATAAATATTTTGAAAAAAATATTTTCATCTGTCAAGATCTAAAAAATATTCTTCTTTAAAGAATCTTTTGCTGTCCGATTGTTAATTGATTAAATGCCAATGATCAGTCCATTTGCTGCACATGTTCAGAAAGGTCCAAACAGGCAGCAGCAAACCATTTGAAAACGAACCATGCAAAGAGCAGTGTTGCTAACTTAGCGCTTTAGTCACTATATTTAGCCACTTTTCAGACCCCTCTAGCACTTTTATTTCATAAAAGGTGCCTGATGCAAAATCTAGCAGCTTCTTTCTGTTACTGGAGACTTTTGGCTCTTGACTCAAATAAAAAAATTATGATTAGAAAATATAAAAATGAAAAACTTTTTCAGGTATTAAAAGGCTGAAATTCTTCTGCTGGTTCTAAGAAGAAGTCTGAGATCTGCCCCTTTTTTTCTGTTCTTTATTTATCCACTTCCTTGCATATTATAATGTCTCTTTGTCTATTTTCTTTATTTTAATATTCGCAACATGAACCACAAACATGCAGGGGTGGGTTTCAGTTTCTGAGCCATTTGGAGCTGCTTTTCATGAGCTAATCATTCTGCTGTGTAGGTTTAGTCTGCTGCAGACCCGCTATCTGTCCACAGGAAGGAAAAAACAGCTCCTGCCCTGGCCGGAGCTTTGTTTACGAGTCCATGTGGCGGCAGACTGCACGCACACACATGCAGAGGCTCCCCAGCGAGCATGTGAGGGAAGCCCACACTAGTCCCATTTACCTAAGGACCAGGAGACCCGCGTCCCAGAACCATCCACAAACGGCAGAGAACTGCAGGACGAGCTTGTTTAGTCATAAACAAAACAACGTCCCAAGTGTGCCGGAGACTTCCATCCACATCACAGCAGGGATGTTATGACTGCATGCCAGGCCGCCCCCCCCCACACCTAAAAACACCATGAATGGACTCTCTGACCCCCTCCTGAAATCCAGAGCAGCCCTAACGTAAGCTAAGCCACATGTTGACCACATGCTCAGCGGCCATGCTTTACATCTACAGCTGATTTAGATGTCCACCAGAGGGGGCGGAGGGAAGGATGTCAGCGCAGACGCTGACTCCAACCAACCTTCAAGAAGATAAAGATCACAGCTCCGTTATGAAGTCAACCAGTCTGGACAGAAGCTTCTTGTTTTTAAGGCTTTTTGGCACTATTGGGTTTTATTCATTTTTGGTAGGAAGCAGGGGTAGATTTAGGAAATCTGGGGTCCTAGGCAAAAACAGACAGGGGGCCCTCTGAATTGAGAAGACAACACATAAAACAGACCCATTATACAGATAGAGAAATGTAGAATAGAATAGACATACATTATTTGTTCTATAATTTGTCCCTCTCTCCTTGGCAAAAGTAAATAACCCAGTCCTTCTTTTCACTGTAGACAAGCCATGATCTGCTTCTCTGTTCTCCATTTTTCATTTGGATGAAATAATAGCTGCATGAATCATGACAGCAGACAAGATAGAGGAGAGCAGGAGGCGGGGTTACCAATCTACTCGCTCTGGAGAGCAGAGTTCGCTGCTTTTAGATGTTGTCTCCAAAGTCTCCAGTAGCAGAAAAAAGTCTCTAGATTTGGCGCTAGGAGCTTTTTAGAAATCAAAGTGCTTGAGGGGTCTGAAAAGTTTTTAAATATAGTGACAAAAGTGCTAAGTTAGCAACACTTAACATTATAAGCGTTCTGATGGCATTTTAGGGAAAGGATTTTGATCAAAAACATAATGTGCACAAATAAGGAATAGTTATATTAACCATATAAGTAAATATGTAAACATAGTGGGGGGGGGGGGGGGGGGGGGTGCAGTAATCGAGCCGTTTACTGCATGTGACTAAGAGGGATGTTTAATGCTTTAATGTCTGATTCCAAAGGCAAAACCTAGTTTTATCGATTCTGTTTCACAAGATTACATGGATGTCTCACTCTAAAAGAAATTGTAAGAATGTACCATTGGTATGTTTATGGTTAAAAAACCTGTTCATGGTTCAGTAAAGAAAATTTTAAATGATTTTAAAACATATACTGCTTAGTTCTGTGTTAATGGATCAGGAAATGAAAATTATGCCCATCTGATTTTTTTTTCTCTAAATAAAATAATTCATCAAAAGACAACACTGAAAAACCTATTATTCTATTGATTAACCTACTGTGGATGAAAAACGTTTCTTCCTGCTTGTGTTAAAGTGTAATGAACAGTTCTGCTCAGACTGCCGTCCTTTATTATTATTATCTTTGAGCTCTCGCATCTGGATGCCTTCAGGTTTTCTTGGTATAATGATGATAATCAAACCTAACTGTAGCTCTGGACAGGGCCGTAACTAGACTCTCTGTTTTCCCACTTATTTAATTAGACACTGATAGGCAGCTAAGTTGGTAAAATCACTTAATGACATATGCTGATAAAAAAAATACAACAAGAATGCATTGAGTCTTTTATTGTGCATCCCAATCCCTAACTCTGGATAAGCACATAGAGGTTTTTAGTGCAGCCAGAATGTTTTATTGATGGATTTTAGGGCTTTTTGTGTAAGAGGGCCTTTTAAAGGGCGACACAAGTGGCTGAACCTTGCTAAATGCCCTTTTCTGTGGGTGCTGAGATGGTGCAATTTAAACTTAAAACTTATTCAATGTTTCAAGAGAATTAGGGAGCTTTGTGTTACTGGGCAAAGATGATGGGAGACGCCGTTTTAAGAGGGTAGGGATTGATGGAAATCAAACAACTGGGATTTCCTGTTTCCTATATAGGAAAATCGGCTCTCGTGGGCTGATGGATGACTGTTAGATTAAATCTGAGGTTTAAAGTCGACTGGTGGTCGAAAGGTTTCTCAGTGCAGACCTAAAACCAGACCAGTGGAATGAAGCATCTGTGAATCAATCAAATCTGATTCAAAGGCATTAAACAAATTTGGATTCGCTTAGAGCTGAACCACTGACCCCCACTGACCAACGCTAGTAAAACTCCTGAGGTTTAAGCTAATAGAGCAGGGATGATGGCAGAGCGGTTAGCCTGTTACCAAGCAACAAATAAAACGGAAACGTAAAGACCAATCAGCGAGAGGCAGAATAGGCTTTGCTCCTCGTAGAGGGATTATCAGGCAGTGTGAAATGAAGTCTGATTATACCACCCCCAATGATCCCCCCCAGCACACACACTCCTCCAGCAGTCCCCAATCCACCTCTGTTCATTTCTAAGCTTTTCACCAATGCACTCATCTTGGTGTTAACTAATAAAAACACGCCCCGTTTTCTTTATGAAGACGTCACGTTGTCGCTGCCTCTGAGATGTGTCCGCACAAACATGTGGAGGCTCAGAAGCAGCTGCTGTTTGGCTCGCTCCCATAATCCCTCCAGATAGAGGCGATATGTGCACTGACATCTGCTGCCCCCGTCATCGGTGGTTCAACTGGGGCCAAGTTTGCCACAGGCCACATTCAATTGTCCTGTGAGTACAGAGCAGCGCTCACAGGCTAACCTCGGTCAGCTGCGTTAAAGAGGTGAAGGTCAAGTTGTTGACTGATGGGGAAAGACTCTTCTTTAGTGGTGCCACGCGCATTTTATATCGAAATGGAGAGAAATATCTCATCATTGTCAAAATTTAAAAAAGCCTAATAGGAAAAATGGATTACAATATGTCCTTCTGCATTGTCGGTTGTTACCATAAGGCAATACAAGGCAGTTGCCTTGGGCCCCTAGTTCCGGGGGCCCCATAAAACTATTTTTACATACATGGTTAATCCAACTATTCCTTATTTGTGCATGTTAATTATGTTTTAGATAAAAATGCTTTGGCTAAAATGCCATCAGATCGCTTAGTATGCCAACTAACCTCATTTGTTGCTATATTTAGCAAATTTTTAGACCCCTGTGGTACTTTCAATATACAAGAGCCTAGTGCCACATTTAGGCACTTTTTTCTGCTACTGGAGACTTTGGAGACAGCATCTAAAAGCAGCGAACTCTGCTCTCCAGAGCAAGTAGATTGGTAACCCCGCCTCCTGCTCTCCTCTATCTTGTCTGCTGTCATGATTCATGCAGCTATTATTTCATCCAAATGAAAAATGGAGAACAGATAAGCAGATCATGGCTTGTCTACAGTGAAAAGAAGGACTGGGTTATTTACTTTGGCCTTTTTGGAAACACAGGAAGGAGCAATCAGCTAAGTGAGCTTAGTGCTTGGAAAAAATCTTTCATTCCTTTAGAGACAGCATGAAAAGTAAAACAAATTTATAGGCTGATATTATATATAATGTTTTTGGATATGATCCACTAACATAAACAACACATTCATAATTTGTGTAACTTTCATAAACTACGAAACTTTTTGGAAAATACAAATGGATCACGCAAACGATGTGCATCAGTCGAAGCCCACGCTTTAATCAATTTATGATCCATTAAAAGATGGGAACAGCAACGTTAAGAGATGCTAGAGATTTTGCAATGAAGAAAGAGAAGCCTGCCTCTAAATGTCCAAACCAGTGTTAATTTCGTCAGCTTTGTTTAATTTAGTCTAAGGCAAAATGACAAAAATCTATTTTAGTCTTAGCCATATTTAGTCACTGCCTTCCCAATTTATTCTTAGTCTAAATGATGAAAATCAATTTTAGTCTTAGTCAAATTTTTGTCATTTTTGTCATTTTAGTGAACACTGTAAATAATAGAACTCCACACACTGATTCTCTTTTTCTCTATTTAATTTATATAACACTGTGCAGAATAGAACTTCACACACTGATTCTCTTTTTCTCTATTTAATTTATATAACACTGTGCAGAATAGAACTTCACACACTGATTCTCTTTTTCTCTATTTAATTTATATAACACTGTGCAGAATAGAACTTCACACACTGATTCTCTTTTTCTCTATTAATTTATATAACACTGTGCAGAATAGAACTTCACACACTGATTCTCTTTTTCTCTATTTAATTTATATAACACTGTGCAGAATAGAACTTCACACACTGATTCTCTTTTTCTCTATTTAATTTATATAACACTGTGCAGAATAGAACTTCACACACTGATTCTCTTTTTCTCTATTTAATTTATATAACACTGTGCAGAATAGAACTTCACACACTGATTCTGTTTTTCTCTATTTAATTTATATAACACTGTGCAGAATAGAACTTCACACACTGATTCTCTTTTTCTCTATTTAATTTATATAACACTGTGCAGAATAGAACTTCACACACTGATTCTCTTTTTCTCTATTTAATTTATATAACACTGTGCAGAATAGAACTTCACACACTGATTCTCTTTTTCTCTATTTAATTTATATAATACTGTGCAGAATAGAACTTCACACACTGATTCTCTTTTTAACTGCACACATTCAGCCTTTTGTCGGCTTGTTTCATCATATCCACTAAGTCTTCATCCTTAAACAGACTTCCCTTCCTTCCCCAACCTCTGATTTTGCTGTGGTGTCATTGTGTCAGGAATCTAGTTGGGAGGAAGAAATTTAAACGATTAATCTCCAGTGTATCAGTAGAACATCTTTGGTGGCTTCCTTCCTCTGGTGTTGTCCTTCGTGTTGTAAACGAAAAGGCTCCATTGATCCAGGCGTTCTTTTCACCCAGCTCCTCCAACAAATCGTACACCAGTATCCGAGCCCCACGCCATGACTGCGAATTTCAGCTAGTATAAGCCCTCTGCTACTACTGACTGAGCGGCGGGAGGCACCGTGGGAATGGCGCCGTGGGGGGACAAACAGGGCAACAATACGTACTCTTCTGTTAAGCTCAAGAAACACTTTTAAAAAATGTAATTGTTTATAATTAATTTGTAATTGTTAATATGTCTATGCGTGAATGACTCCTAAATTTAATCTGGTCTTAATCTCGTTAACAAATCATTTTTTGTTTTCGTCATATTTTTATTTTCTGGAAACAATTTTTGTGCGTCATTGTCTCGTCAACGTCACGGGAAAAAGGGGCGTTGACAAAATATTTTCGTCATCGTCCTGGTTGATGAAATTAACACTGGTGCAAACCTGGCGAAAAGATTTGCAAAAAGAATTATAGCTGTAATTAAAGTTGATTAGCATTTTATGCTCCTAAAACCCAAATAAAATCTATTGTCATTTCTTTTCCAGGTAAAAGAGGAAATGCTACTTGAAGCCTTGACAACTAGGAAGACTGTGACGGTCGGGGAGAGGCTCATCGTTCCTTACAAACTAGCAGAGGTGACTCTTCTGTGAATGCAACATATCTCACCCTAATTTTCATCACCAACCATTCCTGTATTCTTTCAGCTTACCTAACAGTAGAGCGGGCCTTTCTTTGTCTGATGGTACATTTGGCCCTCAGAGGTTTAAGGACCCTTGTGAAATGAAACATTTATTCCTGAGCGATCTGAAGGGAGGTTCAGTTTAAGTTTGAGAAATCCTTGTTGCCTATCTGAGGAGATTGTGGTGGCATTCCCCTAAGCCCCCACCTCTCCTCAGTCTCTTTGATGGGGGTCTCTTCCTCTGCAGCTTCCTGTTTCCTCCAGAGTAAAGCGGTAGCAGTGTTCCCTAACAGCAGCCCTGTAGACCTACAGTCTGTGGATTATTATACCTCCTGGGCGCCTCAGTTGACCTAGATAGGTACTGATGAAGTGTATTGCAGCGAATCTGAGCAGTAACGTTCAGCCCTCACTGTTTATCCTGCTGTTCCTAAAGCATTTAAGAAGGATTTAGTCAAAGAACTCATTCTGTTTGTGGCTGCGGGTCTTTAGTCTGAGGAAGGAAACATTGCATGTAGATTGCCTGTTAGCTGTCCCAGTTAGCTCAACAATAGTTTTCCCTATCACCCCCACCACACACACTCACTCCAGTCATGTGCTCTTTTCTTAGGAATGTGCAACCTCCACTGGAATATACAGAACAGAAACCAGATTCTTGTTCAGTCTTTTTGTCTCCGTCTCCTTCAGTCACACACAAATACACATTTTCCAAAGCACAGCTAGTAGCAGAGGCTCAGACGATGTGATCAGAAATCTAACCTTGTGTGAGAGTTACCACTCTGATAAAGGTTGTCCCAAGGCCAGTTTATATATCACTAGTTATGGGATGAGAGTTTCTGTGAACCTCTGATCGGTAGAACAGAACCTTCTGTTTCTCTGGGGTAAATATGAGATATGACATGGAGGCCTAATGAAGCTGGAGGTAAGAGGAGCCCTATTCATCTCATCAAAAAGCTCAGTCTGAGGGTGCTTAAAGAGTCACTTTGTAGAATGGCAGCAGGGATTGGTGGGCTTGGACCCAGTCTCCATGGCAACCGTCAGATGTAAGCTAAAAGCTGGGATAACAGTGATGCCAGATTTTTCTAACCCAATTATCAGTACAAGTGATGACATCTCGCTGGTTGTTGTTAAGTTCTGGTTAAAATACTACATAAAAACCTCCCCAGATTTGCTAAGCAGACTTTCCCACTGGCTGAAAACCCGTCTGAACCCAGAATCAGCTTTTAAAGGCAGTGGAAAGCGGCTCACTGATGCAACCCGCCTCAGCTCTGATTGGCATGTTTAACCCGCTAAATTACGTGACACCGTTGAGTTCAGCATACGGATGTCAACACATCGCGCCTGTCGTATCTGATCTACCAAGTCATCTTCTTAACAGTCTAGCTGCATAAAGTCACACTTGTTAAGTATAGCTCCCACTTGCGCCGCAATTACTGCTTGCTAATACTGCTGCAATGTTTCTGCTTTTATATCTGCACTGTATATAGCTACAGTTGGTTTTTGTTTTATTTGGTATATATTTCCAGACTTGATTTGATAATGTTTAATCTAAAGAGCAAGGTAAGAGACACACGGACAAAAACAGTTGACTTCTCTGAGCATGTGTGGCCATGACTTTAGAGAGGACAAAAGACTCCGGGAAACATGTTGAAATGCATTTGCATTTGCCTTCCAATTTAAACCTGTTTTGTGGTTGCCATGACCCTAATGACTGAGAATTTACACCGGCAACAGAAAGGACTTATGAGAATCCATTCAGTCAGTAAAGTTCACAATATAGCTTAGTATACTTCCATTATTTTCAGTACTGTTTTATAAGGTTACTGTCAGTGGTGATCCAGATGTACTGTATGTCTGGATGGACAGATTGTGCTTCCAGGACAGATCAGGTACTGACATTTACTGCCACCACTATTAATGCTTCACTCATTCAAAACACCATTAGTTCATTAGTGTAAGAGTACATATATAAATGTGAGTAAATATGTATACACGCATGCATTATTGGTGCATCGCTACTGAAGGCCAATAAGTTGTTTAGGAGGCATGCCAGGAGAACATCTTCTCTGTCCCATCATAATACGGTGCTCGAAAAACCAAGAACCTGGAAAATGTAAAGGGAGAGTGCAAAGAGGAAACTGCAACTGTTAATAGATGGTTAGGTGGTTGTGTTCACTGAAATCCAAATGGAAGGAAAGAGTCTGAGAGCAACGAATCAGATCTTCAGGAGACTAAATAACAAAAACAAGAGTTTTATCTGCCTGATGTGTTTTTATAGTTTAAATATGCTGTGCTTCTTAGGATCTAACATTTAAACTGGTCCTCTCAGAGAGAGATAAAACTGGCTCCAGTTATAGTGAAACTAAAGTTTGGCCTGATTTGACCGAAGGCCGTGGGAGCGAGTGGAAGCCACCTGTGGAATCCATAAAACGCCTGTTTTTATGCAAAGGAAATGTGGGGAGGAAAAAAAGGAGCTGGCAACAATTGCAGTCTCTTCTCAGAAATAATTTCTTTCTACTTGGATAAGAATGTTTGAGAAAGTGTGCTAGGCAGCTGTCCCATCCACCCACATTCGTCCTGGGGAGATTTGGGCGAGGTGTCTCACTTGGTGAGCAGATGAACCTCTGCAGAGCTCGGCGTTTCCCAGACTTCAGCCAAAAAGCTAAAGTGACTAAAAGATCAGATGGTCTGTTGTTGATTCAGGTGTTTTCATGTTTCATCACAAAATAAGTGAAGCAGCCGCTATATTTACTGCTGTTTCTGGGTAAAGATTTGCTTAAATACATAAAATAGATTAATCTTCACTCAGCATGCAAAACTTTTAGCTGCATGGTTTTCTAGCAGTGACGAGGGGATTATTTTTATGCTCCTGCTTTCTTTGGAGGAGCATAAAGACGAGGAGCATAAGATGTGTAGCTGGGTCCTCATCCAGCCTTGTTTAATGGAATTTTAGCTGTTTAAACCTTTTTTCTTACCACTCTGACTCCAGATGCAGACATGTTTAGTCACCTTTTAACATCATTAAATATCTGCTTTACCTAATGCCATTTTCTTCCATCTTCCCTGTTTTGAAGTGTGGCTAAGAATAGAAAACTCTGTGTCATCTATTTATACTTTTTTAAGCCAGGTGAACAGGAGGCTGTATACAGACATGTCTCTTCACACTTTGATCAAACCTTAAAGGTATTGTGGAGGATTGTTTTAAAAGACCTGCCCTCTCCACTAAAAAAATAAAATAAAATAATGCATGTGCAAGAGTGCACACAGCCCATTTCTCTTGTGCATGCCCTGTTTAAAATGTGCTATTCTCATAGCTCATACAGATTTACTGTGTCCACATACATCAGGGACTATACTGTATCGTGGACTTTATAGTGAACTCGGTTAACTTGCAGTTCGAACATATGATCACTGCTTTTTGCTCCGTTGGTCACGTAACTCCTCCTCCACTGCGTGGTGCCTGCTCCATCTTTGTTATTAGTCGCCGCTGTGGGGTAGTGACAGCGGGCCGCCGTGACAGCGAATCCCATAGTGCTTTGCGAGGAGAGCTCTCTGCACAAAGCATCCTGGGCTATATCTTCTGGGGCCTTTCTTTTCTTCTCATACACTTACTAGACACTTTTCTCTTACGACCCTTGGCCATTTTCTTTTTTCTTTCTTTTTTTTTAAACAGTGTCCTGTCTGGCAATGTGGCAGTAAGAATAATTGTCTTGATGCCAAAAAGAGCCCAACAGATTTTACTTTCAAAAGTGGAGCAGTAGGGCTATTGCCATATTGCTCCACTTGTTTCATGCATATAAATTGCTTTATTATAATTATGCAGGGAGTTTTACAGTTTATATAGACACTGCAATGTAAGTAGAGCAGAAAAACAGAAGAAAAAGGAAAAAAAAAGAGAAAAGATGAAAGAGCCATTTTCAAAGGATGGTGGTGAGAAAAGTGAGCTTAAATGACAGTCTGAAACCGTTGCTCTCCACAGATATGCGGTTGAAAGTGGCATGCGCAGAAAAATATGGCTAACGTAACGAGCGTGTAGGACGGCCATATGTAAACATATCACCAGAATGATTAACAATTAGGAGGACCACTCATTTTGATGATCCACCCAGAAGTAAAAGATTGTCCTCTACAACTTTAAGATATTAAATACACAGTTGAAATTATGCTGTTATAGTAAAGGACAACTTAATTTAAGTAAGAATCCAAAATTAAAATTACTTTTTTATGCTGAATGTATAATTTGCTTACGCAACTTTTAAACAGGCATTGGTACATGTCAGGTGCTTCTATTTAATATCTAGAAAGTTTTTGAACTAAAGTTGTTTTTGTTTTGTTTTTTTCCCCCAGTTCTTTTACCAAAACTTGTTGGAAATATAAAATGTGCATTGACCAGCATTACAAATAATTTTATAATCTGTAATAAACCAAAAAGTAGTCCCTATATATCAATAGAAATTGTGTTTAAAACGTCCAAAGAAAGATTTACCACTCTACAAAGACCCAAAGCACAAATTTTCTAGCAACGGTTACCACCTGATGTATGGTTGCAGTAGGTGGAATTGATGGCTCATCTCAGGACATTTCCTGAACTGCTTTCTCTACTGCTTTACTTCTGTTACTTTTTATATAAAAGAACAGGCCTGAGCTTTTAGCATAGAGTTACCAAATAAGGGAACTTAACCTTATGATATCCTTGCTCACAACATGTAGACACTGAACGCATCCTCATAATTTATTAACACTGTGTTTTTTTATTATCTAAACAAATGAAAACAGGAGAGTATATTGAGATTAACCTGAGTCCTGATATAAAGTTTATAAAAAAATAATTTGGATAGCCTACTTTTTGATTTCTGGAAACTCCAATCTTAACTGATGGAGTAGAAGGTTAAGCCAAGGAGTCTTACTGAAAACCAAGGGACACAACTATAAATCATAATAAAATTATATAGATTTAATTTGAAGTAAATAATTGCAAATAAGATAAGCAGTTACAAAAAGACAGCAAAAAAACTCCAACATTTCTTAGTTTTTATTTATCTGAGCATTGGCCAATAGGCACAGACATGGTTTGAAAAATAATGGGTTGTTCTCATTAACAATCTTCCGATGTCTCATTCATCGGGGCCAGACTAAATTACACCTTTCATCTCCCATTTAGTTGTGTTTACCAGGCTAAATGATCAGCTCAATTAAAATCAAATGAAATGATAAACATACTCCGTATAACACAGGGCAGCTGAGACCGATTATGATAACGAGCTTTGTCTTTTTTTGAGGTCATGCACTCTGCTCCTCATCTACATGCTAACAGCTGCCAACAAGCTAGCTAACTGCTGTTTCTGCGCGCAACATGCTCACATGCTCTTTCTTCCGTAATAATGGTCTACATGCAACATTTACCCCCTCATTTATAAAACTGGTAAAATTCTGGGACTTTTCCAGGGTCCGCTTTAGCCTGGGACAAGTGGTCCGAAACGGGGACTGTACCCCGAAATCAGGGACGTCTGGTCACCGTAGGTTAAGCACTGTTAGCCAGCTGTTTAGCTTGACTTGATGTTCATAGTGTGGTTATCTTGCATGACATCTACCTTATTTTTTCTGTTAAGTACCAAACAGTTCATAACACAAATATTCTGGAAGTGATAACTTCTTCTTCTAAGTTCCATAACCAAACCAGGAAGTCAGTTGCCTTTTCACAGCCATCAATCAGCCATCGCAGATCAATAATAAGTATGCTTAACGTGGAAAGTGCATCCATGTTTGCCATAGAAAGTGCTGTCTGAATAGTCCTGGCAGTGAGGAAGGAGTTAGGAAAAGGAATCAAATGTTTCCTAGCATCAATTGGGTTAGCATAGGGACCAGCTGGCTTCCCTAGTTGCTGCTAAGAACTATGTAGTTGCCCACAATCCTTTGCATGAGACGCCATATAGGCACAGCCCACCTCATGAAGTTTAACTAAAGTAAATTATTTCTTCAAGTGTACCCTGCATGACACATGCAAATTGAGTACACCTTCATATTTTTTTATTTCTATGCTGGAGATTTTTAGTCTTTTGCTACATTTGTGTAGCTCATGTTTTTTTAAAAGTTAACATAGATTTTATTGATCTCACAGTGGAGAATTTTTTTCCAGAAGGCCATATTCCCAATTTGACAAGCGTGCTTCATATGTGTGTCTGCCACCTAATGATGTTCGTACGGCTGTGCTAATTCAGAACAGTAGTCCAAAGTGTCTCTCCTGCCCTGGATAGAGTTCTTAGTGTTGATCTTGTGAAAGGGGAATGGTAGGAGCCAGAAACAGGAGGTGGGAGCTACAATTTGAGGTATTTGGATAAAGCCCAAGGCAACATCAAGAGTTACTTCCTTTCTTTCTTCCAAATACCAGTCTCAAAAAGAGAACAGTGTATCGAAATAGAAGCAGTGAGTTTATATCTGGGACCTTTAATAAAAGATCTGTCCTAATTTACCAAATAATTTTATACCGACAGCGGCTGGACAGCGCTTCCTTTCTTAAACTTCACTTTGATTAGAGATATTTTGCCCCTTAGATTTCACGATCTGGAATCTCTAGATGTTACATCCCTTGCAATCACTATAACTTAGAACTTGTATTTTCTATTCCTATTGGCATGGCTGCCAAGATTGGCTAAAAAAAAAAAAAAATTTGTCCAGTTGTGCGGCTGTTTCTTGTTCAGCAGTCCTGAATATCTCAGCAGATGTTCCTTAGAGGAAATGCATGAGAACATATTTGCTGTGAATCACTATATTTCCCCTCAAGCTTCAAAGAGATTCCTCTACATGTTCCTGATGCATTAAAGTATAAAAATACAGCAGAAAACTTCACAGTAAGCTAGTGTGTAATGTTATAAGACATTGTGGATATCATTGCAACAATAGTCAACAGGAACATTACCAATCCTATTGGAGTTCCCTGTAAAAGAAAAAAAAGAAGGCAATTGGAACAACAGACTTTTTGCATCACATCCTACCTGCTTTACATCTTTACCTGCAAGACTATACCGCCTGTAAACCGTGCAAAAGTGGACCAAAAACTTAAAACGATGCTTGATATTTCACAAAACTCAATCGGCAAATCGACATCTTTGATTTGTGTTACTGGTTATTAATGAAATATATACTGTATGCTATTTAATTAAGTTTAATTTGGAATTTATGTTTTTTCTTTCCAAATTATTAGTTAGTTTTTAAGTTTGGTCATTTGTAGATCATGTAAAACAGCATTTTAGAATGCAAATCCCTCTGTGGAGAGGCCAGTCTGTCTGTAATTTACCACGGTGGCTGTTTGTGATCAAAACTGCACTTGTTTACTTCCACGTAGTTCAACCATATTTACTGAATATTTGGTTTTTGCAGCAAACATTGCAAAGGAAATTTTATTTATTTTTTGTGTCAAAATTTAGCAGCAACACATCTCTTCATATTTTCATCATATCAGTATAAAGCCCCTATCACAGCTTTTCGATTTAGCCAGCGTATGCCAGACGTCCCAGAATCTCCTAAAAGGCTGACATACGCTAAACCTTTATGTATTTTTTAAATGTAAGGCATACATAGAGTATTCATAATGAGTCCAGAACTTATGTCCAACGACAGCCTAACTTATGCATGACGCACGCAGCGTAATGCCCATGAAATGATGCACAAGTCAGTGTCCCGAGGGGAGCAGCGACGCGACCAAAGGCGCACGGTCCCTCCTGTGAACCCCCTTTATACCAAAACGCTGCCAATACGCCATTATACAGTAGTTCAGAGTTAGAAACACGTTCAGCAGTCGTCTGGAACACGTCAGATACGTTGATATGCGTTGGAGAGAAGTTCTTGATAAGTTACGCGTAACGTATACACACGTTACTCAGAGGTTTTGAATAAGCTACATGCCATGACTTATGAGTAACTTATAATTAACATATGCCAACGATCAGATCACTTATCTGTAATCTATAGCAAACGTATGGCATTCGCTGACGTACATCTGGAAATTCTGATCGTGCTCAGAATTTCTCAACGTACTTGCTGTATGTTAACGTGTTCCTGCCAGTGTTCATTTTGTCAGCTTTTTTTATTTAGTCTTAGTCACAATGACAAAAATCTGTTTTAGTTTTAGTCATATTTAGTCATTGCCTTCCCACTTTTAGTCTTAGTCTAAAATGCGAAAATCAATTTTAGTCTTAGTCAAATTTTTGTAATTTTTGTTGTTTTAGTCAACACTGTAAATAAGAACTTCTCCACACACCACTTCTCTTTTTGACATATGTATCACACTGTGCAGAATAAAACTTCTCCACAAACTGATTCTCTTTTTTTTAAATATATCACACTGCAGACATTGAATGTTTTGTCGGCTTGTTTCATCATATCCATAGTCTTCATCCTCAATGGTCCTTGCAAGAAGGCCAGAACGCCCAATCCACTTTGCCACTGAGTACTCCAGGGCTTTCTACTCTTTGGCGTCAGGTTGGGAGTCTCCCATCATCTCTGCAACAGACTTCCCTTCCTTCCCCAACGTCTGATTTGGCTGAAGTGTCACTGTGTCAGGTATCTAGTTGGGAGGAAGAAATTTAAATGATTAATAGTAGAACATCTTTCTTCTATGACAGAGAGACAGACAGATACAGGCACAGGAAGGCACACACACATTCACATGCATGCACCCGCGTGCACACACACACGTGCAGTGATGGGACTAATGGCGTTGAAAGTAACTAACGCCGTTACCTTGTTTTAGTAACGAGTAATCTAACTAATTACTTTGACTGTAACTATAACGCAGTTACCATTGCAGACACCCCGTTACTGCGCGTTACTCAGGTCGCACAATGAACCTTTTTTCATGATAGGACTCGTGCGCAGCTGCGTGAAGCTGACACCCCACCCACGTCAAAAAACTCTGCAAATAGACTGAATGGTTAGTGCAACGTTAGTGCAGATTTGTGCAGAAAAAAATATTGTTTGTGCTACTTTTGTTTAAGAGATATTAAAGATTATTTTTTAGGTCATCCAGAGGTGCGCGCCTTGTCATGAGAGAGGGGAGGATGAGAATGGCTGATGTATAGTGAGATTCCGTCTATCAGTGGGTAGGTGGGTGTTTCTGCTGGTGGGTGTTAACGTACAGCACACACAGAGAGATGGAGAGTGAGGAGGATCCAGCAGCAAACAGTGTTTTCCTGATGGAAATACAGGTGTTACGTCGAGCTGCGTTTCCCCATCACATACGGTTTCCCCTGCATCTCCGCACAGCGCAGGCGGCACGAGTCACCGCGCAAGCGACAGGAAACGCGCATGCTCGCTAAAGGCGCGCAACAGTCGCCCTGTGCTCGCGCCACAGGAGAACTATGGAGAGCGTGAACGATCAAATGATTAACCTGACAACAGCCAGAAATGATAGCCTATATGGAGAAAGGGAGAAATCTGGATGGATGGATGGATGGATGGATGGATACTCTGCCTTTTCAACCTACTGTATGTTTTATTTTAAACATTATTTCATGGCCTTTGTGGCAGGGATGGAGATCCATATTTTATGTCACACGCAGAGTATACATCTTGATAGATAGATGATAGATAGATGTTGCAGTATCTATAACAACCCAAACACACAGGATTTCAGAATTAGACATCCCCAGTTATTAATTTCACCAGATGTGAATGCCCTGTTAAAAACTTCACATGGCGTTCCCCCCTGATGTCATTTACGTTGAGTTGCAATAAATGCTAAACTCTCTGTAGGTTCTTGTCTTTGTCATCCTCTCTATTCAGCTGGCTTTGGAATCACACCGCGAGAAGGTGGGGGCTGGGTGGTGAGGGTTACGGGGGCGAGAAACGCAAAAGTAACGCAATAGTTACTTTTACTAGTAACTAGTTACTTTTATTGTGGAGTAACTCAGTTAGTAACTCAGTTACTTTTTGGGAGAAGTAACTAGTAACTATAACTAATTACTTTTTCAAAGTAACAGGCCCACCCGTTCCTTATTGTTTTCCATATGGCAGCATGTTGGCACCTCAGAATTCGCTTGAGATTCGTGGTGTTCTTCCCTGCCATTTTGAAGCCGCAGACTCTTTGGAGGCGTCCATCCAGGTGTTGTTTTCGCCCAGCTCCTCCAAGGAAACGGTACGCCAGTATCCGAGCCCCACACGATGACTGCGAATATGAGCTAGCCACGGTGAACTACTACAAGTGATTCTAGAAGTATAAGCCCTCTGCTACTACTGACTGTGGGACAGGCGCTGTGTAGGGACAAACAGGGCAACAACGCGTAATCTATGAAGTTCAAGAAACCCTTATATTAACAATTACAAATTAATTATAAACAATTTCTGTTCATTCACCAATGGCTCGTAAATTTCGTCTGGTCTTAATCTCGTTAACAAAAATCATCTTTTATTCTCATATTTCTATTTTCTGGAAACTATTTTTGTGCGTCATCGAAAATATCTCGTCAACGCCCCTTTTTTCCGGGACGTTGACAAGATATTTTCGTCATCATCCTGGTTGACAACATTAACACCGGTGCCTGCGTGTTTTAGCATAATCATAACTTATCCAACATATGCCAGCATTTTTGCCAGATCTTTCATACGTCAGATATACACTGGCTAAAACGACAAGGTGTAACAGGGGCTTAATGGATGCCGTGGGAAGGCATTAGCAGCTATCGTTAGAATAACTGTTTTTACTGTGACCCAAAAAGTTAAATTTACAAAAATAAAGTCTGAGCTCATAAAAAAAATGTAAAAAAACAGGATTTAACAGCAAAAATATGTAACTAAACCAACTGATTGCACAAATGAAACATAACTGATGAAACAGACAAATGACACACAAGGATAAACACACACTCACACACTGATAAGAAACAAACAAGAAATAATGCGGTACAGTTAGGTTTTTTTAAGCTAAATTACATCAAAGAAGGAAATGAAAACCCATTAAACTGTAAACACAGTAATCATAAGTTAAACAAAAAGAACAGAAAAAACTAAAAGATTCCCCTGTCCAGCAAGAGCTGGGGGTGCAGTCCAATTAGTGCTGTTCAGGTGCTCTGAAACCTGGCAGCCATCTTGGTGAGGGAAAAATTGAAAGTCCAGAAATCAAATTGAAAGTAAGACTGGAAGAGTTGATAACCAGAACAAGAATCAGGTCTAAAAAAACAAGAAAAAAACAAATGTATTCAAACCAATGAGTTGAAATATTGCAAATGACCCACTCAGCCGGGGTTTTGGCCATCAAACAGTCTTGTTTTTGAATCTTTAACAGTGAAGAGTAGCATGATCTAAGCTGGGACTGGGATTGACATGACATTGCATCCACATCTAGACGTATTTACTGTTTTTAGCAGGCCTGACTGAAAAGGTTCCTTTGGACTCAGTGGGTTTTGAAATTCTCCTCTCTGAAAAACTATAATAAAGGCTGATTTTGATTTATTTTTTACACACTTATAGGTTTTTTCTTAGGTACGATTGTGGATTTTTAAGCTGAAACAGCTATTTTTTGGACCTTTTTTGATCCATATGGAGTAGCAATAGTCAAAACTCAGTTCAACATTAAACAAGTCTGACTTGAATATGTTACAAGGCATACATGTTTAAGGGAATGATTTATTTTGACTCCGAAATAGTCAGTTAAAGCTCACTAATGTAACCAATAATTTCCATTTTTAGTGTTTAAAAAAAGAAATGGATAACTGTGCAATTTGCTTCTGTGCATTCAAATTAGTTTCACATTGTTCAAAGTGTTTTAGTGAGAACATAAAGCTACCGTGAGCATGCCATGCAGGCAGCTGTATGCTGCGAATGAGCTTGCGAAACTGATAAGGTAATTGACATAAACAAGAGGGACTTAAATGCACATTGGAAACAAGCATCTTGTGGCAAAGTGCAGAGAGAGGAAGCTCTCAGGCCACGTGCAGTAGGAACTCATGCTGCTGCTAAACACCCCCTTCAAACAGAGAAAGAAAGAGGTGGAAACAGGGAGAGACAAATGGCCTCCTTCTCCCAGAGTCATGTAATTATAAACCCACCAGGAGCTGCTTTACCAGCTACAACTGTTGCAGTTCACAGCAGGCTCCTACAGAGTCCACTTTTCTGTACATTTCTTTAGCAGCGTATTTTAAACCCATCTGTTTCCAGCCTTGCTGCTTCCAACTACAAAGATGTTTTCATTGTGTTGAATAATTGAATTACATGGGGAAACACAGAGATGGTACATGCTCAGTGAGCGTGCATCTAGTGCACATCACTAATTGCAGCTGCCTAGATGCATTGTGCCACATCCAATCTACCGGTGCTGGAGGCCTATTGTGGCATTTAAAATGAGATTCTTTTGATTTAGCATTAAATCATTTACACCGATCTTGCATAACAGTGATGGTTCAGAGACGTCAGAGCCCTCACTACTAAAAATATCTGAATCAATCAATAATGCAAAAGGCTGCTTTTAGAAGTGCAGTCTTTCTTCATCGTGGCAGCTGGCTGCTTTGACCTCAGCTGGCTGAGTTTCTGTGAGTCATTCAAAGTTGGTGCACCTGCACTACATTTTTAATGGAGTTACAGGGAGTAATACAACATGACTGGGATTTTTCATATTACTCATGACTTCTCAGGGTTGAATAAGCTATCTCAGTTATTCGAACTTCTTAGATTTAAAATCCCTCTTTTAGACTAATAATCACACAAGAAAATTAGTTCCAGAAAATAGAAAACTTTGGTTTAGTTTTAATTCCAAGTAAAGATTTTTACAACCAAATATCTAGGTCTGAAAACAACAGGCCTCAGGATTATTAGACCCCAGATGTAGTTAATCCTAATTCCAAAGCACACTTTAGATTTAATTATAATTTGACAATATATATTCCTAACTGGTCATAGCTAAATAAAAGATGTGCAAATATCAAACCTAAATATAGGTTGAGGTTTTGTCATTTATTTCAGGTCAGCATTTTAGAACTTTTGGTTCTGACCCTTCGACCTTTGCCACAGTCCCTATAATAACAAACCAAAACAATAAATAAATAAAGCTACCTTCTTTTTTGTTTTAACTTGTGTAAACAGAGAAAGTATCCATCAATAAACCAGTGCAGTAATGTTAGTAGTCATCAAGAACAACTTCTACAGCTTTTCTTCAAACTGCTTCTTTCCATCATCCAGTCGGATTAGTTTAACTCAGCTGCTGTGGTCACTTTGACATAACTTCTGCCCACATGAAGTCATGATTATGGTGATGATTCACTTCCCAGGAAGAGAGATGATAATGTGCATTTAGTCGGATCTGATTGATTAATCTGTCTGTCTTATTGTTCTGTGACAGTTTTTACAAAAACTGTTACAGGAATAATCACTAAGACTCAGACACTGTTTGTGTTGAAGTCTAAACAGTTCAGTATGAATATTGATTGTTTCCCTGGTTGTTTGTTTGTTGTTGTTTGTTCATAAACAGCACAGTAATCTACGGAAGCCCAGAGTGGTCATGTCCCTCCGATACTTTTTCACGGTGGTTTTCTCGAGAAAACGAGTTAATTTTCTCATTTGCTAAAGCTAAAGAAAGCCGTTTTCTTGTGATAACGAGATGATTGGTTTGTTAAAACTGATTAGATCCTTTTAATACCACAACAGCAGGAGAGGATTTATAAATATGAGTCATGGCAGCCTGTGTGTCATTCTGTAAATAATCCCGTGTTTAACTTTTAGGTTGCAAGACAATGTTGTTTGTTTCATGATTTGCTTCCACTTCTGATTCATAAGCAATTAGACCTATGCCTCCAGGTGTTTTCTCAACAGCCCCGCTGTTTCGCCTGTAACAGGTATAACATGCATTGACCCCCAAAAATGAGTCCAGATGAAAGATTTTCATTTAAAAAGTCAGATTTGTTTCTACTGTGTTCCATGGAATCCAATCATCCACCATAACCTGACAATGAGTAAAAAGAAAAAGAACACTAAAAAAACGATTATTTGCGCACATGCAGTACCACTACTGTGCTACTCCGCGGGCACGGATGGACTGGGAATCCAGGGCATTTTGTCAGCCTCATTTATTACTCATACAGGTTAATCATCTCGTTATCTCAAGAAATCAATAAGTCTTTTCTCGTGAAAACGAGATAATTATCTTGGTATCTCGAGAAAACAATTAATGACGTAGCCGTGATAACGAGATAGTTTTGTCATTATCTTAGGAAGGCAAAAGAAGGGAAAAAAAGTAGAGTACAACCGCTGTCAGCTTCCATAGTAATGAGTTGATCCATCATCAAAAGAAACTGGACTTTAAAGGAACAAAGCTTTCTGGTTTCTGTGGGAGTCAGGATGGAATGTTAGGAGTTAAGTAGCAGGATATCCTGTTTGCTGATAATCCTGTTTATCTTTTTTACTACAGGATTTATCAATTAATGATTGATGATTCCTATGTTTAGTGCTTTTGCTGAGTATTCAGATGTCTTAGTTATATTGTAATAGAAGTGCAACCAAAGTAAGATGAAACCTGATTTCATTTTTCTGATGAATTACTAGTATTTTTAATGTCATTTAATGTAAACAATATCTGTTGTAATTGTAATCTATCCAATGCCAACCCCCAAAAATGTGCATAATATTTTAAAGTAATTTTTTTATCTTTTAGCCCTATATTTAGAGCTGCAAATCTTACAAAATAGTCCACTGGATACTATTTTGTTATTGGTTTTTTATCATTGTTGATCCTCTGAAATGCTTGTTTTTAATCCGTTTTCAGGCCAATACGGTGAGAGACTCGATGGCTAAGTCTCTGTACAGCGCACTGTTCGACTGGATCGTTTTCAGGACAAACCACGCTCTGCTCAACAACAAGGACCTGGAGGACAAGTCCAAGGTACGGTCAGGAACACGCTAGCTACATCACAAGGTCATATTTTACCAATGTAAAAAAAAAAATCTACTTCTGTCTTTCAGTTAAATAAGATACACAAAAAAATCATGTTAATAAGTAGTTTACTCGATAACTCATTAACCAAACACAAAGCAGCATCATCCTTGCTGGAGAGTTGTTTTTTTTTTGTTGCAATTGGCATGTTACCATAAAAGTTGCAATTTGCAGGATGTAATGGTCAATGGAAGCCCAGCTACCGTGGCTAAGGCATCAAGACTTGGATCTTCTAATGGTAAATGGATGCATCTTTGCAGCATCAGCCTTGGAACACGGTCCGCTCTCACTAAGTGAAAGCAGCAATACTTTTCCGCTTACTTTAGTTTAATGTGGATTAAAGGCTTCAGATTATTCACTGGAACATGAATAATAAGACACAGGAAACCGAACAAGACATAGATAAAGCTACTTGACTTTCATGACCAAAGCCGCACTTCCAAAGTGTTTTGCATCATCGTCTACTATAGATTATGAAGAGGAGCTGTAGTCTGGGCTGTAAAATATACCTCCAGACACAAGCAGCAAGCCTACATGCTTCATCCCTCTGTCTATTGTTGCTTCTCTAGTCTTTCATCATCCTCTTTGGACGGTGGGTGTGTTAGATTGGCAGCTGGCAAGTTGTGCCCAATGGGAGCATCTCACAAATTAGAAGCTGGGTGTGTTTGTTGGGGGGGTGGGGGGTGCATGCGTTCATCTGTCTGTGCCAGGAGCGTTTTGGCAGATGGCATCCAGTTCCCCTCAGCTCATGTTACTCCCTACAGCCGTCTAATGTCCCACTGTACGTCAGCCTCAGCGCTGACATCATCTGGGGCCAACCAAGTTGCACTTTGCATCAAGGTCACTGTTCTCCTGTTGAGTTTACGTTTTCCACCTGCGTTCATGTGTGTTTACGGTTAAATAAATAAAAAAAACTGCCCCTTGGAGAGGAATAAAACGGGCAGATAGGATTAAAGTGAGTGAAATGATAGTGGAAACAGCTTATGTAGTCCATTTCATAATTAAAGGCGTTTGCTGAGCGACTGCCTCCCGGAGGTGGTGCGTAGGAAAGATGAATGACTGTATGAATCTAAGCAACATCCACAGAGCGAACTGCAGACCCAGGGCTGCCAGGAAAAGAAAGACAGGCACCATTAAAAAACTGTCCACATAAAAATGAGCAGAGGATCATAAAGCACAGCAAATATTAATGACGTCCACAAAGCTGCTGCAGCATTGGGTGTTTTATGTCGTGTTTCTCCACTACATGTCCTATAAAAGCAGGTGGAAATAAAACGCTGTTTGTATTTTCCCTCCAGCTCCTCTCCATAGGAGTGCTGGACATCTTTGGCTTCGAGGACTACGAGAACAACAGCTTTGAACAGTTCTGCATCAACTTCGCTAACGAGCGTCTCCAACACTACTTCAACCAACACATCTTCAAGCTGGAGCAGGTAAAGTATTCACTGCTTTCAGGATTACTCAGAAGCAGAGGTCATGTGACCCAGAATCACACTGCAAAAAAGTAGCTCTAAATAAGTCATTTTTTCTTAAAAAGGGTGCATTTTTAATTGAATTAAGGACTTAAGTGAGACACTCTGCCAATGGAACAAGACAATTTAAACTTAAAATAATAATAAACAATTGTATTTCTTATTTCAAGTGCATATTATCTAATGATCTTATTTTAAGTGTAAAAAAATCTCATTCCATTGGCAAATCATCTTATTTACCTGCTCAAATTAAGGGTAAATACACTTAATTAAAACTTTTATTTACTTATTTCTAGATCGTTTTTGCAATGCAAAGCTCCTCTCCTCTCCTCTCCTCTCCTCTCCTCTCCTCTCCTCTCCTCTCCTCTCCTCTCCTCTCCTCTCCTCTCCTCTCCTCTCCTCTCCTCTCCTCTCCTCTCCTCTCCTCTCCTCTCCTCTCCTCTCCTCTCCTCTCCTCTCCTCTCCATGCTTCATTTTACTACTTTCTTTTTTCCATATTTATTTTCCAATGTTTCTGCTTTTCTTTCCTTTCCTAAGCCTATTTTTTTTCTTTTCCTATTGTTATTTTTGACAAGGTTATACTTAACCTTTAGTTTTAAACATGTGTGCACGGGTAGCCTCCAGCTCCCTGCATGGCCTGATGTCAGCGGATCCATTTCCCTCCTGCTTCTGTTACAAACTGCTCAGAAATGCTTTTGTGTTTGTGATAAATGAAGCTGGTGCAGTAAAGATGCGACCCGTCCCCCTCGTCTCCTCTGTGGTTGTTCTTCACATGTTGCTCTGGTCAAAATGAACATCTGTCTGAATAGTGAGGAGCTCTGGACGCACTGCAGAGCAATTAGACGCAGAAAAAGTCTGTTCAAACCGACTTTGATGTTTCAAGTCAGGGCAGGCGGCCTTCTGGTGACGGCTGTGATAAAGAGCACTAGCATCAAAGTCAACCATACTAACAGAAGAAGAATAATGCAGCAGAAATGCAGGGGAAACAAAAGAAGCTGACATTAAAATCTATTTTCTCCAGCTTTCATGAAGGCATGCGTTAGCATTAGCATGCTAGGCCTCAATAAGGTCTTCCTATTCTTTTACTAAAATTAATCCTGTTTGACATCTTTGAAGTGATATCGCCTTGAGTAGCACCATATTTCTGACCCTAACAGTAAACATGGAGCTTTGATGGATTAGCTTCCTTAAAGGTGAAGAGAAGTGTTGTTGTACCGCAGTCAGGCGGCCATTTTCCCGTCTTGTTTTATTCGTACTGAACTTTACAGACTCCATCTTTCATTCTCCGTCTCCAATGTAGATTTCCATCTCTTCTTCACCACATTGTCCATATTATTTTACTTCGTAATCACCCCTTTTCTAAATAAAGAAGCGTTTTGCTCAAAATACAGATTTATTTTTACTGAACCTGTATTTCACCCCCCTTAACATTGATGCTCCTAAATAAAAACTGTGCAACCAGATGCCTTCAGATTATGTTTATCTGTTAAAATGAGTCCAGCTGTTAAAATGATCTGCTCCATGGACATCAATGAGCTGTACATTGTGTAATTAAATCTCAGTAATCAGAAAAGGGCTGAGTTGGCAATGATCATCATGAAGACCAAAAAGTTCAGCTAATAGGTCGGCCAAGAATAGAAGAGGGTTGGGTTTGAAATCTTTATCCCAAGCTTTGACTGTTTTATTTCACCCTTTTTTAATGCTTTAGCAGAAGTTGGAAAACAATCTGGCACAACCCAATCAAGAGGCGAGCCTCCTCCTACAAGACATTAATCTTGGCTTCAGCCCACAGTGAATCTGGAAATGCTGCTGAAACCAAACCAGAGATCCATAGCAGGCCTACAACAGATTTTGTATTTTTATTTAAAGGAAAAAAAAAAAGGGTTTAAAACCTTGGATTGTTTTCCTTCCACATCTATATACTTCTCTTCTTGGTCTATCTTAAAGGAGAATTCCGGTGATATTCAGAATTCAAACTTCTGAAAGTACTTTGAATATTAAATTATTCCATCCTGTTCAATAAATTATCAGTGTTTTTAATTCAGAGTAATTTTCATGTGAATGTGCTTTACTGGAGGCATCCATGTTTGTCAAAGAACACTACTGCCACCTACTGGTTTGTGACGTCACGGTGCGGTATCGGCTGTTGATCAAGTCCCAGTGCTGTATCTGGTGTTTGTCACAACGCGCTATTATCCAAGTCATCTTGGAAACATTCATCTTCCAAATGTTGGCTACATATTACGGGTTTTTTCTCTGGCCAGAAGTTCGATGGCAAATCCTCCCTCTTCAAGTTGGCAACGACCAACCCGTCCGTGGAGGATCAGGAATCAGAAAGGTGGAATAACTTGCACGTGGGCATTGTCAGTTTCACTATAGCTCTGGTGAATTTCAATGGTGAAGTCCTCTGGAAATCTTCAATAATTGTTGTTGATTGCAGATGTGTCTAGTAGTTCCCATTGATTTAGCTTGTAAAGCAGGGAGAATGGCGCTAGGCTTACCGCACCGTGACGTCACTGCTGGAAGATGGCAGGAGGGAGGGGCTACTATATTTGGACAAAAATGCTCTCAGGCCGCTCTCAGAATTAGTGATGGCGACAAAAATTATTATTTAAATTTTTTTACTGATTAGGGCTATATTCATTAACTCACTTCAAATGTATTAGTTTTAGGTATAAACAACAATCCATTGCTAACCAGACTAAAATCACAGCTGAATATATAATTTTGGTTTTAGGATGACAAATCATGATATTTGCAAAGGCATTGTAAGTATTTTATATTTTTCTCTCTGTGCTTATCACCCCATCTAGCATCCTGTTTTGTTGTTTATATTTAAAAAAAAAAGCAAATGAGGGAAATGCCAGTGAGAAGGTAAATAAAGGTTGATGCTACAAGTAGATGATTGTCGATCAGCTGGTCTGGATCGCCAGAGCTGCCAGATCTAGTCTCCTCTTGCCAAAAGCTGATGTGCTGTGGCAAGTTGCTGTTTGCTAAAACCTGGCTGTAAGTGAGCGAAAAGAGCAGGAAATGAGTGTGTAAACTGTCAGCGTGCGTCAGAAGCTGCCAGTTTAGTACATAGAGGTGTCCCATTTGTCTGCTTCTGACTGTTAGCCCCTCGGGCACCACAAACATCAGCGATCACGCTATGGAGTTTCTACCAGACCGGTTTGGCCAGAATAAATAATCAGCAGTTTGCTGTGTTTTTAGATATTTATGTTTTGGATTGGGGAGACAGCTAAACTCTTTTTGTTTTGTTTCCTTATGATGTGGGTTGCACTGCATGCAACCCTCAAAGCAGAAACAGAATAGGACCAGAATCATAATCTGCTCTTCTTTTGAAATCTCCTTGCTTTGTCAGGTGTTCTCTGACTCTTCCTGATAATTAGCTGCTTTTAACAGGCCTTTGGCCTGAAGGATAATTCTCTTTGATACATTCAGATGTTGCTGCAGAAACCCTTATAGCATAGAAACCCAATGTTTCAGCGAAATTCTTATCCCAAACCTTTGGCAAACAGTTGATTTTACAGGACGGCTGTTGAGGCAGTGTGGTGCTCAGGGCCACTCTGAGATTGAATGGTCCAGCATCCAGAAAGACTTGAGTTTTGTTTGAAGTCATGTAGTTGTCATCAGGATGGGAAGTAACCAATGCGGTGATCTGGTGGGTCAGCTGCCACCAGAGGTTCAATCCACCTTTCATAGGCAAATGTTCAACACTTGGATATCAGCTTAACAAAGGACAGGTGCTGTCACTGTGCAGATTAGCTGCTACAAGAACCACTTCATCTCCACTCTGAGCAGCAATCACCACACTCTGCCTCACCTACCCTTCACAGATCATAGTTTACTGTGCAGAATTTCTAACTCTGGTGAATTTCAATGGTGAAGTCCTCTGGAAATCTTCAATAATTGTTGTTGATTGCAGATGTGTCTAGTAGTTCCCATTGATTTTGCTTGTAAAGCGGGGAGAATGGCGCTAGGCTTACCGCACCGTGACGTCACTGCTGGAAGATGGCAGGAGGGAGGGGCTACTATATTTAGGCAAAAATGGCCGCTCCCAGACTTGGTGATTGTGACAAAAATTAACTAAATTTATTAAATCACTACAAACGTATTAGTATTAGGTATAAATAACTTTTCCTTTAAAATGTGATGAGTTTATCTTCTAGGTAGATCTGCCTTGCCTGTCTAGAAACAGAAATATTTACATCTATGTTTTTGAGGACTTCTGAAAGGTCGAAGTAGAGCATCCCTGCCCCTTGATGGTTCCAGGGTGGTGTTCAGTGGGAATTTATCTCCATATCTAATAGAAACATTTAATAATGTTCTCATCAGGCCAGATCACATTTTGTTGCCTCCAGGTTTGTAAACGATGCAGCTCCTCCAGAGGAACCGTGACCTTCTTAGCCCTTTTTCAATATCTGGATAAAACTGTTTAATTTGCTGGTTTTTATTCTTTTTTAAATACCGACAGGCTATTATAAAATAAACTAATGACTATTTTTTTTTCTAAGGAGTAAAAGTTTTTCTAAATGAGTTTGTATTTTGTTTCTTGACACCTCTGCCCATAATATCCTTTGGTGTTTCTGTAAACCTTAACATTGTGTTGATAATTGGGGTTAAAACTTCTCCAGTGCCCTGCAGAAGCTGTAGATCAGTTGTTTTTCTGTTCATCTGCCACAGCTGTAATTCATCGTGCTGATTTGTAGCTTTATGAAGAGCATTTTCTGTTTACAAAGTCATTTATTTAGCTGGATCCTGCAGGGAAACATTTACTTTCTGTCTGTCTGCATTCAGGAAAGCAGGATTTTGAAGGATCCATCTTCTCCTCCCTCGGAGCCCAACTCCCCTCCAGCCAATCCGTTTTCCTTATCAGCAGCCATTGTGTTGACTTTTGGAGCCGCAGCCAAAGTTAACAGCACCTGACAAACCCGGCCCCCAGCTGGATGGAGGGAGGGGCGTGTCAGGAGCCTCGGGCCCCTGTGTTTACACTCAACAAGCCAAACGGGGTCTGATGGCTTTCCTTTATTTTGATAACATATCAGTTAAAGAAAACACGCATTGGCCGCCGCCTAAGGCAAATACAGTGCGGCGTTAAACTTGTGAGATATCATACTGGCTGACTGAAATACGAACCATGTGGCCGTTACAGCTTCATGCAGCGATGACTGTATGTGGGAGTTTGCTAATGTTTCTCCTTACCTTGCTCACTTTTCTATTAGAATAATAATTAAATTCCACTTCTTTAGTTTAGTTGTTTTCCTAAACCCTGAACTTCCCTCTGCATCCGCCTTTTCTTCAATCTGCCCTCGTGAAAATAAACTCCTCTCGCCATTAAAGATACATAGAGGTAATGGAGAGATCAAGCATGGGCCCCCCAACCCTCCTCACCAAGGCGTCCAGCCAAACGCTATTCTCCCCTCCTGAGTGCTGCACCGTGTTAGGCAGCAGAGGGCTCATCCTCAGAGCTGGCTAATGGATGGAGGGACGGCTGCAGGTCCAAACCCCAGCCAGCCTCATCCACCACAACACAACTCCCTGCTTTCTGCAGCGCAGCAGGAAGCTGGAGCAGCTGTTTTATTGCTAGCAGATTGGATTTGCTTTAGGATTTCACTCTTCAGAAAGTGTAGTTGGTGCTTTAATTGGAGGGTTAAATCAAATTCATTAAAACTTTAAGGAAATGGGCAGAGCTATGTGCTAAATGCCTAAAGGGGTCAAAACAAATACAGTGCGGGAAATAAGTATTTGACCCCTTGCTGATATTGCAGGTTTGCCCACTTACAAAGAATGCAACAATCTACAATTTTAATCATATGTACATTCTAACAGTGAAATACAGAATCCCAAAGAAAATTCCAGAAAATCACATCAATATGAATTTATTAAAATTGATAACCATCTGATGAGGAAGTATTTGACCCCCTGGACAAACAGCATGTTAATATTTTGTAGAAAAGCCATTATTGGCCAGCACAGATGTTTATAGTTGGTGACAAGGTTTGTGCACATGTGAGCAGGGATATTGGCCCACTCCTCCCTGCAGACAGCCTCCAAATCATTCAGGTTCCCAGGTTGTCACCTGGCAACTCAAATTTTAAGCTCCCTCCAAAGATTTTCAATTGGATTCAGGTCTGGAGACTGGCTAGGCCACTCCAGAACCTTGATGTGCTTCTTCTTCAGCCACTCTGTTGTTGCCATGGCGATGTGCGTAGGGTCGCTGTCGTGCTGAAACACCCATCCTCCACCCATCTTCAGCTCTCTCACTGAGGGAAGGAGAGGTTTGTCCAGAATTCCCCGATACATGGCCCCGTCCATCCTCCGATCAATACGATGGAGTTGTCCCCTCTCCTTGGCTGAAAAGCACCCCCAAAGCATGATGTTGCCACCACCATGCTTGACGGTGGGGATGGTGTTCTTTGGGTTGTACTCGGTGTTCTTTGCCCTCCAAACACGACGAGTTGAGTTGAGGCCAAAAAGTTCTATGTTGGTCTCATCTGACCACATCACCTTCTTCCAGGCCTCTCCTGAGTCGTCCAGGTGGTGAATGGCGAACTTGTACATGTTTCTTCTTGAGCAGGGGGACCTTGCGTGCGCTGCAGGATTTCAATCCATGACGGCGTAGTGTGTTACCAACCGTTTCTTTTGTAACTGGTCCCAGCTGCCTTCAATTGATTCATCAGTTCCCCCTTGTGGTTTCGGGATGATTCCTCACCGTTCGCATGATCAGGGACACCCCACGAGGCGAGATCTTGTGTGGAGGAACGGACCGAGGGAGGTTGGCGGTGGTGTGGTGCTTCTTCCATTTCCTGATAACTGCACCAACAGTTGATCTTTTCTCTCCAAGTTGCTTTCCGATTCTCTTGTAGCCCATCCAAGCCTTGTGCAGATCAACAATCTTGTCCCTGATGTCCGTAGAAAGCTGTTTGGTCTTGCCCATAGTGGTGATGTTGGATGCTGGTTGTTGACAGGTGTCTTTTATACAGGTAACGAGGTGAGGCAGGTGTATTTGATGTAGATAATAGGTTGGGATTGGGGCTGTGTCTTAAAGAAAGACTAACTGGCTTGTAGGAGTCAGAATTCTTGCTGTTTGGTAGGGGGTCATATACTTTTTTTTCCTCATCAGATGGTTATCAATTTTTATAAATTCATATGATGTGAATTTCTGGAATTTTCTTTGGGATTCTGTCTCTCACTGTTAGAATGTACATACAGTATGATTAAATTGTAGATTGTTGCATTATTTGTAAGTGGGCAAACCTGCAAAATCAGCAAGGGGTCAAATACTTATTTTATAGTTTTTTTATGTTCTGCTTTTATAGTAATCTGGGTAAACTTTGTTTTTTGCAGTTTCAAGTATTTTTTTCTTATTAAGGTATGTGCCAGTTTAGGAACTGTAAAGTTGTAGCAGCGTGTTTCGTTTTCACTTCCAGCTTTGATGGCATCAGGCTGGTCAAATGGTTTTCTGTTTGCAGGGAAATGAAAGCCATGTTTCTTCCTGCCAAATTATCTAGAAACTCATGGTTACCACAACGCAGCGGATTTCCTGCAGAGCTGTGCAGATTGGTGAACGACCCCGGAGCATGAATTAGATGAAAAGCAGAGTTAAATAGGATTGTAGAAACGTACTCTGAATCATGCCTCCAGCCTGTTCCATCATCAGAGGAAAACTACAGAATAGATTATTGAAATCAAAAAGAAAACCAATGAAATAACGCCGTTCCATGCTTTTCTATAGTTATTCAGCCGTCAGTGAATTGTTTGTTCTGTAGAGAAATCTGACTGTTACCTTTAAAATGAGCCTTCACCATATATTGAGATGTCAGTTAATAGTAAAAGTCAAAGATCCTCTTGAATCTACAAACTTGGAGTAAAGTCTAAGTAAAAGATGTCCATCATGATTACTTTAGCTGTTGGTCCAGCTTTCATATTAATGAGTAAATGCTGCTTGTGTTCCTGTTTGAGGACATTTAGCCTCGGTATATATCATCCGTCTGGCCTTTTGTTTCCCACTGGAAGCTGGGATCTGTACGGGTGTTTGTGTTTTCATCAGGTTTCTGTTTTTTTTCCCTCTTACCTATTTAGGCTTTATTGTGCCTGAATTGTGAGTGAATTCTAGTTCTTAGTCTGAAGAAGACTCAGAGTTGGACAGTTAAAAATCAACAGCCTTTTTTGAGCTGCATCATCTGCAGAGCAATATGCAATCCAAAGATGCCAACTCTTTAAAAGGTTATCATTTAACAGCTGCAAAAAATAAAAAGATTGCACTATATTGCAATGCTGGAAAAAAAGACATATTTCTAACATGCCTAATTTAGAGTTGTAAATGTTTAAATATTTAAATTTCTATGTGATGAATTTCCAACATTTGGACAGCTGTGCTTCTTTTGGCCTCCAGACCTGGTCTCTCCTGCTGTGGATTTGGACATTTGAAGATCCTTCACCTTGGTTTTCTGTGTTAGTTGTTAAGAAAATGGGGGCATCAAAAAGGCTTAAACAGACATCAGAGATGAGATAAAATTGACTTTACTAATCCCAACAGGAATCCAAATTCCAACAAAAGTAATCCAAAAATTAAAATGGCAAGGTGCAAACGTAGTCATGAAACTTAAGGTTCACTTAAAATAAGAAAATCAGCATTGGCGGTTCTAGAAGGGGGCCATAAGGGGCTGGTGCCCCTTTGGAACTGCTTCTTTCCTCATCTTATTGCCCCTGTAATGGAGACATAATAGTAATAAATCTGTTTTCTAAGATGATACGCACTGAACTGTCTGTTCCTTTGGAATAATTCAATCTTTATAGTTTACCTTAGCAATTATTAGGAAATAGGTGAGTCTTATTAAGCTTTAGTCATGGGCATAGGTTTGCATAGGGACTATAGGGACATGTCCCTACCAAAATTTTGGACCGACCTATTTGTCCCTACCAATAATTCGATTTGAATAACATGTTTATAATTTATAATTCAGCGTGGTGGATCACTGTGTGTGATCACAGCCAATTCTTTTTCTCTCGCAGCTCCGTTACTCCGTAGCTGCTGCTGCCACTCCGTCTTGCTGCCCGGTCTTTCCTGTCCTTTAAAGTCAGTAACTGTGCTGTTTAACTCCACTCTCATTGGTTGTTCTGCCTCAAGTCCCGCCTTCTCTCTTCCTGATTGGCTGTTTTCTAGTCCGTATGCGTGTGCATGCTTGGAGCACAAAATAAGAATTTTATTCACGCTAGTTTCTTCAGTTAATATTAGGCTGCGAAACTAGTCCTAATGAAAAAAAAAACTTTATTCCATCTACACTAAAACAGGCAAAAGATGCTGATTGCTGATTCTTAGCCACAGTCGACTGAAAAAGAAAACGTGAGGGTTTCCCTTTTAACAATACTTCATTTCAATTACTGTTTTCATTTTATGACGACCCTTTGAGGCAGTTCAGCTATAAATAGCAGGTGTTATTTCTCTTATTGAGTATAACAACACGAGATGGCGCCTAAACATCTGCTATTTTTTGTCTAGAAAGCATAATTACGGTTCCACATAATGTTGCTATTTCTTTGACTTTTTCTACTTTTAAAAATAGGATAAAGTCAATAACAAACAGAGGAAGACTATTTAAATTGATTTTATTTTACAAAGATGTCCACACAGTCCATAAGTGAATTATTACAAACATTAGTGTTTGGTAAAAATGCTTGAATCCGGCTGTTTATTTTGGATATTATTACATTATAATCAAGATGCTATTATATATTTTTAAATCATTGTTAAAAGTGATTTTATATTGGAAAAGAATTAGTCTCATTCTTAGTGTTGTTTTTTGTATATGATGCAACTAAATGTAAATACAATAAAAGTATTTGCGTCCCTTAAATGTGTTATTTTGCGTTGGTTCATGATACAGAGAGAGCATTTAAAAAAAAAAGAGTGTTTCACCTGTTTACCTTTGCACAATTATATATCTTCAAAAGAAAATACAGGATAAAGTCACATATAACGGGCATATTTAGACTATATTTGGTTAAATAGGCACATATTTACCTTCTGTCCTAGTTGCTGCTAAGTTTAAATGCAAACCTTTGTAAAGTGTAAAAAAGTCCTAATTCCACATTCATCAGAGCCTTTGACGCTTCAAACATTGATAAACAGCATCTAGTGTGGTAGTGCTTATAAAATTAGTAGAAATGTAGCAAGAAATGCTGCTTTCACTTTAAACCAAATGCACCCTGATGCTCACGTCAAGCATAAAAAAGCATGCATATTTTTGCATGGGTAAAATGACATTAATGAAACTTAGGACCAATAGTGTCCCTACCAAAGTGGAAATCTGCCCTACGCCCTTGGCTTTAGTTGTATTAAGATAGTCATAGTTCTGGATCAAGGGTCTACAATGTTGGCTTCTACATGATGCGGCCAATCAGTTAATGGTTCATGCTGTCCGACATGACAGAGGGTCACTCGTGAGAATAACATTAATACTCCACGTTATCTATCAGAATAAAAGGATATCTCTTTATAATAAAAGTTAATTAATATATATTTATTATACAAAGGAAGCTGTCATATGTGGACGCACTGTATAACCATGCACCATTTTTCTTCCTTTGGTACATTTTTCTTCTATTTGAGCTGATGTACCAAGTAGATTTCTCCACTGTAAGATCAATAAAGTCAATCAGTCGATTTATTAGGAAAAAAACGCTTATTGTGCAACGATCATAAACTGAACTGGATGCCAAAGCGGAGAGCTTAAAATTCGGATTGAAAGTCCCTTCATGCCTGTAAAGCTTCACATGCAGCCGTCGTGGGCTCGTCAGGCTTGTCCTTTGTGGAACGTTCTAATAAAAACGCCAGTCATTCTGCTGTCGAGGCGAGGCGTAACTGATCCACTGTCTCTGCATGCCTCACGCACGAGTCCCAGCTTTGCAGCCCACTGTCATCCGGGTCGGCCTGTTTACGTTGCTGTGCAGCAGCTCTGCAATAAGACAGATGAGTGTGTTTATCTCTGTATCAGAGTGTCTGCTGTTAATCCTCCCTCCCTCTCTTTGAGTCGTGCGTACGCAGAGGTTCTCCCAGACGCAACAAACTTTTCTGGCTGAATTCTGCCAGGCTCATTGTCTTGATGTGGTTTAAACAAAAGCGATGGCATCCAGCTTTTTATGGTCCTGTTTGCACAGAGTATGATCTACTGTACCGCAAGCTCCTTTTAAAAGAATAAGAAACCCCACATGTTCTGAACACTCCCATCAGTGATTCACTAGGGGTGGAAAAAAAGGGAATAAATGCGTCTGTAGTGAAAGAGTGGTGCTTTAAATATTCCCCTGCCGTTCCGTTTAATTATTAGGTGGTGAATGTTCCAGATGATTGTCATACTTTGTTTTACTGCACTAGAACTGGTTGAGCTCGTATTTCCAGCATGCACACAAACACATCCGCGCAGATCTCTGCTTCTGTTCTATTCCTGTGGAAGCTTGTTTTTCAGACCGCATCAATCATTACTCTTTCTCGTCAAGTGAAGAAAAGGATCTCTGCCAGAAGGGCCAAAAATCCCCCTTTGCTAAATGCACTGAGCGCATTCTAGTCCTGCTGCATTTTACACATCTCAGGTGTACTGTAGCGCCACCTGCAAATGTTTGTGAAACTTTAAGCTTTAAGCGGTTCTTCTCTTGTCCATCAGTAAATACTTATTACCTCTCTACACATTTTTAGCTTTATTTTGACTGATTATTTATTTTAGGAGCCATTCTTTCAGGTTGTTAAAATTCTGGTAAAGTTATGAATTAACAGATTTTTTTTGTTTATATATTTTACTTGACCAGCTCTCTGTTTTCCACTGATCATCTTGATAGCAGCTCCCCGCTCAGCTCGCCGCCTTGCTGCCGCTGGTTGTTTTGAGTTTGCCTGGTCTTGGTGTCTCTCAGCCGTCCACTGTGACCAGTGATCTGCCCGAGCAAGAACTGTTTACATAGCTTTGTTAAATGTGCCTGAACACCATCCTCACTTACAGCAGGGAACGTGAGGCACATACCCAACCCACACGATTTCTTCCACTTCAGGTCCAAACTGGAGAAGTCGGTGTTTTCTTTCTCCCTTGGGGACAATATGAGGGACGCGGCCACAGCTGTCACTGGTCTGGAGAGGCCATCAGCTCTCTCCCCAATGGTTCTTTTAATGGCGGTCGATGCGCTGTTGGCCTTTTAATGGTTCTGATTCTAGTGCAGTAAAATCTTAGTTTTTTTATTGGTTTGAAAGCATGGAAAGAATCCGCAGCAATAAAAAAATAATCTGACGCATGTTATCATAGTCGGCATCCCAAAGACCTAATAAAAGGGGTGGACAGTTCTAGTTCCTAAGGGCCGGTGCTCTATCAGATGAGCATGCTTCATCAGGCCAGCATACCCATAGTCATTACGGCAGATGTTTGGCAGACTTGATGCTTTGGGCAATTATTTGACAAAATACACAAACACGATTAAAAAAGTAACCGATGGAGAGGTTTTACTCCATGTTATAGTTCTGTTTTAACCATTGGAAAGATTTGCTTTTTTATTTTTATCTAAACCCCATTTCAATCATATTCAGTTGACTCGTATGCAATGTTTATAGATGATCTTGGAAGATATTGGTTCTACTGAGTTACTGTGATAATCAGAGCTCCTTTAGGCTCCACCAACTAACTTTCAGCGTTACGGTTTCATGGAGGTGTTTTCTGTTCACAGGAGGAGTACCGGGTGGAGGGTATCACGTGGCACAACATCGATTACATCGACAACAGTGGCTGCCTCAACCTCATCAGCAAGAAACCCACGGCTCTGTTCCACCTGCTGGACGAGGAGTGCAAGTACGAATCAGACAGGATCTTACCATAAAAACAAAGGGGGCTTATGCTACATTCAGAGCGCATGCTGCAGAAGCAGCAGCACTGGCGAGCATCAAAGCGCAGGAAAAGGTCCTGCAGCGCGTTTAGAGCAGCAGGAGCGCCGCATCTTTACGCACCTGAACAGCCGAAGCAGTGCCTCGTGAGCTTCTGAGCATCTGACGTGCATGACACGCTTCAGAAGCAGCAGATGCTGGAGTTGGAAAAAACTAACTTTTTCTGCTCGATGCGCCACATCAACCTATCAGAGAAGCTGATCTGGAAGCTGGCAGGGAGACTATGATCACACCTCTGAAGCAATTTATTAACGCCTAAATTTACTTAAAATGTCAAAACCTGCCAGCAAAATATGTTCGATTTTATTATTCTGGTGCCTGCAGTTGGATTACGTAAGTGAAAAACTCCTTCCAGCTGCCATGAACAGCAGAGGAAAACTGTGAAGAAGTGACCCGTCCAGAGGCTGCTGTTGAACAGGAGTCCCAGTGACAGCGCTCTGCCGGGTTACGGGCGTCTGGGCGGCTCAGAAAATATATTTTGGGGCAGGACCGTAATTTTGATGAACTGACTGCACAGATGAAGTTTTGAGGTGGCTTTTCTTGCATAAAAAATATATTAAAACTACTTTCTACCCACTGATCACAGTAAATATAGCAAAGCTGCTCTCTGCCATTGAACACAGGAGCAGCAGAAGCATCAGACGCATCTGGACACACTTTATTGGATGTCTGACCTTAATGTGGACAAGCATCAGAAATGAAGCAGCAGCTTCTTCTTTGCTGCTTCCATTGCTTGCGGTCTGAACGTAGCATTATTAAAATAAGCCAAGCAACTCTCTCGATTTTACCCCCCATTGTTACAGGAAAAGAAAGGATAGAGTATCAGACCATCGTAGACATCCGCTGTGCAGTAGAGCAGCAAAGATGCTTCAACCGCGCATAAGAACTAAAGTTGTACAAGCATAAAAAATGAAGCAGCACGTGCATTTTGGCTGCTTCTGCTGCGTGCGGTCTGAACGTAGCATTAGAATCATTGGGAAACAATCGAAATGTCTCCCTGCACACATGAATGATCCCTCTGGGTACTCTGGCTTCCTGCAACAATCTAAAGCCATGACTGTTGGGCTAATTGGTCTTTTAAAGTTGTTGCTACATTTTAGCAAGTTGGAAATTATTTCATGACCTAACCTAGTTTTAACCATCTTAGCCTGACCTGTACTAATCTTCTCTAACAAAAACCTTCTGAGGTGTCCACAGAACAGGCGGCAAGTAGACTCCCTCACAGCAGACCTATGGAAGGCGAAGGAGAGAAGAGGCAGCCACACTTTTCAGTCTTTGTTACCAAATTGGTTGATGTTAAAATGTTCACAGTTGGTGAAGCTCGCGGGGATCCAAGGCCTCACGAGAGGCTCCTCAATGCAGGGGGGGTGATTGGGGTTGGGGTATGATGTCTTCTCTACAACAACAACATTGAACCTTATGACCCGGGAGGATATTCTTTAGCCTGCAGTGTTTTTACGAGGCGAAGGGAGTTGAGGTAGATGATCTGAAATGTCTCCTGGAATGTTGATCCGGCCTGCAAAGGTTAGTAGCTGATAGCTGAGATGTCATGAATCAAAGGTGAAACCACCACAGAAGAAAGTGCAGCAGAGCCCCAGGGGCTGATTTGGGCCACATCTGGGATTTTGTGAGGGAATATTTTCCTTATGGGTTTAAGGTTTGAAGCTTTCTGGAGTCCTTCATTCGGAGCAGCAGAGTCGCTGCAGGTTGTGATATTTTGCCTTTATAAAGTAGTCGTAACATTTAATGTAAAGAAGAGGTCAGATGTCCCTTCCACTTATAATGCCTGATAAGCTGAGCTTACTCTCTGCTTTAAGTTTAACAGGGACATTTGTCCGCCGCTGCATGAAAAATGTCCGTCCAGTTTCCCACAGGCCTCCAATCAGACCTTGCTGGACAAGTTCAAGCGTCAGCATGAAGGAAACAGCTACATTGACTTCCCCGCCGTCATGGAGCCCGCCTTCATCATCCGGCACTATGCCGGTAAAGTCAAGTACGGAGTCAAGGTGAGACAACTTGAGCTGCTTTTCTTATTTTGAGGCCGAGGGACTGAGATGAAGACTAAGAAGGTAGATTGTGGTCCCACTGAAGCTCTTCTCTGTGGGTCTGCTGTTTAGTTTGGATCAGTATCCAGCTGATTGACCCGTTATTTACAATTTAACATTAGTCCCATTAGTTCAGCTTTGAAAGAGAACGAGGCCCACATCACCATAGATCTGCTACCATACTTAACAGTAGCCATCTATGCATTTAACATGTCAAATAAATAATTATTAATCCCAGCAGCATTACAATAAAACTTGATAAAATGTGAAAAGCTCTGGAATTGACCTCAATAAAAATATAGTAGAAATACCAACATAATGGGGGAATAAATCTCCACTTCTTTAAATTTGATGATGGGATAGAAAAGGCTTATCCTACCTTACAACCTATGCTATATTACCATTGTCATGGCAACACAATGCAAGCGCTTGGGATTATTTAGTTTCTTTTTTTGATTATCCTCGCATGTTGGTAAGATTAGCCTGGAGTTTAAGCTAGTGGCTGACACCGAGCAGCTAGCTCTCATGTTCTCTTATCTTTCTCGTTCTGAGGAGAAGCTGATGGGATGATCGATGTCATATTTAGACTGCAGGGGAATTAGAGTGTGACAATTATTGAAAATTGTCTGCTTCTGTCTCCTTGAACCCCAGTGGGCCTCAGCAGATGGCCGCTCACACTGAGCCTGGTTCTGCTGGAGGTTTCTTCCTGTTCAAAGGGAGTTTTTCCTCTCCACTGTCGCTACAAGCATGCTTAGTGTGAGGGATTGCTGATGAGTCAATGAACTGATTTTCTCTAGATAGAAAACTTTGAATCAAACTGACTGGATGATGTTGTTGAACTGTAAAGTGCCTTGAGATGACATGTTGTGACTTGGAGCTATAGAAATAAACTGAATAGAATAAAAAATATGGACTATAAAACTGAAGCATCTGTCAGCTTCCATTTGATCTTAATTGTAAAGGTTTTACACATATTTTTTATTTAACCTTGAAATAAACCCCCTTAAAATCAAAAAATGAATTTTTCTCTACATTTTCCAGCTGCTAGAAAAGATCCCATTCATTGAAGGGTTGTTGTGTTACACTGCAAATGGATCAGTTTCAGAGCTTTTTAGCACAGCTGTCCTGTGGGAAGATTTACAGCTGCGCTCAGGACTGGGAAGCTTCTCCTAGAGAAACATTCTGTCATCGAATGCAGCCAGGAAATCTGGGTATAGAGAGAGAGCTGCTTCTATTGCAACCAGAAGTCATTAAAGGGTTGTTTACCTGGTTAATGTTTCTGTAAGTGGCATCTAAATTACATCAGATTACCAAAAGTAGGGTTAAAGGATCACTGTATGAGCTACTGTCAGAAATACCAACAGCTTCTTCTACTTGTTGGTCTGTGGACCTGGTTCTGTTTCCCAGCTGTGTGCTGATAAGTAGCACATGTGCTGCAGCGGGCCCAGCATATTGCAGTTTGGCTATATGATATAAATCCATAACAGCTGGTTTCCACGGCTGTGGAAAAGCTGCGGTGCTGAAACCATTAGAACTGTAACTGGACTTTTAGTTTTGCCAGTAAAATTATCTTGTTTTGCAGTTTTTCAAAGTTTTTCAGAATGGAAACGCAGTCCATTCTCCTCGCATCATAGCCAGAGGTGTCAAAAGTTTATTACTCAACTAGAAGTATAAATTCTACTATTTAAAAACACTTCTGGAGAAGTTAGTGGATCAAATTAAGATTTTTAATCAAGTAAATGTAAAGGTACCATTTTTAAAACTTAAGTATAAAAGTAAAAGTAATGCAGGAAAAAATGTTAAAGACAGATGCTTTTCTGCACTACCCTTTTGAAGGAACATTTTTACATTTACTTAATTTTTTTTACTAATTTCTTACTAACTTATGGTAACAGTGTCAAATTTAACTTTACATCATCTTGAAAAACTATTTATTTTGGTATGTGGTGAACAACAAGTTGGGGCAGCACCGAGTCCATCCATAAAGAAATTGTCTGGATGAAGCAAATTATTTTGATGGTTTTTATTTATTTTTAAATACTAACAGGCCATAAGGAAAATGAGCTCAAATGAAACAAAAATAAATGTTTTAACATGTAAGGAGTAGAAGTAAAAAGTAAAAAAATGAAATAAAAATACTGCAATAGAGTATAGATTTAGATATACAATAGAGTATACATTTCTACTTAAGTAACGTAACAAAATCTTTGTAGTTTGTTGGTTGACACAGTCAGGCTGGATTGCAAAGCAGCCATGAATATACAGTCTGTTGGATTGAAGTGTTTATCGTTTCAGACACACAGATCCTACAGCTTTAGTCTTTGCTGTATTTCTGCTCTGGTCCTTTAACAGATTTTCTCCCAGGATTTCCAGATGTTTAGCTTTGTCCATGATTCAGTTAATTCTGATTACCATCTCCATCTCTGCAGAGGAAAACCAATCCCTCAGCATGATGCTGCCACCACCACTCCCCTCTATAACAGCAGACTTTGTTTTTGGCCACACATAAAGTTTGGCCAATTGGCCAAAAATGGCGGATTTGGTTTTATTCCCCCATTATTTTGGTATTTCTGCTATATTTTTATTGAGGTGAATTTCAGAGCTTTTCATATTTTATCAAGTTTTATTGTAATGCTGCTGGTATTAATAATTATTTATTTGACATGTTAAAAAAAAACTGTATTTTGAACAAAAACAAGTTTGAGATTGTGAAACTTTACTTTTTACTCCTTTCCCATAATTATAGAGTAACAGCAGTAAAACATTCGGCCATGACCAAATGTTTTCCACTGCCTAACAAACAGTAAAACTCCTCAGAAAGAAAACTGTTGCAATTGTTTTTGGTTTTTATGTTGAAGCAACTCATGTGAACTTCTGCTGTAGAACATAAAGAACAGACTAGATAATTAGATCTGCAGCGAGGAATCCCTTAAATCTGCTTTTTTATTCAGGACTTCAGGGAGAAGAACACGGACCACATGAGGCCCGATATCGTCGCCTTGCTGAAGAGCAGCAAGAATGCCTTCATCTGTGGCCTGATGGGGATCGACCCCGTGGCCACCTTCCGCTGGGCCGTGCTGCGGGCCTATTTCAGAGCCATGGTGGCGTTCAGGGAGGCCGGCCGCAGACACACCCACAAAAAGCCCGGTGAGGCACAGTCGAAGAATGAGCCAGAGATTTGAAATGACGGAGAATCTTATCCTATCTGGTTTTTAATTAATGACATTTTGTAATGAGCATCGCAAATGGATCTCAGCATCTGATCCAATTGCTTGATGTACTGCCTGTGGTCACTAGTATTACCAAGCTAGCAAATTGGATATAACTTGAAGTGCTATCTTAGAGACCCTTTTAAAGTCTACATTGTTTTACCTAAATGTGTTTTCTCTAACTTTACGTGTTTCCCTTTATAAAATGACCTGGCGTGCAATGATGAGAACGCTGTCCGTGTCAGGAGACGCAGTCCACACAGACAGCAGCTAAAACACTGCTTAAAAGTTTTACGACATTTGAAACAAAGTGCTTATAAACTTGGAGAAATTAACTGAACACAACTACATTGTCTAAAACCTACAATGCAGCAATGATCCCTTCCTGCAATCATCCCAAGTAGTGTTGCGCCGATGCCATTTTTTTGGCCCCGGTACCTGGCTGTCCACTATCGACCGATACCATACCGATACTGTTTGAAATTGATGTTTGTGTGTATATATGAAGAACTGCACACTATGTGGATGGCTTTATTAAGCTGCTGCCTACCTTTGTGAAGCAGAAAACAGACTAATACAAAGTGAATCCAGTAGAACTTTTTATGGGTGACAAAAGTTCAATAAACTTTTGGCTCTCAAAATGGCATCTGTGCCCTATTTGTTGTTACTCGCTGATACAGATACTACCATTTTAGTGCTGGATCGGGGGCCCTGTCCAATACTGGTATCGGTATCGGTGCAACACTTATCGCAATCCCCACTCCTTTACAGGGGAACAGAAGACCTCACCTGTTCAGCCAGGCCAGCAATTCCCCTTTCAGAGACGTAGACCGGTATGGGACATTGCAGGCTACAAAAGAAGCCAAACGACCCCCCATTCCAAATGGGTGGACCTGTTCTTCCGTTTTAAATTTTTTTATAAAACCTGGACATTTGAATTGAAAAAGCTTCCTGGATGGGAAGCGAAACGTCTTCAAACTTGGAAACAAAGTCCAGTGGATTGTTTTTTAACTTTTTGGGAATACATTGTCATAGTTTTAAAATATTCCTGTTATCAACAAGTCTTATCAAAAAGAGAAAACGTGCTAATGTTAGCCTAGCACTGCTGTGGCTGCATGTGGAAGGACTTGTATATTTTTAGACACAAATAATAACGTAATCTGTGTTTTAGACAGTAAAAACAAAATTGTTGCGGATCTCTGAACCAAGCTAACTGTTGGAGGAACCTGTTGAGGCCTTCCTGCAGTAACTGCTAATGCAACTGTTAGCATCATTCCTGAGAATCAGAAACTGCAGCATTCAAGTAGAGTGTGTAAAGCTGTACAGTGTAGTGGGATTTTAATGCACTTTGAGGCCACTAATCAGATTATTGGATGATGTTTATTCAAACCTTGTTATCACCATTAATGATCTTGGTCAGGACATACCTGGTTGCTCCCATGGGGCAGGTTTAGTGAGTTAATTATAAGCAGGTTAGGTTCAAATGTACCATAGAGTGTTTCATGTATAACAGCTCTCAGGCTAAAACTACTAAAACAGTCGGAGCTTAATCTGGATCTTATGCTTTTCTTTGTTCCTGTTTTAGGGAATGATGCAGCAGGGCCATGCCCTGTGGTCAAAGCTGTTGACAGCTTCAGTTTCATACATCACCCGGTTCACCAGAGGAGCCTTGAGATCCTTCAGAGGTGTAAAGATGAAAAATACAGTAAGTTAAATGATAAATCTCTCCTTGATGTTTTTATTCTGGGTATTGCTGTGAAAAAGAAATGAAAACTGCAGAAAAAGCTGAGTTCCTGTGCTCTGCAGCAGCTCAGTTTCAGTTCAATTTTCTGGATCTTTCTGGGTGTCTCATTGTGTTTTACCTTTTTTTTATCCTTCAAATTGACTGTATCTCTTTGTAATTCACATGAAAAGCATGAGGGAAATCTGTGGGATGTTTATCTGCTAACCTTCAAAGTAACATTTTTTGTCATGTTTTCCAAAGAATTGGTTGGTAAGCTGAAGCAATGGAGGTGAGCGAGTGTGAAACTCCCAGCGAAGTTGCAAAAAAAAGAAGACAAGTCCGAGTTGAAGTGTAAAAAGGAACAAAAAGATGTTTTATTCCAAGGCGATAGAACTGGACTTAAGCTGGGAAAACTGGAGCTGAAGCTCAACTTTAGTGATCAGCCTTCCTATTTTCCTTAAAGAGGATCTGACTGCTGCTCCTGCCTGTTTTTAATGACAGCAGGGGTCTAAAATGTTTACACAATGCTGGAAGCATATTCCCTATCCACTAAGTTTCAGGTTTAACTTATGGATAAACATTTAACTAAATATGTTTAGTGGTTATAAGTGCACAATTATGTGTGCTTCCTATGTATAATAATACAATCCAGCTAATTGTTTGTTTGACCCTTGGAAAAATCTGTTCAATTAAACACCAAAAGCCCATCAACCTCTGATTTCTCTAATTTCAGGTATTGCACGGAAGAATCCGCGAACACCTTTGTCAGACCTCCAAGGCACCAACGCCTTGAATGAGAAGGCCAGCTGGTGAGAACAGTAGAGCACCAGAAGCTCATCTGATCATGACGGGAACAGAAATGATGTCTTTATCACTATCCTCGCCTTCACTGTGCTCCTTCTTCATGTCCCTGTGTAGGGATGGCTATGGCGTTGGGTGTAATGGTCGCAGCTTGCGGTCGGGTCGCGTCTCTTCACCAGGAAACTCTGTCCATGAGGATGAAGGGATCTTCCTAAACCTGGGCAGCAGCAAACTCCTGGAGAGAGCTCAGGGTATCCTACTGTGAGTAAAATACACTCTTCTCTGAAATGCCTGGAGGCCTCTGAAAAACATCATGCAGCAGTTTGTGCAGCTATTTAAACCGCTGCATCTCTTATTTAGGAGAAACAAAAACTGCAAAAGCAAACCAACACTTCCTAAGGTAAGACCTGTACCTGAAAGAACAATGAGTTGAGAAAACTGTAGCAGGGATCCATTACATGAAGATTGATGTAGTTCCTGCTTTTTCTGCAGCACCTGTTGGATGTGAAGTCTCTGCGCTATCTGAGCAGCGTGACGCTCCACGACCGCATCACCAAGTCACTGCTCCATCTGCACAAGAAGAAGAAACCACCCAGCATCAGTGCTCAGTTCCAGGTCAGTGACGCCCTCTCCTGGAACAACTGATGTATTACAACAAAATAAGTAGAACATGGATGGATGTATGGCTGTGGATGTATGTGAGCTCAGCTAGCTGTGGTTCTGTGTCCAGGCTTCCCTCCATAAGCTGATGGAGACTCTGGATCAGTCGGAGCCGTACTTCGTTAAGTGCATTCGCTCCAACGCTGAGAAGGTTTTTCTTGTTATCCTAATGAAGTCCTCATAAAACAGTCCTCCTGTTTACTTGCTATCCACTCATTTGCTTCCCCTGTTCCTTTAGCTGCCGCTACGTTTCAACGACAGCCTGGTTCTTAGACAGCTGAGGTACACGGGAATGCTGGAAACGGTCCGGATCCGTCAGTCAGGATACAGCATCAAGTACACCTTCCAGGTGATCCTCTCAGGACCTGCATGGTTTACGCCGCAGAGGAAGCAGCCGCTTTCTGTCGTTAACATCGTCTGTTTCTGTCATCCAGGAGTTTGTGAGTCACTTTCATGTGTTGCTTCCTCGGAAAACAAGCCCCACCAAGTCTGGGATCCGAGAGTTCTTCAGACGGATTCACCTGCCCCCTGCTGGCTACCAAGTGGGCCACACCATGGTGTGTCTCCTGGAGTTAAGATACCATGTTCTTCCATCCTTTCTTCTCAACTGCTCATCTTGCACTACAATGATAGGTGTTCCTGCGGGAGGCGGAGCGCCAGCGGCTGCAGACCCTGCTTCACCAGGAAGTGCTACGGCGAATTGTCATGCTGCAGCGGCGCTTTAGAGCCGTCCTGGAGAGGAGACACTTTGTCAGCATGAGACGAGCGGCGCAGGTCATCCAGGTGATTGGATGTGGTGGGGGGGTTTGTCCCACAGCTATGTTTTCTCCAGATCTTTATTTATCATATTCAGACCTTTAGAAGATTGAAATACTCACCTGTAGATGGAAATATTTTCTCCTTTGACCTCCATTTTAACCCCTCTCTCTCTCTCTCTCTCCATCTCTCTGCAGCGCTGGTGGCGCTCCTGCCTCCTCAGGCAGTCTGCGGTTGACTCGAGCGTTGAGGAGGCGGCAGCGGTTTGTCTGCAGGCAGCGTGGAGGGGATACAAGGAGCGCAGGAGGTTCCTGCAGTGGCGGGCCTCTGCCATCACCATACAGCGGCGCTGGAGAAGCTGCTGCCACCATCGAAGGGTGCGGGCGGCTGTGATCATTCAAACGGCGTGGAGACGGGTCAGGGAGAAGAACCGGTTCTGTAGAGCACGCCAATCTGTAACGCAGCTCCAGGCCATGAGCCGAGGATATCTGGCCCGAGTCAGGTGGGTGAGGTTATGCGTGGGAATGTGGATTAGATCAAGGCTATGATTATCTTACCTCTAACTGCTTTCTTAATAAAAAAGGAGTTTGTATTTATTACGGATTTTGTCCCATTTTTAAGTTACGTTTTAAAAATCCAAATGTGTTACCGCTTAGTTTACCTCCTTCATGATGGAGGAGCTTTTTCATCAAAACTCTGGCTTATTATCATAAAACAGAGTTTAACTAGTTTGCTTGTTTTCTTTCTGCTCTGTGTTAAAGTTTCCAACTGATTTAACATGATTTAAAAAGAAGTTTATAGGTTGAGAGGTAGTTCTCCTCAGACATTCCTTAACCCTCTTTGTTCTGTTGCTAAACATCCCCTCAGCATGACGCTGCCACCACCATGCTACTATTAGTTGAACACTTGTGCTACTTTGACACTAAACGCGTTTTCAGCTGCAAACAAACTTCTGCTGCTTGTACACATTGAGGTTGGATTGAGCACATTGAGCGCCTCCTGAAGCGCGTCCAGTAAAGTGAGTCTAGATGCATCTGAAGCTTCTGCTGCTCCTGTGTTCAATGGCAGAGAGCCGCTTTGCTGTATTTGCTGTGATGAATGGATAAAAAGTAGTTTTAATATGTTTCTAAGTGTGAAAGTTAACCTGAAAACCTCGTCTGTGCAGTCAGTTCATCAAGATTACAATCCTGCCCCCACATAATAAAGGTGCGCTGTCACTGGGAGTCCCCAGCTGCAGATGCTTTAGGCCCGGTCGCCTCTTGGGGATTTTCCGCTACTGTTCTTTGCGGCTGGAAGTAGATGTTAGCGTTTTTCATGTATGTAATCCAAACTGCAGGCAATAAGATAATAAAAGCCAACATATTCTGCCGGCAGGTTTCTACATTGAAGTCAATTTAGGCATTAATAAACTGTTTCAGAGGAGTGATCATAGCGCTCTGCATCAGCAGTGCTGTGTCCGTTTCCCTGCCAGCTCCCAGATCAGCTTCTCTGATTGGTTGATGTGGCGCATCAAGCAGCAGATGTTCAGATTTTCAAACCACAGCAGCTGCTGCTTATGAAGGGCGTCACGCGCCTCAGAAGCTCACGAGGCGTTGCTCCTGCTGCCCGAGACGCACTGCAGGTGATGCGCGTTGACCATAAACTTTGCATGTAAACCGATGTTCTGTCAGATGAACATACCCGATCAGACCAGCACACCCATAGTCAATCCCCATTTATCCCTTCAGCTTTGTACGTGTGTATCCCTTTAGTCATGGACAAAAAAACTATTTCCTTGATTACTTTTTGGTGTTTTTTGAAGAGTATGGCCATCTGACCTTAAATAGTTTTTTTTTTGTACATGACTAAGGAGATACAAACCCATCAAGGGAGTTTAAAGTATATTTTTCGTTTAAAACGCAAATCTGGCGTCTTGCACATGCGTATTGACTCTGGGTATGCTGGCCTGACAGAAAACCGGCTGCTTTTGCTGCCCGAAGCGTGTGAAGTGTGAACGTAGCATTAGCCAGGATTTTGCCTGAAACCGAACCTCCTGCCTTCTAGAGGACGTTTTTAAAGTATTGCTCATGATTCAGAATTAATTCAAACTGGTTCTTGGCTTTACAAAAAGTAGATGGTGCTGACATGTTTGCTTTACTGCCAAAAACTGAAAATAAGAATCTTCCAAATAAGTTTATATCAGCTTTCCTATAACAATGTTTTTCTCCAATTCACTATTTTCTCTCTTGCTGATTATTTTCTTTAAAAGGATAAATGAATCCTGTTGTTTTGTTGCCCCCCTGTGGCCAAAAAAGTATAGTTTTTTTTCATTAACTCTGTTAGGATGTTAACACTTTATTTTAAATTGTCTCCAGGTTTAAACATCTAAAGGAGGAGAGCCAAACACTCAACAGACCAGACACAGAGATGGACGCTGGGAATGTGGACGACTTTGTCTCATCTGGACTGGACAATTCTGTCAGTGTGGACTCGTCCGAGGACCCCGATCCGACCAAGACGGAACGAGCGGAGGACTTTGAGCGATTTAGGAACGAAGAAGAGATGAGCCATAAGAACCGGTCAAAGCGAGAGAGCAGGCGTATGAGAGAGCTGGAGCAGGCTCAGTTCTCTCTGGAGCTCCTCAAAGTCCGAACCACCTGCATGGGGGGTTCTCTGTCAGAGGATGTGGTCTCTGACATCCCTCAGAGGGAGGACCACCACGATCGAGTTTTACCTCAGGGATCGCCGGCTAGTCAGGGCAGCTTCGAGATGCTCAGCCTTGATGAGATGGAGACGGAGGGTTCTGGTGGAACCGCCTCTGAACGGACTCACCAACAGACCCAAATTCTCAGAGATTCAAACCACAATGAGAAACCTGTGAGGGAGCCCACAAACGAGTCCGAGGAACCCAGGGCAAAGTTTTACATCGCTTCTGACCAGAGTCCGGTTAATAAACCCACGAAGGGAAGTCCCAGCAGATCTCTCAAAGACCGGAAGGAGTCGGTTTCCAGGAGGCCTGTGGTGGTGCTGATCAGTATGCAGAAAGAGAGTCCAGTGGAGGAGGGCGAGCTGCTGGCAGCTCACACCTTGGAAGGACCTTCTCCACCGTTTGGCTCCTGTTCCACTACTACAGAACACTTAAAGGGACCAACACACAAAGAGCAACCTAAAGACTTCCCACAGGAAAACAATGAAGCAGTTGGGATGGAAAAGCCCTCAAAGCGTAGAGAGAGTCCAGAGGAACCAGAACTTTGTCCCTCAGAGGTGGATGTCCAACCAAAGTCCAGTGTTCCCTCGGCTCTCTTAGCAAAACAGGAAAGGAAGACCATCCGCCAAGCGCAGGAGGCTCCGAGCCAGATACTAGACACCAAGCCCCCAAAAGCCCAGAAGAAGAGCTCCGCTCAGACTGTGATTGTCAACATGGTGGAGAAACCCTCTGGAGCTGCAGCTCCTCAGCCCAGACGCAAGCTGCCCTTCTCCAAGTGAGTAAAGGTTTGGCACCGCTCTGCTTCCACTGCCTGCTAAAACAGCTCCCTTTCCTTCAGCCTGTCATTTCACAACCACTGATAAGAAAACTGTGATGTGCAGGCGTGAAGCACCGTTATTCACACACCCATGAAAAAAACACAGCCAGCTCCCTGTGAAAGGCATTTCATGTCAGTCTAAATCCAGCCGTTACACGGAGGCGTCACAAGACAGTTAGAAAGCAAAAGTCATGAAATAAGCTTGATGATTCTTTTTGTATTCAGTCTCTGTTGAAGCTCTCTGGTCCGACACTGAACGCAGCACCATGATGGAATGTTATAGTCGTTTTATAGTTAATTCATGTGTTCCAAAGGCCTAGTCAAAGTCCAGAAGTTTTTAGATAATTGTTTTGTGTTTGCTTCTCACAAAAAAAACAAACACAAAAAGCTTTGAAGTTTGTTTGTGTAATATATCTCAAAATAACCAAAGAAATACGGAGTGAAGTTTGTTCCATTTTTGTTGCTAGCAAATAATATGTTGTTCCCTGAATTTTAAAGAAATGCATCCAGAAATATAGCTTTGAAAGACTTCTTAATCATCATTTTATTTATTTTCTCCATTTATTTAAACTTTTTTTGCTTTGCTTTCCTTTTTTTTTTCTTTCTTTACAGATTTTATACTTTTGAATTTAATTTTTTTCAGATTTTAGGTTGACAGCTTTTTTTTTTTTTATTAAACAGATCAAATTCTATTAAATTGCTCTCATCCAATAAAAATGCATTTTTTATAATTTAATCTGATAGAGAATTTTGAAAAAATATGATTAGAAACCAATAAAATATCAATAAAATAAATTGCAAGAATGTAATTTTAAAATTAAAGTTCGTTTTTTTTGCTTAAGAAGTTCTTTGAAACGTCATCTCTGGATTGCATTTTTATCATTACGATTAACAAAACACCTTTTTGCTACATTAATGAAACAAATTTCACTCCGTAGAAAAGTTAATGCACTATGCTGGATTCAAAAGCAACACTTGAAATGAATAGAGAAGATGTAGACTTTAAGAGGAAGGCGTTTTTTCCGGTTGTTGACGGTGAACTTGGCTATCTGTTGCAGGTCGGATAAGGACCTGGTGAACCAGGAGAGATCTCTCTCTCTTTCTATGCACAGAGACGACTCTAAATCTGCAGGATCTAGAAACAGAGAGGTGAGAAACCTGCTGTATCTTTTGCATGCACACACAGAGGTCACATTCATTTTCATGTTGAAAGTTTTGTAACCAGCTGCATGAGTTGCCTTCAAACACGTCCGTGGCTTCAGAGTGCTGATGTGTCTGTGGTTACCTGGTAGCAGGTGGGCCCACCCGGCCCCAAAAAGAAAGCTCGAATGTCCCGGACGCGCTCCGACTTCCTCACACGCTGTAACTCCGAGGGGGCCACCCAGTCGGACGACGACGATGATGTATACTACGTCCCCGCCCACTCCTGCACGCTGCCCCCCTCCCTGTCTCCCCCACGAGCCCACCGTGACCACGACTGTCACAGTGACTCTGAGATGGTAAAACACCAGATCTGCAGGGGTCCCTTGACCTCCAAACCAGCTTCCTGTCCACTCTGCTCCCCCGCCTTCTTCCACCCTGTTTTTCTTTTTCCTTGGGTGGATCTGAGCACATGCGGCGAAGGGGGCGGAGCTCCTTTAACAATGCTAATCCCACTTTCCCCAAAGCCTGCTGCACAGACGGGTGTTTCTGAACTAACCTAATTGACACGTTATGTTTCCGGTCACCAGTGATGGTGAAGAAGTCCTGCCTTCTGCAGAGCATGGTCTTGCACATAACGGATCCTAAGTCGTCTCCAGACATCACCGCCTTCCTCATCTCACCTGTTCTTTCTATAGAGGGATTTACTGCCAACAAGGGGATTTAAATCCGCTGTAGTCAAATTATCTAGAGGTGTCTTTGTTTTATATTCTTTTTATTACGTTAAAATGGTTTTCTGTCACTTTTGGATGAAAATGAAGGTTTCAAACTGTCAGGGTTGGACATTATATTATTAGAAATGACTGAATATTTGATTATTTTCTGACTACAAAGGTCGTGTCATGCAGTTGAAGGCTTTGTCCTCTAATATATCCTGGCATGCGTCGCATGTTTCACCGCATGCCTCTCCTGCATGCTATGAGCCGTTAAAACTTCCATCAAACACTTAAATTCATCTCCTAACTTCATTTTTAGCCAAACATTTGTCTTCCTGTTCTGTTGCTGTTAGCATTTTACTGTAAATGTCTTTTTACGGTCAACTTCAGTTTCTCTTTCTGTCCACAAGTATATTCAGATTTCATGTGATAGTCCAACACAAAATTGGTGCCTGATTAGGAATTGCAAAGAAAATTAGATTCTGAAAAAGGTGTGTGGTGTATACGTTAGCCACTGGGACCAAATTCAGTTCAATTCAGCCTATTTCTATAGCGCCAATTCACAACACATGTCACCTCAAGGCACTTTACAGTTCAACCAGATCATACAGTCAACAGTTGATTCAAAGTTTTCTATCCAAGGAAAACCAGTTTAATGCATTGACCCATTGACTCAAAGGCAATCCCTCACACTAAGCAAGCTTGTAGTGACAGTGGAGAGGAAAAACTCTCTTAACAGGAAGAAACCTCCAGCAGAACCAGGCTCATTGTGAACGGCCATCTGCCGAGGCCGACTGGGGTTCAAGGAGACGGAAGCAGAGACACAAAAAGCAACTGTAGAAGGCGAGCCCATCCAGGAAACACACAGCCAGGCAGACAGAGAGCACATCCAGTTAGTCACAGTCAGAGAAACAGGACTACACTGGAAAACAGGCCTCCTTAAATAACCTGGTTGGAACTGGATCTAACATACAAGTTGAAGGCTTAGATGAAGACAATAATTCTACTAACTCTGAAAGTTCAACTGGTTTGAAGCAGTCTAAACCCAGTTCAGATTCCATGACTACCTCAGATGCTGCCCCACCCTCCAGAGACAAACCAATCGTGGATGGAGGAGTGCTAATTATCTTATTTTTAATAAGATCAGTCTTATTTATAAAGAATCCCATAAAATCATTACTTCTAAGAGCAGGCGGAATGGACGGTTCAACAGAGCTATGGCTCTGGGTGAGTTTGACAACTGGATTAAAAAGAAATCTAGGATTATTCTTATTCTCCTCTATTAATGAAACTAAATGCCTACAGGAATCACCTGGATGCTAAATGATGCTTTTGGTTCTATAAATCCAGTTCTCTGACAGACCAGGAAGAATATTTGAAGCAGGACTAGCGCCGTTGAGTGCAGAACTGTACATGGAGGGAGCACAAGAAGTCCCATACACAGATATGAGGAAGCCTTTCTGTACGGAAGCAGCTCAACGGTTCAAATGGTGTAAAAAGCTTGAGGAGGATTCACTTCTTACATGTGAAAGGGAATAAGAGAGAGGTGAAATCTGGTCTGCTTTCAGGATGCAGCTGTTGTTCTAAATCAACAAAGGTTAAATGCTTTTTGCCTTTTATTGGCCTTTTGAACGGTGGTTACTGCTTTGATCAGCTCTCTGCATTCAACCATGTCCAGCCTCTATGTTTGCTAAAAGGAAGTGAGCGATGTTAGTCACATTTTGTCCTTCTGGACTGGCGGCCTCCATGTTTTAGGATTCATTTTAAGAAAAAAAATCATCTTTTTAGCTTTAATCCCATGTGAGGAATTTCTCAGACTATCTTCAGTATTTTACTTTTCCCACTGTCTCATTTTATCAGGTGTTCTTCCCCGTTTTATTATCAGTGATTGAGTCTTTCAGGCATTTTTTTAAGATGCTTTATTTTCTTTTGATCTGCGGACCTAGAAAATACGTTAATTACTTAAAGCAATCTGTATGTAAAGGTTGATTGACTGGAAGACATTTCTCTTTCCAATGCGACTGATGTCTGGAGAACATGTCCAGAGGCTCAGCTAACAGGACAAAACATGGGAGGATTTCAGGGGTCTAACTACTGCACACACCAAACCTTTGTCATTTGTAGAAACTAAAGGGTTATGCACTGCTTTGTGTTGGATCCTATTCTCATCTGGAAATATGATGTTCTCTTTCTTTAAGGCAGAAATGTGACCATTGTCCTGGGGAGGATCTATAAAATGTTACTGCCTCTACTGCAACCCGTACAAATGATGGAGTGAATTTTGTTCCATTACTGCTGCAAACAAATGAATGGAAGTTAAAAGAAAATGTAATACAGAAATAAAAATAAGAAAAACCTCTAAGAAAAAACATTTTGAGAATAGCTACTGTTTTCTCAATTTATATATATATATATTTCATATCAAAGGATATTCAAAAATTACAGGGAATTTTTTTTTCAGATTTTGTTTTTTCAAATCTTATTAGTCTTATTGAATTGGGTTTTCCAGATCATGTTCTCTTTTCTTCTTTACACTGAGGGAGGAGTGGGAACACGTTTCTATTGGTCTGTATACTGGTTTTATTGGTGAACAGCGAGCGTTTGAGATTCTGATCTGTAAAACACCATTTAAAAAGATTGTAATTCATAAAAATAAATTAGAAAAAAACTAAATTGAAAACAAAACTCTGGAAAAAAACTTTTTTAAACATAATGTTTGAAAAATAAAAAAAATGTATAACAATATACAGTAGTAGCCAATTAAAATGTCCCCACTTTCCTTGGCTGGTCCCCTACAATTCCTTTTTAAACATCAATCTTTGTACTAAAATTCTCTTCTGTCATGATTTGTGGACATTAAGATCTAAAGAGACGCATCATTTCCTGGTCAGACCCTGTAATCCAGTGAAAGGGTGGAGGCAGAGTCAGAAAATATGTTGGGTTTATGAGGGGATTTTGCTGGGAGTTGCAGGGGAGTGGGCTGCCATTCGGCTGGCCTTTGACTGGGAAGGGCCATTTTGGATGGCTACTACTGTAAAAAGATTAGAAAGATTAGTTTAAAAAAACAGAACCTGAGAAAAGAAAGTTAGTTTCTAAACCGTTTCAAATATACATTTGTGCATTTTATTTTTTTGTAGCAATATTGGAAGAAAATTCCCTCCGTATTGTACGACACCTCCCAGATTTTCCTGAACTGACACAGGAAAGTTTTCTGACCTCCTTTCTGCCCTGCAGTCTCACAAAGAGAAGAAGATCCATAAGACCATGTCATCAGGGGATCTGGGCAAAGTGGACACCCTCAGGAAATCCTCCAGTCAGGATGGCAGGTAAGATCTTTAGCATGTTGTTTTTACTATATCATGTGCAGTAAAATCATGGTTCATCACTGCTTTCTCCTGTTTTGTTGTGGATGTTTGATTTCAGCAGGATGAGGGGTAAGATGCGTTTCTGGAGCAAGACCAAACACAGCGAGAAAAAACTGTCAAGGGAGAAACAGACCAGCAGGAGTGAAGCTGGTGAGATGCCAGGTAATAGAAATAATCAATTATTTATACATATATGCATAGTAAATAAACTTTAGTTATGGCACACTATGCCCTGTTTTTTCCTTCATCTTCTAGGAAGCACGTCTCCTCCCCGAAGCCCCGACTTGGAAGTGGTTCCTTCTCGAGAAATGCGAGACACCAAGGAGAACAAGGAGCCGTCTCCAAAGATGAAACGACGGCGAAGCTTAAAGATCAGCAGCATCACTCTGGAACCCGCCCAGTGGCAGAACGACTCGCTGCACATCCTCACCTCTGCCCACGACTACCGCAGCATGAACGAATTTCTCATGAAGAAGGTCATTAAAAGTTTTCCTTAAATGCTTCACAGAACGGGGTGGGGTGATGCGCTCAGCCTCACTTTAAAAACCCAACCAGCCTGGCACCAATCAGCACTTTGTGGGATTCTACACACTCAGTCAAAACAAACAAAACTCCAGTAGTTCATACCAGAGTTTTTATTTAAATGATATCACCAGAGCAGCCATAATCCCCATTCCTAGATTTTCACAACTCAAAAGAAGTTTGTTTCCACAGATCGCTGACTTGGACTCAGAAGACGGTACAAAGGACACCATGGTAGATGTTGTCTTCAAGAAAGCTCTGAAGGAGTTCAGGATCAACATCTTTAACTCGTACTCCACAGCCCTCGCTGTAAGTCCTCACCACCTATGAAAACAGGCTTCTTCCAAAAGTCAGATTTTATGTAAAACACGCTTTTAATTTACTGTCCATGTGCATTTGGAACCTGCTGATTTAAAACATCGTCAGTCCATGCTCCTCCTCTCCTGTGGACCTGCTTCTGTGACTCATGTCAGCTTCTGCATTGTCGCTGCATTGTAGGTTTTTGAAAACTGGAATCTGACTCCACCTCCTCTGTTTAAAGTTGTTTTTTTCTTTCTTAACATAGATGGCTTCCTTCACACCGCTCTCAAACCATCTTTTTGAGTTTTATGGTTTTCTTTCATGTTAAAATTATGGTATATAGCGCGTAATCAAAAGAAAGAAACAATTAAAATGCAGATAAACATGGTTTAATCATATTTTGCCGGTCTGCTCTGAGAATGTCCCATGATGACATCATACAAGCAGTTAAATGGAGAAAATCTATAAAGTATCCAAATTCTCTCAGAAAAGTAATAAAACATTTTTTAAAGATGTGTATAAGTATTCTTTAGTGAGTGATGGATTGAAATAAGTACTTTTAATACCATAATTACTTTATTTATGGAAACCCGGATGTATATCTAGTTGCACATGAGCTGATGGTACGGATCGTACTTCCGGGACGGATCGGATAGTGACCGTCACAACCCGATCCATCCCGGAAGCACGATCCTTCCTGCGCATGCGTGAACAGAATCACTTCCTGCTAGGCAATACTCATTTTTATTACTTTTTTATTCTTTTCTCTTTTTCAAGCAGGGGTTGCTTTTGAACATTTTTGTACTTGCGTAAATGTTGCATATTCAAAAAAAAAAAAAAAAAAGCAATACACTTAAACAGCCTTTGGAACGTTACTGTGACTGCTCTGAGCCTGTCCGATGATGACGTCACGCGCTACAATGGATAGAATGCAATGCATATCCATTTCTTTCAAAAAAGTCTTTAATATTTTCTATGCAATGTAGTTTATCATTTTCTATGTTTTTAGTTTTAGGCATTTTCAGTACCATTATTACATAGTCGGTGATCTGGATCTTGTTATTCTGTTCGCGCATGCGCAGGACGGATCGTGCTTCTGGGACGGATCGGGTAGAAACACCGACGATCAACGTTAGCAAAGCATCTTCAGGCTAAGAGCTGTTCTCTAAAGATGATGTGATTAAATGAGGTCATCATTGAATAACTCAGTTTAACACCATCATGAACGTGTTTGAAAGCAGCAGCAATAAGCGCTAAAATAATGTTACATTTGAATCATGTGCCAAGCTAACATCAGCTGTTTATACTGATGAGAGTCAGGCTTTAATGAACTTTATAGTTTAACATATATTTACATTTCTAGTAGTGTTGGTTCCTCCCTCAAAGTGACAAAAGTTGACATGAGCCACAGAAATGGGTCCAAAGGAGAGGAGGAGGAAACTAGAGGAGGAGAGGAAACAAGAGAGCAGAGAAGGAGCATGAACTGATGCTGGTCATCAGGGTGTGAAACACCCACTCACCAAATGCTTTTGTGATTGGTGGGTTAAACTGTCAATCTGCCAAAGAGACAACAACACAACACTGATGTCCAATCACTGTATAAACTTCACTCTTTCCTTGATGGGCCCTTGGCTTGTCCTTTTCTGGATTCCCTAAGATTCCTTTTTAAACATCAATCTTTGTACTAAAATATTCTTTCTGTCACAATTTGTGGACATTAAGATGTACAGAGAAGCGTTATCTCCTGCTCAGATCCTGTAATTCAGTGAAAGGAAGTCAGAGTAAAAACATATACAATCGGGGGTCACTCCAGTGGCTGGAAGATGGCTGCCATTCAGCTGGCGTTTGACCTGGAAGGGCTGTTTTCCAGCTACTGTATTCCAGCTGTAAAGCTCTATCGTATCTTATTTGAACCCCATCAGATGGATGATGGGCGGAGCATCCGCTACAAGGATCTGTATGCACTGTTCGAGCACATCCTGGAGAAGACCATGCGTCTGGAGCAGAGGGACTGGAGCGAGTCGCCTGTGAAGGTGTGGGTCAACACCTTCAAGGTCTTCCTGGATGAATTTATGACCGAGTACAAACCGACGGAGGGGACCATTGGCAGGGTATGAAACACAACCAAAACTGATCTGTTTAAGCAGTTTTGGAGTTTTATTTGATGAGACTTAAAAATGTCCACTCAGGGTGGAAATGCTGTCTTTAAAGTTTAAATGCAGGAGGTAACCCATGTTTCTTTCTCCTGTCAGACTCTAAAACGTGAGCGCAAGAAGTTGAGGAAGAAGGAAACTGACATTGTGAGTTTAAATATACTCTGTAGAGGATGGCTAAAATGTAGAAGTGGAAGGAAAGTTTAGGTTTGAATTCTACAAGGAATAAAATACAAACCAGTCTCACCAGTTACACTCCAGAGAGATTCAACCAGTGAGCAAAAGACTGAGGCCTGAGATGGAGGCTCACCTTCCTAACATTTACAGCCAGAGCTACACTAATCACAGCATTAGAATGGCCTAGTCAAAGCCCGGAGCTAATTTAAGTTTAAAATAGGCAAGAAATCTGAAAACAAAATTGTGTTCAATTTTACTGACCATTTTCTCCTAAATGAGGCTAAATGCAGGCGGTACTATATTCAGAAATGTAACAGTAAAAAATCAGAACACTCTAAACTTTTCCTTCCACTTCAGAATCTTGCTTTGTGTTGCTGTGGTATCAAGTTAAAAACTTGGTCTTGTTCCATTGTAATGAATGCGAATGAACATACTGCCATGCTACAGTTTGAGCTGACTAGTTGGTCTGCTGCCCCCTGCAGGTGGAGGAACATAACGGTCACATCTTTAAGTCCACTCAGTACAGCATCCCCACCTACTGCGAGTACTGCTCCTCCCTCATCTGGATGATGGACCGGGCCTGCGTTTGCAAATGTAAGCAAAGGACACACCCAAAAACAAGCATTCAGAAGATGAATATGATCAACTGGTTCTAAGGGGAAAAAAGAGTGTATAAAGAGAAGAATAACATGTTATTAAGATCATTCATGTAGAACCCAGAATATTACATCACTACATGTAGCTTCAGGCTAACTGCATCACAGTCTTAGCTCCCACTCTGTCCCACTAAAACCCTTTCCATATGCCGGTCTGAAAGTCGGCTAAATTTGATTACGCTCCCTCCTCCTTCAGAAATCCATCTTCTATCTGGTTACAGAGCGGTCTTTGCCACGATGCAGACAGCTGAGCTGACACCAGTCTCTGATTCTTACACTGGATGGAAGTTGTTGGCTCAGGAAAGGGAGTCTGATGGCTTTTTGATGGCTTTGTTTGCTTTTGTCTGCAGTGTGCCGCTACGCCTGCCACAGGAAGTGCTGCTCCAGGATGACCACCAAGTGCAGCAAGAAGGTGGGTTAGGTCCATCTGGTTTTCTGGTTTGGGGAATGCAGCTGATCTATTGGATGTTCTAAATCCACAGAGGCAAATTAAAAGATGGATCTTTTTCTTCCTTCGGAGCATTTAACGCCCAGAGGAGTCACTCCTGATTTCAGAAGTCAATATTTACAAAGAAAGCTGCAAAACGAACAGCTCAGCAGAAGTAGCAAGATGTTTTGCAATTGTGAAACAAGTTTGGTTTGCGTTCAGAACCGTTATTGTCTGTAATGCATTTAAACATCTAGAGATAGGAGAATTCAACTTCGGTCATAATGGATGGTTAGTGTCTGTGAACATCGACTTTTTTGTCTTAAATTGAAATAAGAGTTGATATTAATTCAGGCGTTCAATGCTTTGATCCAAACTCCCTTCATTGTAGCTGCTGTTGTTTGTTCAGGGCAGCTGTTCGGTAGATCGTTTCTTTCGTCTCTTACCTTACTGACGCTCTGCTCAGGGGGAACTGCACTTAATTTCTCTGCCTGATGGGCGTAAACAGAGCAGGATACATTCGGGCGTACCGGGAATCCCAGACTGGCCTTTCTGAGTGCAGGGCTGTCATAATATAACAAGATGTTTTTACAGTAGAGTAGTAGCCATTGAAAATGTCCCCACTTTCCTTGCTGGGTCCTTGGCTGGTTCCCTAAGATTCCTTTTTAAACATCAATATTTGTACTAAAATATTCCTTCTGTCGTGATTTGCGGACATTAATATTTAAAGGGCAGCGCCATCTCCTGGTCAGAGCCTGTAATTCAGTGAAAGGGTGGAGTCAGAGTAAAAAAATATGCACGCCTAGGAGAAGAAGAGAGGTCACTCCAGTGGCTGGAAGTTGGAGGGGATACTGCTGAGAGTTGCACAGGGGGGGGCCATTTTGAATGGTTGCTACTGTATAGTTATTTAGTTTTAATTGATGTATGAATAATAAAATATTATTCAATTAATGTATGAATAAGGGCAAAAAAAAAACGTTTTGATTATAGTGGTATGTGATACATGAAATGCAAAGAACGCTCTTTCCTCCCTCCACCCTCTACAGAGCTGGTTACTAAGGTTATTTTCTTTCTCGCTGTCGTCCGATTTCTGCCTGCTCTGTACTTTACTTATCTAAGTAGATTTTTCTTCCTTCTCTTCAACTGTTCTTTCTACCAGTGTTCCTATTCTCCTCTCTCATTCAATCTTCTTTCCACTTCTATTTCTATTTTCGTCCTCTCCTCTTTCAATCTTACTCTTTTAATCCAATTTCAATTCCTTTCAGTTTATGTCTATAGTGCCAATTCACAACACATGTCATCTAAAGGCACCTAATAGAGATAATTTAAGCAGATCATCCAGTCAAACTGATTCAAAGGTTTCTATCTAAGGAAAACCAGCTGATTGCATTGATTCATTGACTCTTCAGCAATCCCTCACACTAAGCATGCTTGTAGCGACAGTGGAGAGGAAAAACTCCCTTTTAACAGGAAGAAAAATCCAGCAGAACCAGGCTTAGAGTGATACAGAAGCAGACATAGAAAAAGAAGCATAGATACAAAAGGCAACTGTCAACCAGCTCCACAGGCGGCCCCGTCCAGGAAACACACAGCCAGGCAGACGAGCTCCGAGCCAGCTCCCATGTCAGAGGATGAAGAGAGCACATCCAGTTAGTCACAGTCGGCCTCCCATTCTACTTTAGAAATTCTAGGAACCACTAGTAAACCTGCAGATTGAGAGCGAAGTGCTCTGTTAGGAACATAAGGAACAATCAGATCTCTGATATCAGATGGAGCTTGGCCATTTAAGGCTTTATATGTGAGAAGGAGGATTTTAAATTCTATTCTGGATTTAACAGGAAGCCAATGAAGAGAAGCCAGGATAGGAGAGATATGATCTCTCTTTTTCATTTTCATCAGAACTCTGGCTGCAGCATTTTGGATCGGCTGAAGGCTTTTAACTACAGTTTGTGGACTTCCTGATAGTAAAGAATTACAATAGTCCAGCCTTGAAGTAACAAATGCATGGACTAGTTTCTCAGCATCATGGACAGGAGATTTCTCCTTTTTGCAATATTATAAAACAGAGACATAATATAATCACAATCCCTTCAAAACGCATTAGAATGTATGACATGGAAATGTACCATTTGTGGGGGATTTATATCTGTTAATGTGTATTCAATGGATTTCGGACATCTCTGCAGAAAATAAAATCAAAACAGGAAGTCTCTCTTGCCATTTGTTTTCTTTTGGAAATATAGAAAATAGGTCTTTTGAATTTTACTGCATTAATAGTTTTTGTCTATATTGTTACATTAAGAGGGAGCTTTTGTTTTGGCCTTGAAGTGGAAAAAATATCAAACACAATTGCAAAGAATGCAATTCGTAATACTACGTAATATTTAAACTTAAAAAATCGGTACAAAAAAACAAACAAATTGAAAAATATATCTGAGAAAACAGGCCTTTTTTTTCCAGAGGCTTTGTTTTCATCCATAATTCCCAGATTTGCACTGTGGGGGTGACCGCTGCTCACCCTGATACGCTTTATAACATTAAAACCAATTTTGATCTCACCCTCCTTTAAACATCTTTGCATCTTAAATCCTGACCTGCCTGCTTTGTTCCTCCGTTTCCGTGATGCTGGTGTTACAGACCTCTGAAACCTTTCACGCTGCAATTATACTGAGCTGAGATTTCACCTGGATGGATTTAATTTACACATTTCTCAATTAAATAGTTTAAAATGAATGAAAACACATTCATGTTTTTGGTTTTAATGAAATCTGAAATTTATCTCGTTATTTTTTTGTATTGTAACGAAAATCTGGAAGGCGTTACAGACGCCTTTGGACCTGAATCACCAGGCACCTGAACAGCTTCTTTCCTACATTTGTCACACTCGTGAACGCCTCCTGACACAACCATAAGGACTGTATTCCCTCCATACAATAATAACATATGGACTGTCCTCACACACATACACAATTTGTATACAGTCTGTATATAATCTGTAAATTCTGTAAATCTTATCTGCCATTATTTATCTTGTATTATAAACCCACTAATACTTATATAATTCTTTTCCTAACATTCCTGTATATTCTGTATAATCTGTGCATGTAGCTCCCATATTCATATTTATACACAACTTTTTACAGTCCCTAACTATTACTTTTTGCTTGTACATACACCTGTAATAGTATTTATATCCTGTATAGCACTTCTGGATAGATGCAAACCCCATTTCGTTGCTTTGTATTCGTGACAGTGCAATGACAATAAAGTTGAATTCTAATTCTAGAATCATCATGGTGGCTGTAAACACGAGGAACGCTCCAGCCTTGGTTCTCATACTCTCTGTCTCTGTGTTAAAGTATGACCCCGAGCTGTCGTCCCGTCAGTTTGGGCTGGAGTTGTCCCGTCTGACTAGCGAGGAGCGCGCTGTTCCCCAGCTGGTGGAGAAACTCATCAACTACATTGAGATGCACGGCCTCTACACGGAGGGGATCTACAGGAAGTCGGGCTCTACCAATAAGATCAAAGAGCTGCGACAGGGCCTGGACACGGGTGAGACACGCCCCTCATTCTAAATATAAATCATAAATTATGAATATTTTATATTCATAATTTATGAAGCCCTAACAGATAAATACAGTGCTATCTGCTTACATGATGTAAAAAGAAGAAATATTCAGAGGAATAGGACTGTTAGCAAGTTTCTAAAGCTCCAACCTGCTAACGTGGATTTTTTGGGTTTTTTTTTTACTTTGAGAAATGTAAATAAAACATTTCTACTCATAGAATAGAATAAAATGGAGGCATTCAAAAAATGAAATATGAAAATGAAATATTATTGAGTTGAATTTTGAGATCAGTCAACAAATTTCTCTGTATATTTAAAGCCCCTGTCACACTTTGACAGTTTGGCCAGCATATGCCCGGCATCCCAGAATCGCCTAAAACACTGTTATAGACCCAACTTTCCAAGTATTTTTCTGTTTTGGACATACACACAGAGTATTTATAATGAGTCCAGAGCGTATGTCTAACGACAGTCTAACTATTGCATCATGCACAGCAGCGTAATGCCCATCAAATTTCACTAGCCAGTGTCCTGAGGGGGGCAGCGATGCACCCAGAGGTGCCTGGACTGCTTAAAAATATTGATTTCAGTATTAACCTAGCTGCTGGTTACAGCCCACCAAATAAAAAAGAATATATAAAAAGAGAAAGAAGGTTTGCAGTTGCAGCAGGTTCAGGTCGGGTCTGTGGGCATTAACGCAGGGAGGACCCATAGCTCTCTCACTCACCCTATGATGGGGATGAAGGCTGGAGGAGAACGGATGGTTTTTTCCTGTGAACCCCTTTATACCAAAACGCCATTAGACAGTAGCTGGCAGTTAGAAACGCGTTCAGTGTTCGTCTAGAACACGTCAAATACGCTGATATGCGTTGGAGAGAAGTTCTTGATAAGTTACGCAGAAGTTATGCACAGGCGTGATGCCACAACTAATGAGTAATTTATAATTAACGTATGTCGACGATCGGATGACTTACCTCTAACTTGGCCTATGTATGGCATACGCTGACATACGTCGAGCACTTTTGATCTACTCAAAATTTCCCGATGTGTGCCAGCGTGCTTCAGCGTGCTTCAGCGTGCTCATAACTCATGCAAAACTGACCCATAAAGTAAACCGGCGTGTTTTGTATGTCAGGTATAAGCTGGTTAAATGGTCAATGTGTGACAGGGGCTTAACATAAAAAGAAGTTCCAGCCTTCTAGTTGAAAACCTTTCGGAGGCCCTGATCTAAGACAGATGTTTCCCAGCTGTGCCGCTGCTCATTGCTGGCTCTGGAGTTCATGCATCCAAACTTCTTTTGGCTGTAGATGTGAGCAGCGTGGTTCTGGACGACTACAACATCCATGTCATCGCCAGCGTACTCAAACAGTGGCTGAGGGACCTGCCCAGCCCGCTCATGACCTTTGAACTCTACGAGGAGTTCCTCAGAGCAATGGGTAAGCCCTGCTTAAAGCTGTTGGTTTGATGAAAGTATTGATGAATATGTTTTTAAGGCCCTGATAATCTAGTAAAATACTCGTCCTTTCAGATTTGATTCCACTTTACAAAGATCTACGACCTTAAAACTCCAGAGTGGATTAAAATCCAAAGAGGCACATTTAATACACAACCTTTTAATATGGTAAACTGTAAATGTCCTGTAGTTATAAAGCACTATTCAAGGTCAGGACACTTGACCAAAGCGCTTTACACTACATTCACCCATTCACCCAGACTCTGATGGGGGCAAGCTGCACAGTAGCCACCGCTGCCCTGGGGCTCACTGACAGAGGCGCCACCGGGCCCTCTGACCGCCATCATTAGGCAATGCAGGTGAAGAGTCTTTCCCAAGGACGATACGACACTTGAACCGACAACCCTTCAGTTGCAGGGTGAACTCCTTCATCTGATGTCACAGTTCCCAATAATGATAACACACAACTTTTCATATATCTGCTGTAGGAAAAGCTGTTGCTGTTTTCAAACAACCGTCAGGGTTTTTTTGTTTATTTTGAGCTTTTAAGATAAGGAAAAACATGAAAAGCTTCATAGAGATGAAGCAGAGATTTTCTTCTACAGGATTTTAATTGATGAAAAATAAACGTAATTTCCAAATTAATTATAAAAAAAAAATGTATCTAAAAGCATCTTTGGTTCTTTTAAAGGTATAGTGGAGGATTTTCACGATAAAAAAAAACAACCTGCCCTCTCCATTATAAAACAAAAAATCCACATGCACAAACCTGTACCTGCCCCCGAGAGGTAACGCCTATTAAACGCATGTTAGAGCCCATGTCTCCCCGTGCACGCTCTGTTTAAAAGTTGATGTTTGCATTGGTCATACAAGCTTACTTTAGGAGGACCACTTATTTTGATGATCCACCCGGAAAAGGACCATTCTCCACTATACTTTTAATGTAATTCAGTTGTAAAAATTCCATTCAGAGATTTTAAAGTCACACGGCTTTGTGACCTAAAGAGTTGATGCATATGAGTTATTTTAAATGATTCCTCAGGCTAATATGCAGCACTTTACACTAACAATGCTACAAGCTGGGCCCCTCTTGAAATACTGACTATGTAAGTTGGGAGAAGATGCACCTTCGTTGGTGATGTAACCCATGGCCGCGGGAAGTGGGGGTCTCTGCAGCACCCTCTAGTGGCGAGAGGGAGATTTTTAAAAAGAAGTATTAAAAACACGTCGCACAATTTATACATTTCTTATGAATATTTTGGGAAATCCATTTTCTTATTTTACTGTTACGTGTAGTTGGATTTTAATTTAATTATTTTGAGGCCTAATCAACAAAACTAGAGGTCGCGGCAGCAGACTGGTAAAATGACAAAGTCTAATGACAGAAAGGAAGAGCAAATATGGCACAGAAAAGCATTTCGGGTTCGAATTTCTTTGTGTAATGGAGAACTATTAAATAAAGTTTGAATAGTATAATAATATAATTATTTCCTTCTGGTTTGCGTAAATGGAATTTGGAGCTACTAGATTCACGTATAACATAAACACAGTGACTCAGGTTCATGCCAGCTGACCAAATGTACGTTGTTATAGTGTTATTGTGAAGTTTAATTTATAGTGGATATATTCACCTGAGAACTGATGATGCCTGTGTGTTACAGACCCTGGTTGTGTGCACTGAAGTGTATATGATGATATACATATAGTATTGAATCTAAATCTATTTGCTTATTTATTTTTATTGTATTTTGAATAGGCCTATAGGCTCATAGGTGTTTTGTCCAAAGTACAGGCAGAGAAAGCTAGCAGGCTACAAACAAAAGCTACAAGGGGCGCCAGACCTGAAAGTTACAGGTCTAGTGCCTCTAGTGGCCAAAAGTTACCCGATGTGCCTTAAAGATCCACAAAATCTTCTTAGACTGATTTCGGTTATAACATCATGTTTAGTTACCATTTAGAGCCATAGTCGGGGGTCTAAAGCTCCACTTCCTGCTTTGGAGCCGCAGGTCACAGACCTGATCTAAATGGTCCAGCCATAATTAGAGATTTTTGCAACTAAATGTTTATTAAGACTTCTGGAAATTTAAAGGAAGGAAAGCGTGAATTTTGACATGAAAAGTAAAGTTTTCGATCTGCTGTTTTCAGGCCAGCCGGACAAGCGGGAGATGATCCGAGGCGTTTACTCTGTGATCGACCAGCTCAGCAGGACGCACCTTAGCACCTTGGAGCGTCTGATCTTCCACCTGGTCAGGTGGGTGAGCTTCATGGCAGTCAGACGGTTCCTGAAGGAATGTCTTTGTCACGTCTGCTGAAGGTTGGGATTAAAATAATTCTGCTGCTCTGTGTTGCGTTGCAGGATTGCCCTACAGGAGGAAACCAACAGGATGTCCGCCAACGCACTCGCAATCGTCTTCGCTCCCTGCATCCTCCGTTGTCCCGACACCATCGACCCGCTGCAGAGCGTCCAAGACATCAGCAAAACCACTGCGTATGTTTCCCTCTGCCTCCATATTGGAAATCTGAAAGACAGGAAGTGGATCTGCTTAATTTGGGATGAAAGTTAATTCAGAGACGCACCCAAGAGTTGATAAGAAATAAATTTATGATGATGCTATACGTCTTAAAAGGCCCCCTAACCGATTGGTGCCTTGCAACCATGTCTTTTTTATTGATTTAATTTTTAATTGATTAAAAATGCTCATCATTATTTAATATAGGTCATCAAAGTTTATGGAAATAATACAATGATGGTTTATTTAAAAAAAACTTTAGCAATTTTTTAAAAACTCAATATTTCATTCATTGACCATAGAAGCCTTATATCTACATAGTTAGCATGGCTACATAGTTAGCATAGCTACATAGTTAGCATGGCTATCAGTGCCCCTACAGAGTTAGGGACTAATTTCCCACTGGGATCAGCTTCATAGTCATGGTAGGACACTTCTTTGGAAAATCTTTGGGCAATGAATCTATTATGATTTGGAACAAAACCTCATAAAACATTGCAAATGAATATCTGAATCCTTTCAAGTCAAGTATATTTTTATTCAAATTCAAATAATTAAATTGAAACAGCTGAAATAATTTTCAAAATCTGAATAAAAACTGCATACAGATTCAAATTCATTCAAATTACCCTGAAAAATAAACAAGCCTATATAAAATCTAATAATTATACTCACCTTTCAGGAGTTTTTATTTTATAAAACAGACTGTTTATCAGAAAATCATTTTTTTTTTACATTAGCATCATATTTGGCTGTTCTTTTAAGATAATACTCTTAACCCGTATCTTAAATAGCTTAATTAAAATGCATTTTTCAAACCTTCGATTCTCTCCTCCGGTTTCCAGCACAGCTCCACTTCACTCATCAGCTTCTTGTAGATTCTGGCTGTCACCAAGCAAAACAGCAGCGGGCTACAGATTCATTTGATGCACAACCAAAATGCAGAGTTTGAATGCTCAGCAATGCCTGTACGCTCTGGACTAATTCTCATGTGTCATGAAAACTTTAAAGACAGGAAAATGTTTGGGCTTCAAATTATTTTACCTAGTTCTGCATGCTATGTCCACAGATTAGGACTTCTACATATTTGATGACACAATGGTGAGCTTATAAAAGGTCATTTCTTCTGAGTCTTGACTTACCTGAAGCGTTAGTTTTAGCCTTCTTAAAAACCAAGTCCCTCAAATCACGTTGTCTTTACCACTTAGCTGTGATGCTGTTCAGAACACCCTCACCTGCTTAGCTGGTTGCGCCACTAGGGTCTAAAATGAAATGGCATGTGCCCTCTGGGCCACCGTAATCTGGTCAGGCTACTAGGAAACGCACAACCAGCCAAATGTTGAGAGCACAATATCATTGCCATTACTGTTAATATATAGTAGAAATTGACACATTCAGTCATTTAAGAAGGGGGATAATTATAGTTATACTTTATTTTATTTATAATTATATCAAGACGTTCCGCTAAACCATCATCTTCGAATTGAAGCTGATATTTACTTCAAACTCATTACTTCAGTTGATTTTTTTTTTTTTTACAGGAAGGGGTTTTTTTTTTCAGTAAAGTAAAATTAACAGTTTCAAACCAGAAAGACAATAATAATCTGAATTGACCTAAATTACATGAACATCCCACTTCTTTCAAGTCAGAACCGCAAGCTACTAAGCTACTCTTTGCTTCTTCGACTCAATACATCAAATGTAAACTTTTGGCTTTTTTTTTTGCTTAATTCTTTTTTCCGGGCCCCCATGAAAAACCATTGCCCCCGTCTGGACCCCATGGAGATTTTGACGATTTTGCTTTTGTCTTCTGCCTGCAGGTGCGTGGAGCTGATCATCAATGAACAGATGAGCAAGTACAGGGCTCGTCTGAAGGACATCAACACTCTGGAGTTTGCAGAGAGCAAAGCAAAGAGCAGACTGACCCACATCAGGAGGTCCCTGGTAAGACGGCCCCGAGGTTTCAGGCCTGTAGCTGCTGTGGAGCAGCTGGCATGGCGTTCTGTTCGGAGTCCATTTACATTTTCACACAAACAAGCAGGGGTTTCACTTTTATCACTAGAACCTTTTTAACCTTTTAACATATGGACCAATCATACCAATTCTAAGTCAGGATCATTTAAAAGAGGTTCTGAATTAAACTTCCCTCTGAACATGTTCATTTAGTCAGCACATAATAGTAAAAAAAAAGTTAAATGGATTCAAATAGATTGCTGCTTCTCAAAGTTTTTGGCAACAAAAACTGAAAAAGTTGTGAACATACAGCATTTTGTAAACCAAGGAAACACGGCAACGAGTCAGGGAGGAAGTTATGGAGATGATTGAAGCAGATTAAGACGAGCTGACAGAGCATCTGAAAAAGGAAAGAACTGTGAACCTCCTGAACCTGACAGCGTTCTGAGAGCGTTCTGATGTGGGGAGGCTGTGCTTCATTAGGACCGACACACTGGACACCTTTAAAAAATGGGACTGAACCTGAGCAGAGAAATCAGCAAACCTTTAGGAATCCTACATTCAATTTAATTCATTCAGTTTATTTCTATAGATCCAATTCACAACACATCATCTCAAGGCACTTTACAGTTCAACCAGATCATACAGTTAGTTTTCTATCTAAGGAAAACCAGCTGATTGCATCGACTGATTGACTTGAAGGCAATCCCTCACACTAAGCATGCTTGTAGCGACAGTGGAGAGGAAAAACTCCCTTTGAACAGGAAGAAACCTCCAGCAGAACCAGGCTCAGTGTGAGCGGCCATCTGCTGAGGCCCACTGGGGTTCAAGGAGACAGAAGCAGAGATGCAAAAGGCACCTGTAAAAGTCCAGGAGACACACAGCCAGGCAGACGAGCTCTGAGCCAGCTGGGAATGGTAACATCTGGCTGAGTCTTACCCCAAAAGACTCCCAGTTGTAGTTTCAGCTAAAAAAAAGTTACAAAAAAGGGGTTTATTTGTACTGCGAGAAAAATAAAACTTTGGTTTTGGCTTTCTCATATAAATGTTTTGGTTTTGATGCAAAACTGTCAGAAATGAAAGGATTCTGAACATTTTACTTACAAATGAATGTTAGTTTCGGATCAGTAAATCTTTTAGATGTAAAGATGTATGATTTAAGTGCCTGTGACAGCCGGTGTAATATTCCTCCAGATCATCTATCCACCAATCTTTAAATTAAGTGCCGCAGGATTAAAATAGTTTCTAGCTCTTTAGGGAGAAATGGGAGATTTTTGACCTGGATAACTCAACCTAAAGTTAATTCTATTCTCCTTTCTTTAACTTGAGCTAATCCTAAACTCGCCCCTCTAATTGAGCAGGCCCATTCTCATGTGATTACCTGCAGCAGTCCCTAACCCTGATCTGTCCTTCCTCCCTCCCTCCCTTCCTTCCAGAAACCTGTACTAATTGCTGTTAGGTTTATGAGCATTACCCGCACTGCCACCCCGGTATGTATGCCCCGCCCTCACCATGCGCCGCCAACCGCCAGTCCTGCCGTGTCATGTTGCTCCCATGCTGTCTGTAACGTCCAGCCACAGCACTATCCATGCCTGTCTCTCAGCTGGTCTCTGTTAGGCAGCTCATTCTTTGTTTAGATGTTTGTTTTATTGTTCGTGTTTCTGTTTTAATGTCCTTTAGTGCAAAAAATATTGATGAATGACATTATGTCATCATTATGCTGAAGTGGCCATTCTAACCCACTGCTGTTGAATGAGATTCAGTTGAAGACAACAGCATAACTGGCTTGAAGTGGCTTAAACAGGACTGTTTGATTACAAGTTAAAACTCTAAATTTTTTCTGATAAAGTGCAGAAATAGCCAGTAGTTTGCCTCAAATTGATCTGAATAAATAAACAAACTCCTAAAATGTCCAATCTACCTAGTGATAAATGATAAAAGTCTCAATAAATTAATCTGCATGGCAATATTTAATATTTAATATATCTCTCAATACTTTAATCTGCATGGCAATATTTAATATTTAATATATCTCTCAATACTTTAATCTGCATGGCAATATTTAATATTTAATATATCTCTCAATACTTTAATCTGCATGGCAATATTTAATATTTAATATATCTCTCAATACTTTAATCTGCAGGATTATATTGCACATTTTATTGATATGTTATCTGAATTTTGTTTTAAATATAATAAAATGATACATTTTTATAAATTCTTTTTCAAATAGGCATTAAGATATTTGTTATATATCTTGACATTTTTAATTTGCTTTGCAATATTTACTATATACCTCGAAATATTTCATCCACATGATGTATAATGTAATTATATTCTTAATCTGCATGTGGATATTAAATATATATCAGGATTGTTTAAATATGCCTGGTTATGTCAGATATATATCGGTATTGTTATCTACATGATGATATAACATATCTATCATTATTTCTAATCAGAATGGCAATATATGATGTTAATCTGTATTTTAAACCTGCAAGCTAATATGCTTTTTATATCCTGTTGTTTTTAATCTGCATGGGGATATACGATATGTATCGACCCTTTTTTATTTTCCATAACATAATATAGAAACGTCCCGTTTGAATCAGCGACATTTATTACCAAAAAGCTGTGGATTTACATGAGAAATGCCTTTGAGATAATGTGGTGGCATTGTTTTGTTTATCATCAACAAATAGGGAAACTTATGAAGAGGAGCTGGGTCTATAGTACATTCCAAAAAAGTTAAATAACAATCCACTGGATTTTGTTTCAAAGTTTAAAGACATTTTGCTTCACAACCAGGACGTTTTTTCACTTCAAAATGTCAGAAATGGCGTGGAGTTCAACCCTCGAACTTGACGCTATTTCAGACATTTTGGATTAAAAAGGTTCCTGAATGGGAAGCGAAATGTCCTCAAACTTTGAAAACAAAGTGCAGTGGATTGTTATTTAACTTTTTTGGAATGACTATTACCTGGGTTCTTCACCGGTCTACAGTCAGCTATAAAGCAACTAAAAAGATCTCTTTAGATCATGAAATTGATAGTAAAGGTGATTCCTGAAGCTCATGTTTTATGTAGATTTACGATCTCTTTGGTTCCTGGAAATGCTCAGATGCACATGCAAATCCATCTCTCTTCATGCAGGATGTGCAAATTCTGAATGAATAGCTCATTGTTTGTTAGAAGTTCTGCTCACTCTGCAGCCTCCTTTCTGACTGATCTGAAAATGGATCATAATTCAGTTAAATAGTTGAGTCTGATCCTAACTGGTGGCTTGACTGAACAGATAAACCTGACTGAGGAGCATGTAAAACATCAACATAAAAATAACCTTAGCATTTGTCTCCATTAGATATGGGATTTTTTTGTTAATGTTATTAAAATACCTTTTAAAATAGAGTAGAATACAAATCCTGTTCTTTTGAAGCCATTAGTTAGCTCTGTTGCCCTGCCATGGACTGGGGACCTGTCCAGGGTGTCCCCCACCTCTCGCAACCAAAGCAGGGATAAAGCGTGACAGAAAATGGATGGATGGATAGTTTGCTCTGTTTACTCTTCCTCATAAAAACTTGACTTTAACTTCTGCTAATCAGTAGTTTTTATAATGTGTTTGTGACTCCAAAAGCTAAAAATAAAAGTCAGGTAAGTTTCAACAACTCTTAACATTACTTACTGATGTTCAGAACTACTTCCTCAGAGGTATCACATATGAAGCGTCACCACTGGGTTGGCATGTGGTGCACGCAACACATACCTGGAATCTCTGGTAAAGATGTGAAAACATTAGAAAATAATATGCCTTTTATTTGAATAAGACCTAAAAATGAACCAAAGGGTAATAAATAGCTGATGGTTCATTGTGATGAGGATCTGTGTCCCACAGGGGTTTCAAAAATATATAGGACTCTTTCAAACTAAACCCAGCATCTGGTTGCAGCCATTTCCACGTGTATAAAGGCGGACTTATCTAACCAAAGCCCACAACTCCCAGTAAAGCCCAACATAGACATGTATCCCAAAGAGCTGCTTGTTACATGGAAAAGGGATGCGACAGCTTTGTAACCCTTCTACATGCTGTTCTTGGCGGTCAGGTAGACCTGGCTGGTTGTCGAGGACATTTGCAAAAAACTTTGTCTGCTTTACGTCATATATTTGCCCACAGATATTCCTCAGTGGCCAAATAGAAATACCCCACAATATTATCTTTAGGAGGCGTGGATCTTTTACCCTCATCTAATAGAAATTCAATCCAATTCAGTTTATTTTTATAGCGCCACATCACAACACATGTCATCTCAAGGCACTTTACAGTTCATACAGTCAGATTGATTCAAAGTTTTCTATCTAAGGAAAACCAGTTGATGCATCATCTCATTGACTCAATCCATCACACTAAGCATGCTTGAGGCGACAGTGGAGAGGAAGAACTCCCTTTGAACAGGAAGAAACCTCCAGCATAACCAGGCTCAGTGTGAGCGGCCATCTGCTGAAAATGTTATGGAATATGTTTGTCGTCTGTGAATTTGGAAAGGGGACCTATTTGGCACATTTTTTAGCATTGTGCTTCTGGAAACATTTCAAACACTTAGAAAATCCAGCTGTTTTTCATAGCATTTAAAAAAATGTTTTTCTTGGTGTTCAAAAAATAGACTGCTAAGAAAACTCGCAACGGGACAGATGAAATATTTGCTGAGAAGACAAAATCATGAGTGTTGAAAAGCTCTTTGGGATGGGAAAGAGGCCCACAGCCTCACCGAGCCTCTACCTTAGCTAACAGTTAACATAAGGTGCTTTTCCTACTTAATCTAAAGGTTAGATGAATCTTCTTTAAGTGTGAGATATTGCTAATCCTCTAACGACTGATCTTATTTAATGGGTTTTAACCAGGGGGGGGGTGTTAAACAATGAGATACGGAACATTAGCAGCTATGATCGAAGTAGCTCCAAGCTCACTGAATATGCAGAAAAATATTCCAGAAATAATCAGATTGTATTTTCTTTAAATCTAATCTGCTGAACAACCTTTGGGTCGAAGCTAGTTTTGGAAACTCATCACTCAGACCTGATAGGTTGAAATGTTGATCAGATAAATAAGATGTTGCTGCCAGTTCTTCTCCTAAAACCAGGTCTGCGGGTTACTGTAGCTGTAGGTTGTAGCTGAGAAGCGCCAGCTGACCTGCTCCCATGCCATGTAGCTGTGTGTGTTTGCTGTGTCGGCTCGAACAGAGCTGGGTAGCTCAGCTGATCGCAGCGCTTCCTGTTTCTGCTGCTCAGCGTGTTCAAATGCAGCACGGCGTTATTCCAGGTCATTCCTGCGTGTGTGTGACCGTATGACCGAGTGTTTGTTTGTTCTGCAGCAGAGCTTATAGCAGTGATGGTGCAAAGCGTGGTTAGTGGATCTGTATTGTCAGCATGTGGTTAAAAACATGGTCGCTCTCTGCTTTATGACCATCTCTCTCACCTATTACCTCTCTGATCAGACTTCAAATTTATGCCGTTTCCCTGATTTTAGTTATTTATTTTGCTCATTTGTGTTTGTCTGAAAATACAGAGCAGAGTTCGTATTCGGCAAAGCGGCTCCCACATCCCATCGCCTCCTTTGAGCCCCAAAGCAGAAGGAGAAGCTGCTGGAGGAGGAGGAGGAGGAGGAGAGGAGGCAGGAGAGAGCGGGCTCAGTGAGCAGCAGCAGCAGGTGATGCAGCAGGAGGAGCGGATCCTAACGGAGCAGATCGAGAGCCTACAGAAGGAGAAGTGCGCTATCACACGAGAGACGTTCCTACTCTGGAGTTTGGTTGAAGTTGGACGCCTCTGATGAAGCCGCATGTGTTTGCTTTCAGGGAGGAGCTGACGTACGAGATGTTGGTCTTAGAGCCTCGAGCATCTGATGATGAAACTCCTGAATCGGAGGCCTCCATCGGCACCGCAGACAGCTCTGAAAACATCACCATGGACACGGAAGGAGCCCCCCCCTCTGGTACGCTCTTTAGATGCCAGTGGGGTTACATTCAATACAAGAATAAACCATTAGTGGATTAATAACAGCAGTACAAAGTAAACGAGAGTAAGTCTTATAAAATGTCTGAATTTTATTGAGAAGCATGGAGTGAAAAAGCGATTCAGAGCTCATCCTTGGGAAATCCTGCCAGGGAAATGCTCCACAGGTCAATGGGAATTATAAGCCACGCCCATTTGTTTCCATAGTTGCAGCACTATGAGCTGAGAGCTCACGTAGCCTGAGGTCTGGAATCTGATCTTATTGCATAGATCCTGATCAGGTGCCTTGCATGTTTATTGCAGAACGATGATATCAGATTGCAGGTTAGAGCCTCACTTTTATCAGAGTTTAGAAAAATCTGTGATAATATGTGTTTTGAATCAAAATGTTCTTGTATTTAAACTATTTAGGCTACTTAGCTGTTGGTTTTGTTAGATCTATGTCTGTATCTAAAACCAGAAGTGAACATTGAGAAAACTGCTCTATTGTATCCATTCAACAATGCATACAATGCTAAGCCAGACAATTAAGAGACTTTAAATGTGTTCAACTACACCTGTGATGAACCAGGAACCTATAATTGTTGTTGCCCCAGAGTGCAGACGGAGACCAGGGGGAGAATTAATGGCTGAAGGAGACAGAGTGAGATCAGTCAGTGGAGGAGAGTTTAGTCCTGCAGCATCCTGATAATTTTCTCAACCACAGAAATCACTCTGAAAAATTTCTGATCTGTTTTTAGAGCTTAAAAACAGATTGAAGCACAAAAGCTCTGAAGGTAAGCAGTGAGAAACAGCAGCTGCCAGTAGACAATGTCTGCTGCTTCCTGTGAGCCACAAGAGAGAATAGATCTGGTTTCTTCTCCTTATTTAAAGTTTCTCCAGAATTTCTATTTATCCCAATCAACCATCCACTGATCTGCTGTTCATGGAGCCTTCAGCTCCCCTCACAGTAGTAGCAATTCCTAATTTCCCCACTTTCCTTGATAGGCCGTTGGCTGGTCCTTGGCTGGTCCCCTTTTTTATTTTATTCCTTTTTTAAATAATCTAAAACATTTGTTCTGTCATGATTTGTGGACATTAAGGCCCCGTCCACACGAAGCCGAACCCTGGCCTAAACGCACAAATTTTTCACCAAACCAGCCTCTCATCCATACGAAGCCGGCGTTTCGGGGGTCTGTAAACAATCTTTTTTTATTCAGCCTTCAGAGTGGGAAGATTTTGAAACGCCGTTTTCGCGTTTCCATCTTTAAGCTCTAACCGCATTTTCTTTCTTACACGCATGTGTCATAGCGTCGCCTCTAAACACGCATGCGCGACACAGTATCACAACAACAATGGCGCCGTACTGTGTTGAATGGTTGCTGAAAATGGACCCGCAGGGCAACCTTGTATAAATGTTAGTGCGCATGCCCAACATTTCGTCACCTATTTTTGCTTTGGCACCACAGCGCCACTTATAGGCCTGGCATACATTTTGCAGCGTTTTCATGCATTCGTGTGGTCAATCACATTTATTTTACGTCTCCGTCTTTACGACAAACGTTCTGGAAAATATTAGCGTTTCGTGTTCGTTTTGACTTCGTGTGGACGGGGCCTAAGATCTAAAAAGTAGGTCATCTCCTGGTCAGACCTGTAATTCAGTGTAAGGGTGGAGTCAGAGTGATATGCAGACCAAGGAGAAGGCCAGTGGCTGGATGTTGGAGAGGATTTTGCTGAGAGTTGCAGGGTAGTAGGCTGGCGTTTGACTGGGAAGAGCCATTTTGAATGGCTGCTACTGTAGATCTGCATGGAGAGACTGGAACAGCTGATCTCAGTCCCTCTGAGGGAACGAGTTTCACTCATTTCAGCATCTTTCAGCAGAGTTTGTGCAGCCCACATAAATGCAATATTCATTTACCGATTGAATGCGTAATTAAAAAAAAGATTTCCGAAGTTGAGAGCGCTGCGGCAACCAGCGGACCTCCAAAGGTCAGCAGCAGCACTATCGGCACAGCCGTGTGGGAAGGACCACTGGCTCTGGTGGCGTTTTTTTTTTGGTTTTATTTGGCAAAATTTTCATTTGATTTGTGTTTATCCGACTGTGTCCATCATTATTCCCCAACTAAATGAAACAAGTAATAATTAATTATTATCTAGAGACTATTAATTACAGGAGGTGAAATGCAGCTCTAGAAGAGCTGAGCAAGTCCATACTCGCGTTCTCGTGAATTGAGAAACGGCCTAGACCGCCACTCCCCAAAGCAGGCATTAGCATGAAGGGTCTTGCCTAAGGACCCACACGGGCATTTATTCCCCCCAGCTAGGATACCGCTTCCTGTTTGCAGGCCCGGTGACCAGTTGAGCTAGACAGCCGCTAGCTCAAGTGGCTTCCATTACCTCTGACTGGTTTATTACTGATGTTTCTTTTTAAAGTCAACTTAAACTCTCATCTTCTGCTTTTTTCTTAGCATTTTCAAATGTGACCAGATTGATATGGTGTTCCTCAAGGCTCTTTCCTCGGTTCCCTCCTGCTCATTAAAATCTGATTTATTTTGTCATTGTTATACAAAATAATTCTACCTTTACTCTAAACACAACTTTACCGTCCTTAACCCTTCCTAACTCCGGATTTGACTGTTTGCATGAGATTAAATGTTTGTTCACCTCCAGAAACCTCCTCAGATCTAAGGATTTTCTGAAATGATGTATTTACAAAGCCAGCAGGTTATTTCAAAACAATGTAACTCAAACAATGTAACAGTGTAAGCTTGACTTAAGCCTCTGTTTTTTCTTTTCATACTCTATCGGTTTGTAGCACATATTGATGTACTGTCCTGTCTTCTGCCTGTCTTGTCCACAGAACGTGTGACGTACCAATCGAGAAAGTCTGAGTCGAAGTCCAGACGAACTCTCCGTCGCCAGCCAGACTCTCAGGACTCTGTCGACTCCACCATCTCATCCTCCTATCACCCCTCCTCCTCCGTTTCCTCCAATGCCTCTGGTTCCCCATCTCCTCACTACCGTTTTCGCTCGTCCTCCTCTGGGCCCCTGCTCACATCTTGCGGCTTAGGGGCCCCGTTGGCCGAACCAGAAGAAGGCCAAAGGACCGGAAAGACTCGCCTCAGGCTCAGGCTGAGCCGCAGCTCGCCGCGGGACTCCTCGGGAGGCCATCGGAGAGATTCGGACTTCGGCTCGGGGCCACAGCAGCTGGTTCTGTACAATCAAAATGAGTTCATGGTGTGATTACAGCAGGGAGAGGAAGACCAGCTGCTGCCGGCTTCTGACGGGAAAAAAGGAGGAGCCTGCAGGTCAGAAAGCAGCTCCTCCTCTGTGCCCAACCCCGGCATCTTTGACCCGACCAAAGCAGAAGGATTTGGTATTGAGCAGATCTTCAAGGAAACGGCGGGCTGATGGTTTCTGTGAACAGCAGACAACTGGACCGAGAAGAACCGAGGAGATCCCAGTACGTTTTTAGCCCCTGCAGGTGTACCAGGGGTCATTTAAAGGACCAGTGAGACTGGAAGACAGATGTGGGGGTTGGATAAGGAAGAAAAGAAGGAAATCCTTCAAAGCTAAATCTATCAATGCTCCATCTTTATTTTTGCAGCAGGTGGGTCGTGCCACCAGGAACAAATGTAGCCATAGTGACTGAACTGGTGAACATGCTGTCAGGAAGCAGCGTCAATCTAAGTGTGCATTACGTCATGTTTACACAGGAAGCAGCGGCCAAGAGGATGCACGCTTTCCATCACACCTGGCTCTGCATCAGTTACGACAGACTGTCAAAACTGTGTTAATACTATTATTATTATTATTAATATTATTGTTTCAGATAAATAGAGAGAGTCCGGTGCTGCTCCTGGGTTGGTCGTGTGGATCTGTGACCTGTTTCTGTAAATTGAAGTGTAAGAAATTCAGGTCGACTTTGTTTATGGCCGGTTTTCCCTCTGGCTCCGGGGCCGGTTTGAGGGGCCGCGGTTTGACTCGTCACATGTCCCCAGAGCTCGCCCCGGGCGTCCGTTGGCCGGCCGGCTGGGAGTGCTTTGTGCTCTGCCTTTTTTTCTGCACAGGTTTAGTTCAGAAACATCAGTGTTACTTGGTCAGGACTTGAATCTTTGGTTTGTTTTTTATTGTGAGATATTCCTGTATCATAGGCGTTAATTGATTGATATCAAAGATGTCATGTTTTTTTTTTTCTTAATTATTGGATTGTTTTGATGAAAGCCATTTTTTTCTCTTCCTATGACTTCACTTCTGTGCATATGTAGCCTCTCTTACTCACTCCTTTATACACTTGGCTTTCTCTGCTCCTTTAAGGGTGAAAACTGTGCCGGTTACACTATGAACGGTGGTAGTGGGATAAGGGGGGGGTGGATTCTATTGCCTTGCACTTACCAGACCATTTTAACCGTCCAACATCGCTGAGCCACAAAATGCTCTGCTCCTCCTCTTCCTGCTCTCTCTCTTCTTGACCGTAGCTCCCCTGCGCTCCTCTCTCCGGGTTCTTGCTGTGAAAAGTAGCATTTAATCTGCCTGTCGACCAAAACAAGTAGCAACTAACCCACACATTCAGACCGTGTGCGTCCTCTTACTGTCCTACTCTGTTCATAACAAGTGTGCGTGATGTTGACTCTGGACTTGGGAGCAAGCTTTGCTCTGGCTACACTACACCATCAGTGTTAAATCAGCTCCTCTTTACAACTGTCCATCAGTGCCTTGCACCAATCTTCACACCATTTGATCTTTTGCACGTTTTGCCAGCATACAACCACTCATTCCAGTGCAAGTTGTCAGGATCTTATAGTATAGAGAAGCACTAAGTTGTGTATAGATTGTTGAGGGGAAGAAAAAGGAGGCTTGGTTTTGAATTGTGAGGATGAACTACTTCTGAGTCTTTTATGGGCTCTCTGCATCATCAATGACTATCTGGATGGTTTAGGACTATGCAAAATGTTAGATCCCCCCTCTGCTTTTACTCCTCATTTGTAAGCAGCACTTTTAAGGCTGTCTTTGTGCACTTTAAAAAAAAAACAGAAAAAAAAATAGCATTTAGGAACCAACCAAACAGTAACAGATTATTGCACCCGAGGAGCTGCAGCTCCTCCAAAGTTAACACATGAGCAAAATTGCTGCATAAGATCGGTATTGGATTTAAAGGCTTTGTTGGAAATGTTCAGAACCATGTGCCCCTTTGTTTCACCTGTTTATGATGTAAAACACTCTGTTGATTCATGGCAGCAGATTCAAATTGTGGTTGGAATGCTGGAAAACTGGAAAAATTGTGAACGCTTCAGCAAGGCACTGTACATGCGTGTTTGTTTCCTTCCTCATATATGTTATAAACTACATTAACCATAAGGATGATAATAATATTTAAAAAGGTGCATCTGCTTCTGGAAGTGAGCTGAAAGAACAAAACTGCTCCTTGGTCAGTTATCCTCACAGTTATATTTGTGGTGTGTTTCCATATGACATTCTGAAAAAAGAAAAATAAGGAAAAAGTATTTAAAAAAAAAAAAAAAAAGAGTAAAAGGTGAATGTAACTGTCACTGGAAGGCATGCCTCGCTTTCAGTCGTTGTTTTTCTTCTGTTTATACAGTGTATGTACTATTTATGATCATGACTTTTAGATGTACAGTAGGTGAAAAAGAACCTGTTATAATAAAAGGATATATTATCCTTACATTACCGATTTATTCATCACGGCAACTTTCCCCCCCTACAGGCCATGCATGGTTCTGTTTTATTTGTTTGTCGCAGGGAAACGGTGAAAGAAAGAAGTGCAAAAATAGTGGACTTAGTTAAGTATGTATAAGGTGCAATTTGTGTTATTCTTTTTTTAATTATCTAAAACATCTCTACGGTTGTAAGGGGGAAAAAAAAGAAATTTATGGGGAGAAATTTTCCTCTGCTTATTATATTAAAAATACAAATGCAGCCAATGAAAAGTGAGATGAGTGATGTTTTGTGTGCGAATTGCTTTGGTCGGCATGAAATGAACGCATGCTGTTTCTATTGTTAGCTCAGACATTAACAGCATCGATGCCTGGATCAGTTTCTTACAGATTTTATTCAATTAATAATGCCTGGAGCAGCAGTAAGCACTGCAATAGGACTCTCAATCAATCAACAATTACATTTGCAATTAGTTGCATGAGTTAATCACAGATTTTCAGTAACATTTTAAATTTACCCTAACCAAATTTTTTTGGTGTTTTTAATAACCGTTTGATCCCTGAGCTGCATGCATCTCCACACTCAGCTCTGTATTTAACTGGTATTTTAACTTTTGCTAAATTAAAATCTATGATGGCACTGGGTTTTAAAGGAAAAAAACTTCTTTTTTTTTTCTTTTAAAAGAAAAATAACTAATCAAATTCCATTTATAAAGAGTCAGCAGTGATGTGATCATAAGAGCTTGTTTCACGGATCTGTGCCAGACCTCTGTTAGGATGTAAAAATACAAACGTATTGAGTAAATTCATGCCAATGCATTAATGTTTATGCTTTAGTCAGCTAGGAAATTCCTTTAGAGTACCAGAAGTCGGTCATCACAATTTAGCATCTTGCCACATGGGGAGATAATCAACTGTTCAATCATGAAAGGAAACAACAAAAATATCAGAATATAAAAAAAATAAATAATGAAATTGATGAATAATATCAAGTAAAACTGGTGGTAATGGACCAAATCTTACAATAATGTGGAATCTACACAGAGAATGGAAAGATTTCTGAAAGTACCTGCTGTAATTTAATCCCACAACTATCATGTTTAATCTGGGTATATAATTATTTATATGAAATATGTGACTAATGCTTAGTTCAAACTCCTGAGCTAAATCCTAACTGTGCTCAATAAAATCTGTTATAAAATGAGGTTGTTAATGTTGGGAGGGTTGCATTCTATGACCCATAGCTAATCTGGATTAACGTTGTATAATTTAATGTTTCATACTCCCGAGTAACAAACATTTATGTATTTTATTTTATTTGTTTTATATGCATCTATTTTCATTCTAATTCATTTTTTAACTTGACATGTCATTAATTAACATGACTTAGTTACTCCTTCCGGAAGTGAGCGGAACGGATCAGAAAAGCGGGGTTTGTTGTGAATCGCGTGCCGCGTAAACTCCAAATAAGGATTGTATTTCCGGTTGATGTCGAACGAATGTCGGCGAAGCTTCCCGCGAAGTGAGCTTTGTTGGATCATTGAGTTTCGGTCGGTCTGCTGGGACAGGTGGGGGCCACCGGAGCTGAAGAGGTGGGGGCCACTGGAGCTGAAGAGGTGGGGGCCACTGGAGCTGAAGAGGTGGGGGCCACTGGAGCTGAAGAGGTGGGGGCCACTGGAGCTCCACGTGACGAAAACGATACAAACTTTAATTTGTTTCTCTTCGGCTAAAATGAAAGCGGCGCTCAGAGCCGCTCTCCTCCTAAATGACGTGAATAAGTGAGACTTTCTGCTCCAGCTGCTTCACATCTGTCTCTCCGCTCAGCTGAGAAGGACCCACACCGGAGAAGGTGAGCTTTACTAATCCGTAGTTTAGTTAATCCGTAGTTACTAAAACTCATATTTATTTATTTATTGACATTCACGCCGTTCACATTAGTTTAATGTTGCTGTTTGTTAAAATGGAGCTGAAATCCATTGATTATCTTCCAGATGGCTCGCAACAGAATAATCGTTTTCTTTGACCTGGAGACCACCGGATTAGGTAATCTAATCTAATCTACACATTCATCTCTAATCCTTTGGCTCAGAGGGAGAATTTAAGAAACGAATAAACTGAACTTATGATCAATGTTTTTATTTTTCTGATGTGACTTTAAAAACGGTAAAAAAAAAAAAAAAACACTAAGTAATAAAATACGACATAGTTACAAATGTTTAGTAACTTTATACAAATGTGTTATTGATAATATGAAGAGTTTATTTAAAAATAATAAAAAATAGTTCATTAAACTATTTTAATTTGTTCATTTTGTTTTGTTTTATTGTGTGTTTTAAAGTTATGAGAAAATAAAACAGGATAAAAGATAATAATACCTTCAGCATTCACAAGCAGTACTGTATGTTTTGAAAGTTTTAGTGATTTTACTGCTTTAAAGTTTAGTATTTTTCTTTTCATTTTAGTTTTTTACAACTTTTGGTAATTATCTTGTAAATTAATATTATATATCCCCTTTATAAACCGGTGGTTTAAAGGGACTTCCTGTATTCTGCCAGTCTTCTGCTTTAAATAAAGGTTTTAATGCAATTCCAAGAAATATTTTTATATATAAAAACAAGATCAGAAGTATTTAGCTTCATACAAGGAACATAATTACTATTTCATAAATCAACTTTCCAAACTGGGATCATAGCCAGAACAAGTACAGTTTTAGATAATAAACAGTTTATAATATATATGACGTTTTTGATGATAAAACTGAATGCAAAGACCCCAAATAATCTGCTAGAAACTGAAGCAAAAGGAGACAAGAATACCAAAACTATTTCTGTATACTCTTTTATTAATCTCCTGTAGAGTGCCGGACATAAATAGGCTTTTAACATGATCATTTAATGAATTATTGGAATCAATTCAAGACACCAAGTCTCATGGCATCTGCTGGATTGATAGTGATTTATGGGCCTCTGTCCCTGGAGGATAAAGTGTAGAGGTGTTTAAAGAGCTGGGAAGAAGCTTGGGCCCTTTTTATTGTGCTGTTGTGTAATATTCAGATGTCTTAATGAGTCCAGGTGGAGTCTGATAAAGCAGGAACAGGGTACAGTCAGTTTCTGTTTACTCTGATCACGCCCAGTTGGACGTTGGAATCCTCTGGATCTCCACCATAAAAAATCTGGTTGCTTGGGCAGAGTAGGGTGGAGCATGAGGAAGAGTCAGAAGCCTCTCCGTTTTACACATACAGGCTGAGTCATGAGAAATAATCCACACCAGGTCAAAGAGTACGTTCCTGCTTGCTGAGTAGAGACTCCTGTGAAATATGGTGGGAAGACGAACCGTTTCCACAAGCAGCTGCTAACCAAAACAATCTTTAGAAACATCCCAGTGTAACAGGATCCTGGGGCTTTGTGAGTCACCCACATGTGAGTGCTTTGGTTATGATTAGCATATTAGCAGGGAGTCTGAAGAGCTTCCTAAAACAGCCTCTTGTTCCTGATGTTCGTCCACAGACTGACTGACTCAGTGGGGTCAGCTGATCCACGTTTCTACACAATGGCGGGTTCAGAGAGGCGTACTGCCTTTGAGCAACAGCCAGGCTCAAGCCAGGACTAGTTAGTAGTGTCTGTGTGTGTGTGTTGGGGAAGCATGACTCATTATGTGCTTTCAAAACCATCCCAACACCACAGGCAGCATTTGGAGAACTAACTTTCCAGAATATATATATACTTTCCTGACTTTGCTACCAAAGAAAGAACTGAAACAGAACTGGCAGCCTGTTTCATTACTGTGCACAGAAATAAAATTCTGGCAAAAGTTTTGGCGAATCGACTTAAAGCATGAATGGAGACAATCGTACACGTCAGTCAGACATACTGGGTCCCTGAAAGGACAATAATGGATCATTTGTTTTTGCTTTACAGACATTGTTGATTATCTCAATTACAGGAACTTGATGTTGGTTTGTTTTCTCTAGAGCAAGAAAAGGCCTTTGATCGAGTTTATCATAATCATTTGTTTAAAACACTTAAAGCATTTGGTTTTGGAGGAAAAAAATAATGTCATGGATAGAATTGATGTATTTAAGAGCTACAGTACTGTTAAAGGTAGGAGGGGGGCTTAGCAGACCAGTATCTGTTCAGAGAGGAATCAGGCGGTGATGTCCTCTATCTGGGAGCCTGTACGCTTTAGCTATTGAGCCTCTCTTGTATAAATTAAGGCAGAGTCTTTAGGGTTAAACCTGACAGACAACACAAACAATATAATTAGTTTGTCGCCATATGCTGATGACATCACAGTTTTTATATGCTGTCAAAACAATATTCAGCTTCTTGAGCAGAAATTAAAATTATACAAACAAGCTTCTTCTGCTAAGGTCAACTGGACTTTTATTGGGACAGTGGAGCAATAAAGAGCAGCCAACCCTACCAGCCGGGCTGCAGTGGAGCACACAAGGAATAAAGGTCTTAGGAGTGTTTCTGCCAAATCACAACTTTCTTGTTAAAAACTGAGAGGGTCTAGTTGAAAAAAATAGTGCCAGATTGTCTAGATGGAAATGGGACCAGCCCCAGTTGTCCTACAGGGGGAGGACTTTAGTTGCCAACAATATGGTTGCATCTATGCTCTAGCACCATGCCAGGGTTCTAGTTCCTCCAGATAAAGTCATTAAAGAGATACAGAAGAGACTGGTGGATTTTTTCCTGGGATGGATTAAATTGGCAGTGCTGTTCGTACCTGTGTCAGAAGGGGTCAGGGGTGAATGACCTTAGGAGTTGCATAACCGTGTTTCAGCTTCAATTCAATTCAGTTTATTTACATAGTGCCAATTCACAACACACGTAATCTCAAGGCACTTTACAGTTCAACCAGATCATCCAGTCAGATTGATTCTGTTTTCTATCTAAGGAAAACCAGCTGATTGCATCGACTCATTGACTCTTCAGCAATCCCTCACACTAAGCATGCTTGTAGCGACAGTGGAGAGGAAAAACTCCCTTTTAACAGGAAGGAACCTCGAGCAGAACCAGGCTCAGTGTGAGCGGCCATCTGCCGAGGCGACAGGGGTTCAGACGGTGCAACGTTTCCTCTACTCAGCGCAGAAAACCTGGACTGAAAGCACCTGTTTCTCTTGAAGCTGGATGGTTTGGATGCAACACAGACTTCCAGTTTTTACCAGTTAGTTCTGCATAACTAGAGAACAGCTTTAAACAGTAAGGGAGATTGCTTGTACCATCCTTTGTTCTATAACCTGGCCACACAGAGCAGGATTCTCAGCTCTCACAGTTTTCAAAGGATCCTTACAGTAGCGGCGCTGATGAAGCTGGCAGGACTGAGGTCAGCAGGTCAGTGGGAAAGTCCTGCCAGGCTGTGTCCAGACACTGGAACCAAGTCTCTGCGCCTCATGCATAAACTGGTGAAGGAGGCGATGAACAGACATCCTGGTTCTTTCAGAAGAGCCTTAGAGGCAGAGGAAAACACAGAAGGATTTCCTGAGTGGTCCATTTGTGCTGCAGTGGAAGAAGACAGACTTTTATTATCCTTCAGAACATCTGAGCTGAAGAAGTTCTCTGAAACTATCTAAAAAGAGTTTGTATGCTGTGTCTGTGAAGGTCCTGAACAGAGAGATGTTGAGTGGGGTCAAAGAGTCATGTTGGTTTGATGTGTTGGTGCCAGGTTCATCCCCCAGGGGCAGCGGGAGGTCCCTGTACAAACCTCCCATAGAGAAACGCAGTGCGGATCTCCAGTGAAGGGTGGTGCATGAGCCGTGGCCATGAACAGATATGTGGCACGTATTGATCACAGATCAGGGAGTCAGTCCAGTCAGGCTGAGGAAACGCTACATTTTCTGTTTGGTCAGGCAAAGATGCCTGTTTGGTCAGGCATTTGGCTCAGCAGGAGAAATAAAAAGAAGGGGGCAGGCTCAGCAGATGTTGAACTGACATTCAGAGGCCTGCTGGCGGCACGTATTAGGACAGAGTTTTATAGAACGGTGTCAGATCTGAATGAGTTTATGTCTATTTGGGGAGGTGGAAATGTTTTATGTCATGTAAATAATGAAATGCTTTTTCTCAGTTTATGAGGGGGTGGACTTATGTCTTTTCTTTTTTTTGGGGGTTGTTGTAATTGAGTATATTTATGAAATTTAATTGTGTTTGTTGTAATTGAAACATTGGACCAATAAAGAGAGTCCATGGTATCTCTCTTCCCCTCTCTCTCTCTCTCTCTCTCTATATATATATATATATAACTAAATAGTAATAGTTAACCCCCTTTATCTTCCTTCAGATACTTCAGTGTGTGATATCATCCAAGTGGCCGCAGTTTATGAGAAAAAGTTCTTCAACAGCTACACTCTCCCTTGCTGCTCGCTGACCCCGAGCGCCATCCAGGTCACAGGCTTCACAGTAAATGATGACGGCCTGTTTCTCCGAGGGAACCCTGTGGAAACCATCCCTCTGCAGCAGCTCCTCACCTCATTCATCGCCTTTCTGCGCTCCTTCCGTCGCCCCGTGTTGCTAGCGGCCCACAATGCAAAGCGTTTCGATGCGCCTGTGCTCCTCAGAGTGCTGCGGAAGTGCTCCCTGTTTCAGGAGTTCCAGCAGGTGGTGTCAGGCTTCCTGGACACCTTCCTACTGAGCAAAACCCTTTACCCGTACCACGACCGATATTCTCAGGAGTGTTTAGTCAAATACTTTGTTGGGAAGCCCTACGATGCTCACAATGCTTTGGAAGATGCCAGGATGCTGCAGGAGCTGTTCAAAGCATGGGAACCGGATGATTTTAACATCAGGAAAACCACTTTTAGAACCAGTTTTAATTTTTGAGAAAAAAAGGGTAAAAAATTAACCATGTCAAATAAGGAAGCCGTTAGAAAAAAAAATATGTTTAAATGTTGTTTTTGATCATCATGCTTCCCTGAAAGAAAGTAAATATTAAAAAACAAGAAAATTAAACAATTGTTAACTTATTTCTTATGTTTATCATAGAATAATAAAGCATCATTATGGCCATCAGTTTAATTCATTTGCTGTTGAAGCTCTTGGGATTGTTCTTTACTGCTGTTTCTGTGAATTAAGGGATGGTTTCTTTGTATAAAACAATAAAGTTGAATTTACTAGACACATCTAAAGCTCCTTTTTTTATTTTGACAGTTTTGACAAATATTTCAGAATTTCTTGCTCAATTGTTGAATAAATATCAGCTTATTTTATCGGATTTCTGACTCAGTTTAAACATCATGCTAAATAGAACCTGTTTAAATTCTTTGCTTTAAATCCTGACATGTTGGGGTTTGGTTGAAATTGTTTAGAACCTCTGAAGAACCAGATCACTTTGCTCTTATATAAATGTTTTATGTGTTCTACAGATGGCGTCTTCCCTTCACTAACCCTAAAAAAAAGAACAATAAAGTTAACTGGTGTGATTATGTAGGAGGTTCTATTCACCTTTGTGTAGGGATGTCCCAAAACAACTTCTTCCTTTCCGATACCCTACGTACCAACATTGCAGCTGTGAATATTGACCAATGTCAGTTTGAATGCTGCATACTTTTATTCAGTGGTTTTGAATGTCAAGTCATTTAAATCAAACAGGAAACAAAAATCAAGAATAAATGATAATAGAACTGATTCATCTATTATGAACTGATGAGTTACATAAAGTTTAAGGTAGAAATGGTCATTAGAAGATGAGAAAGAGCTTTTCTATGGACATTAACCAAGCGTACGGCCACATTGCGGACATAGCTCCTACTGCAGTAGCATAGCCTCGGCTACTCTGTTAGCAGAAGATGCTGTGATCATGTTGGCCCTGAGTGTTTTATAGAAGCACCTCTAGTTTGAAAGGAAGGAGCAGAGGGCTTCTGTCAGCTTATGGGAGATTTTGATGTAACCAATAATCATCAGTATCGGGCCAGACATCCCTACAGCAGGGAATCTTAAAATGAACACAGCTAAGATTTAATGAGGCTTTTTCACCAAATGTCTTTCTAGAACATGCGTTCCCAAAAGTTTTGGCCTGTGACCCCAAAAATAAGGTGACGGACTGATGACCCCCTAAAAATAGATTCTTAGCTACCGTACTCTTTATTTATTTATACATATACAGTAATTATGTTCATTTTTTTTGTGACATTTTATTTGATTCATCATTGAAAAAGTTTTTAGTTAATAGGACATTCAATTACTGAATTTTTAATTTTATAATTTAATTTTTTAATATTTAAAATGTATATGTTGTTAACCTTCTGGCAAACCCCTGTTTAGAAGACACCTGTTCAGTTCAGTTTATTTATATAATGCTAATTATCAACATGTGTCATCTTAAGGCACATTACAGAGACAATTCAACCAGATCATACAGATTGGTTAGTTTTCTATCTAAGGAAAGACAGTTAATTGCATTGAGATATGCAAGAAAAAGCAGAGATACAAAAGGCAACTGTAAATCAGCTCCACAGGCGGCCCCGTCCAGGAAAAAAAGCTCCCATATCAGAGCATGAAAGAGAGCACATCCAGTTGGTCAAAGTCAGAGAAACAAGACTACACTGAAAAACAGGCCAAACTCCAACATCTTTAAAGAAAGGTGTTGATGGCAGCAGCACAGCTGAAAACGTTAGAGATTGAACTAACAAATACTGCAGAATGGAAGAATAGAGACAGAAGGAAGCTGAATGATGAAATGGGGGTCCCTATGTCCTCCAGCAGTCTAAGCCTATAGCAGCAGAACTATAGAGATAGCTCAGGATAACCTGAGCCACTCTATAAGCTTTATTAGAAAAAATAAATAAATTGAGGGGGTTGCCTCATTTATTATCACGTAATTCTCTTGCTGCAGCCAAGTTTCTGTAAGGCTTTAGTTCAGAAGGGACAGCTCAGGACATGACACTGTCACCACCGTGTTTATATTCATCTGGTGGTGCACACAGCTGCTGCTGTGGCATACATGCCTTTTGAAATAAAAAAAAAAATATTAACCATAAAACATTTATTAACAGGAATGTGGGAGGATTTAGATTCTTTAGACCTGGATGTTTTCTTTGATAGACGATACTTCGACTCATTGCTTCAGTCGCAGACAACACAAGAATGCTGTCACTTGCAGAAAACTATTCCCTGCAATTTCCTTTGGGTGCATGTAAAATGGGACCGACTGGTTTAAGATGCCTGAAAGGAAACAGGTTGTTTAAAACTTAGAGTAAGCCACATGAAAGAAGCAATCCATCCCGCCACACTGACAATGGTGGAGCAACGCGGCGACACAAATCTCCAACCATTTGGTCATGAACATAAGTTTCCTTTTGTCCTAGCCACTTTGGGAAGACTGGGAGCAGGAGATTTGCATCCAGGATGTGCAACTAACACAATTTGCAACAATATTTGATTTTTTAAATAATATTACTGATTGAATTAGTTTAAATCCTGTACTTCTGGCATATGAAGCAACTGAAAGATTTACAATAATTTATAAATGATGAAACACCACTCTCTAGTGGTAACATTAGAACACTACGAGGTGCTTTGATTCATCCAGGTGAACTACAGTAATTTTCAGTGACTTCTAAGGTCAGACTGCAGCAACATGAACAGCCCCCCCCTGCTGCATTCTCTCTTCTGTCATTCCTTAGGTTTATTTCCCACTAGCGTCTCCTAGTTTTTGGTTCCTGAGTTTCCTGTCGATTGGTTCTGGATTAGGGCTTCTTTATTTTTATTTCTTCATTAAATTTACCTAGGAATCATCTCTGCCTCTTCAGCTCTGCATTTAGGTCCTTACCAAATATCCACTAAACATGACATTATGTGGAGAAAATGGCTTTTGGTTAAACCAGGGGTCTTCAAAGTTTTCCAGGCCAAGGACCCCCAAACTGATGGTGAGATGCAGCGAGGACCCCCTAATTACACATATATAGTATGAAATAGTGTTCTATCAAACTGGTCCTATAGTCCCTCTATTACAGATGGAGTAATGTAACTAAAGTAATCCCTCCCTGGGATTATTAAAGTATTTCTGATTCCTGGTTGGTGGGACAGGTGTTGTGAATGAAACGGTGCCCAGCTTGAAAGAGCTCCTGTGTGTCTCTGAATGTGTGCATTTATGACTGAAAGACATCTTCTGCCTCCATTGATCAGTTTACTACAGTCTGTTGAATTCATGTTAATGTATATTTAAAGACATTTCAATTAGTGGAAAAAATTGCAGAGGGGAATATAGAAAGTCTAATCAACGAGCCCCATTCAGTACCTCTGTGGAACCCCTAGGGGTCGCGGACCCCCGGTTGAAGACCTCTGGATTAAGGCAGTTGTTCTTCAGCTTGTTTCAGGCTAAAGCCCTGAGAATCTGCTGCAGTGATTTCAGAACTACACTCATCCCAGCATTGTTAGATGAAATCAATGAGATTCCTCGAAGTCAGAGGAAGAAAATTAAATATTGGGTTAGGCTAACAGGACTTCTAGAAAACTCAGCAGATAAGCATTGGAGGACATTTCTGTTAGCAAAAACAAGATTTTATATACATGCAAACATAACCTTAAACTTTAAAATATAACAATAATGATAAAAGACATCATGCAACATTTATACATTGAATGTATTCTTTATTATTTTTTGCTTATTTGATGATTCTTCACCTCACTACCTCCATGAAATAACCATAAACATGCCCACAGATCACACACTTCAAACACAGTCAGCTCTGTGTTGTTTTACATGTTGTAATTGTATCAATAAATTTCTCCTGTGTTTTCTCTTTGTGTGAGTTTTTCATATTGTAATGGAAACCAATTCATTTACCTGCAAGTCTTTCACTATGTTTTTCCCCTCACCACCAACTACAAACCCTGTGGATTTGGTGACATATGTTCACTATTTGCCAAAATTAAAGTGGGGGAACAATAAATTTCAGCTGCCTGAAATAATCAGTTATAAATCCTCCTCCCTCCATAAAAGGGAATAAATTAATTTACCTGTGAGTCATTAACTGTGTTTATTCCTCTCTTTATCAACAAAAACCTGTGGATAGGGTAATATTTATTCTTTATATGCCAAAATTAAAGGGGGGGGGGCATATATTTTAGCTGCCTGCATTAATCATTGCCCCCTCCATTAAATGGAAACAGATTAATTTACCTGCAAATCTTTAACTGTGTTTATTCCTCTGTTCATCAACAACAAATCCTGTGAATATGGTGATATTTACTCTTTAAATGCCAAAATTAAAGGAGGGGAACCATCTATTTTGACCTGCCTGAAATAATCAGTTCCCCCTTCATAAAATGGGAACACATTTATTTGCCTGCGAGTCTTTAGCTGTACTTATTCCTCTCACCACCAACAAAAAAACCATGTCCATTTACTCTTTATATTCCAAAATTAAAGGAGGTGAACCATAGATTTTAGCTGTCTTAATTAATCAGTGCCCCCTACATAAAATCGGAACAAATTAATTTACCTACAAGTATTTTACTGTGCTTTTTTCTCTCAACATCAAGTACAAACCCTGTGGATTTGGTGTTATTTGATCATAATTGGCCAAAATTACAAGGAGGTGAACCATATATTTCAGCTGCCTGAAATAATCAGTTCCCCCGCTCGATAAAGTGGAAAAACATTTATTTACTGTGCTTATTCCTCTCACCACCGACAACAAATCCTGTGGATTGGTTGACACTTCCTCATTATTTGCCTAAATTAAAGGAGGGCAACCAGCTGATTGTTTCAGCTGCCTGAAACAATCAGTTTGCCGTTACATAAAATGGGAACAAAGGAATTTACCTGCAAGTCTTTAACTGTGTTTATTCCTCTCTTCATCAACAACAAACCCTGTGGATTTGGTAATATTTATTCTTTATATGCCAAAATTAAAGAAGAAGAACCATCTATTTCAGCTGAATGAAGTCACACAACGCATCCGCTGCCCATGCACAGGAGCAGACAGGTGCGTATCGGAGGCCTTTTAAGATGAACTTTGGATGCCGATTGGCTTTCATGGAGGCGTGGTTAAAAGCTGATTGGCTGTGTCGCAGGTGGATGAAGGGAGGCAATGAGTTTCTTCAGTTGAACTTCCGCCTAGGCTCCATTTTAGCTGCCTGAAGTAATCTGTTCCCTCTCCATAAAATTTTAACAAATTCATTTACCTCTTTTTAGTCTTTATATGTGCTTATTCGTCTCACCACCAACAAAAAAACCTGTGGATTTAGTGACATTTGATCATTATTTGCCAAAATTAAAGGAGGGGAACCATATAATTCAGCTGCCTGAAATGATCAGTTCCCCCTCGTTAAAATATGAACAACTTGATTTACCTGTTAGTCTTTAACTGTGCTTATTCCTCTCACCACCAACAGCTAACCCTGTGGATCTGGTAATATTTACCCTTTTTACCAAAATTAAAGGAAGGGAACCATGTATTTCAGCTGCCTGAAATAATCAGTACCCCCTTCCATAAAATTAGTTAGTTTGAAGTTGGATATTGGGTGTTCAAGCTCCGCGCAGTCAGCGGGATCTAGCAAATGCTTGATCCGACTGAGGGACTCCGATGTCGGCCAGCGTCTCTAAGCTGCTCCCTCCTCCCAGACAGTTAGGGACCGTCAACAAATCTTTGAACCAAGCACTCTTGAGAAACAAAAATCATTAAATTCTTTATCATATTACCAGCTTAGACAAAACTTATGTAAAACCATGCCAATAGGAGACACATGTAAGGCACAATTGCTTTTATGCAATTTTAAGATATTTAAAATTTTTAAGATATTTTTAAAGACAGAAGTTGGGACTTTTCTTCAATAGCTTCCAGGTCATGTGACCTACTTACTCAAATTCTTTGTGAAATAGTTTTACTACATTATCCTGATGAGACACACTCATTTTTATTCAATTTAAAGCCTTTGTTCATTTTTTAAAATTTTTTTATTACAAGAATTATTAATATTTCTTCAATAGCTTCCAGGTCATGTGACCCATTGACTCCAATTTTTGTCAAATTGTTCTACTACTTTAACCTGGAATAAACTCATTTTTATTCCATTTCAAGCCTTTGTATATTTTTGGGCAGGCGGGGGGAAGCATACGGTCGGGTTTGGTTCCTCCGTCCCCGGCAGGCCCAGCAGCCCCGCATAAAAAAAGTGTCCTCCTTTTCAGAAACCCAAATCAGGTCACCCTAATATAAGACTAATAGTGACCCTCACATTACTGCTGTGAGGGAGAATAATGGACTTCCAAAAAAGATACGAATGGATTATGGCACAGAAAAATAATCAGTTTCCACCTCGTTAAAATAGGAACAAATTCACTTACCTGTAAGTCTTGAACTTTGCTTATTCCTCTCACAACTAACAACAAACCCTGTGGATTTGGTGACACATCATCATTATTTTCCAAAATTAAAGGAGGGGAACCATATATTTCAGCTGCCTGAAATAATCAGTTGTCCTTCCTCATTAACAACAAATCCTGTGGATTTGGTAATATTTACTCTTTAGTTGCCATAATGAAAGGAGCGGAACCATTAACTTTAGCTGACTGAAATAATCAGTTCCCCTCCCATAAAATGGGAAGACATTCATTTACCTGCAAGGCTTAAACTGAGTTTATTCCTCTCACCACCAAGAACAAATCCTTTGGTCAAATTTGACCATTATTTGCTAAGTTATGAGAGGGTATCAATATATTTTAGCTACGTGACATATTCCGTTCCCCCCATAACTTGGGAAAAAATAAAGAAACCTGTGAAGTTGTCTTTTCTTTCTTTTTATATAACATTTGAAACATTTATTATATGATATTTTGAAAACCAAAATGGTTAAAATAAATATGACTGCTTAATGACACTTTATGAAATGTATTTTCTGCTAAAATGTTTATCTAACAATTTACAAATATTCCAAACAAAGTTAAAAACAAAGCACTGGACTTTGTTTTCTAGAAAGCTTATTTTGAAATGAGGTGATGGGAAGAGATGGGAAGCAAAACGTCTTCAAACTAGGAAAACAAAGTGTTTTGTAGATATACAAATAGATAACAGTTGGTGCTTTTTTGTTATTGGTTTACTGCTGCATTTAATTTTTATTAATAAGTGTGCCCTGATGAATGTTACTCAAAGTTATAATGCAGGAATGACACACAATGTTCTTGATTGCAGTTGTTATTGACGGGTCCACAGGATTGTGTGGTAAGCTGTGTTAGGGTTTTTTTTTACCTTTTCATCCTCAGAGACTGCAGCCCAGGCAAGCCTCCAGCTGGTTCCAATGGGACGCAATCAGGGAGCAGCATTTAGAGGAGTGGATTCCCTGAGACGGACGCCAGTCGGTTCAAATTTAACATAGTGGTAACCTACCTGCTAGCTCAGTCGAATCTGAACATTTAGCTAAAAGACTAAAGCTTACCTTGTTGTCCTCCTACTCTCTTAGCAGCTGTGCTGTCTCCAAGCCAGTTCTCCACTTAGTCCTCCTGGATCCATCCTGAACGCTCACCTGCCTGTCCACCCTCTGGAGCTCTCAAGCCATAACTCCATATCTGCCAAACTCAATCCCTGTGGGCTCACCAACCTTCTCCCCATCCGCTCCTCTCTCCAAGGAACTGTAGGAAATCAGTATCATCTCTTTTAGCTCTCAGTTCCTCCTGCCAACGTTCTAACTGACCCATGCAGTTCCAGTCTCAGTTCTCTGAATTACCACGCCGGACCAAACTAGTTTCTCTGTAAAATCTCCAAAATAAACATCTTAAAACGCTTCCTGACTCAAATTGTGTCTGAACCAGAGTCCACTCTAGAATCATTTCAGTTATTCACGTGAATTACACTTGTACTCTATTTTAATTCAGTTTTCAATTCAGTTTATTTATATAGCACCAAATTCACAACACAAGTCATCTTAAGGTACTTTACAGTTCAACCAGATCATCCAGTCAGATTGATTCAAAGTTTTCTAAGGAAAACCAGCTGATTGCATCGACTCATTGACTCGGATGCAATCCCTCACACTAAGCGTGCTTGTAGCTTCATTGACTCGGATGCAATCCCTCACACTAAGCGTGCTTGTAGCTTCATTGACTCGGATGCAATCCCTCACACTAAGTGTGCTTGTAGCTTCATTGACTCGGATGCAATCCCTCACACTAAGCGTGCTTGTAGCTTCATTGACTCGGATGCAATCCCTCACACTAAGCGTGCTTGTAGCTTCATTGACTCGGATGCAATCCCTCACACTAAGTGTGCTTGTAGCTTCATTGACTCGGATGCAATCCCTCACACTAAGTGTGCTTGTAGCTTCATTGACTCGGATGCAATCCCTCACACTAAGTGTGCTTGTAGCTTCATTGACTCGGATGCAATCCCTCACACTAAGTGTGCTTGTAGCTTCATTGACTCGGATGCAATCCCTCACACTAAGCGTGCTTGTAGCTTCATTGACTCGGATGCAATCCCTCACACTAAGCGTGCTTGTAGCTTCATTGACTCGGATGCAATCCCTCACACTAAGCATGCTTGTAGCTTCATTGACTCGGATGCAATCCCTCACACTAAGTATGCTTGTAGCGACAGTGGAGAGGAAAATTTAAAATGTTTAATTCTTTCCAAATCCTGATAGTGATAATTTTAAGTAAATTTTGCGCAGCTGCGTGAAGCTGACACCCAACCCACGTCAAAAAACTCTGCAAATAGACTGAATGGTTAGTGCAACGTTAGTGCAGATTTGTGCAGAAAAAAATATTGTTTGTGCTACTTTTGTTTAAGAGGTATTAAAGATTATTTTTTAGGTCATCCAGAGGTGCGCGCCTTGTCATGAGAGAGGGGAGGATGAGAATGACTGATGTATAGTGAGATTCCGTCTGTCAGTTGGGTAGGTGGGTGTTTCTGCTGGCGGGTGTTAACGTACAGCACACACAGAGAGATGGAGAGTGAGGATGACTCCAGCAGCAAAACAGCGTTTTCCTGATGGAAATACCGGTGTTACGTCGAGCTGCGTTTCCCCATCAGATACGGTTTCCTCTGCATCTCCGCACAGCGCAGGCGGCACGAGTCACCGCGCAAGCGACAGGAAACGCGCATGCTCGCTAAAGGCGCGCAACAGTCGCCCTGTGCTCGCGCCACAGGAGAACTATGGAGAGCGTGAACGATCAAATGATTAACCTGACAACAGCCAGAAATGATAGCCTATATGGAGAAAGGGAGAAATCTGGATGGATGGATGGATGGATGGATACTCTGCCTTTTCAACCTACTGTATTTTTTATTTTAAACATTATTTCATGGCCTTTGTGGCAGGGATGGAGATCCATATTTTATGTCACACGCAGAGTATACATCTTGATAGATAGATGGATAGATAGATGTTGCAGTATCTATAACAACCCAAACACACAGGATTTCAGAATTAGACATCCCCAGTTATTAATTTCACCAGATCTGAATGCCCTGTTAAAAACGTCACATCACGTTCCCCCCTGATGTCATTTACATTGAGTTGCAATAAATGCTAAACTCTCTGCAGGTTCTTGTCTTTGTCGTCCGCTCTATTCAGCTGGCTTTGAAACACACGGCGAGAAGGTGGGGGCCGGGTGGTGAGGGTTACGGGGGCGAGAAACGCAAAAGTAACGCAATAGTTACTTTTACTAGTAACTAGTTACTTTTATTGTGGAGTAACTCAGTTAGTAACTCAGTTACTTTTTGGTAGAAGTAACTAGTAACTATGACTAATTACTTTTTCAAAGTAACGTGCCCAACACTGCTGATCAAAAACAACACCAAGATTTTTTACTTTATTATCTGAAATCAGTTTAATCCCATCCAAATGAAGTGACAGACTAATCAGCTTATTTTTCAAAGACTCTGGTCCAAAGACTATAACTTCTGTTTTGTCTGCATTCAGAAGCAGAAAGTTAAGAGTCATCCAGGTTTTTATGTCTTCAAGACATGCCTGTAATCTATGTAATGGGTTAGCTTCATCTGGATTTATAGACAGATATAGCTGGGTATCATCAGCATAACAGTGAAAATTAATCCCATTCTGTCTAATAACTCTACCAATTGGGAGCATGTATAAAGTAAAGAGAATTGGTCCTAGCACTGATCCCTGTGGTACTCCACAGGTAACCTTTGAGCATGTGGAAGATCTGTCATTAACGTGAACAGACTGAATTCGATCAGATAGATAAGATTTAAACCAGTCTAGTGCTGTTCTTTTAATTCCAACAAAATATTCAAGTCTTTGAAAACCGGTTAGAAAAGTGAACGGGTTGGTGGTGACCAGTGGGCAGAGATCCACGACTACGCTTTCTGCGTACAGTTACCCAATCGCCTGGCTGCTCAGGCACTTTTGGAGGACAGCTACGTGGGGGGCTTACTTTAACTCCTGGATGTTCAACAGCCTGAAGCCTGGATTCTAACTCTGACACCCTCGCCTCCAAAGCTACAAAAATACTACACTTATTACACATCCCATTATCACTAAAGGAGGCAGAGGAATAACTGAACATCTGACACAGAGCAGGAGAGAGGAGAGGAAGAAGGAAGAGTTGGAAAAGAGTCAAGGGAGGGAGAGAGAGAAGCCATAGCAATGCTAAGCTAGCCCTAGCCTAGGCTAGCTACTCCTTGCTATCAGAAATAAAACCGTGTGAAACTGACAAGTTCTCAGTAGAAAAGTGCAGCAGAAGGCGCTACTGTATGTTTTAAAGTAGTTGTGGTCGGTTAGAGCTACTTAGATACAGAGATGTCACAGAAAAAATAACTTAACCTCAGATGGAGTTCCTCTGGACAGCTGCAACAGCTGCAACACTCAGTTAATCCAAACAGGAAGTGAACAGCCAAACAGGAACTAAATAACGGACGGAGTAGGAGATGCGCGAGACATAGAAAGCGGGGCTGCCGAGGGGGGCTAACTGAAAATCTAAAGAGAGATCCCCACAGTCCATCCCTTCCATCAATCCTCCTCTCCGACGTCCGCTCATTGGAAAACAAATGGATAATTTCTGACTCGAACTGTCTTTAAAAAAGGAGATATGTAACTGCTGCGCCATCATTCTGATGGATTATTGGCTGCGTCCAGCAGTATTGGATGGGGCTGTTGGCCTGGGGGGGGCGGATGCTGTACCGCTCCGATAGGAACAAGGAGCTCTGTGTGAAATGGAAACTCCTCTGAGACTGTTTCCCAGGCAATCTTCAGCATCTAGAGGGGAAGCACAGCCCTCTGCAGGTAAAAATGAGGAGACCGCTCTAGACACCAAATGCTGAAACATCCCCAGGCGGCTCTTTCCGGCCTCCTCCGGCTTCCACACCTTCTCCAGCATCGTCTGTCGCTGCTAAACCTGCCGATGGCACCACTGCTGCTTCAAACCACGTCAGCCTCTTCAACCCAGGGGGCTACCACCCTCACGGCATCGTCATCATCGTCCTCTTCCTCCCCTGAGCCAGGAGAAGCAAGTGCTTCAGGAGCTGGAGGCAGTACTAGCAGCTCAACAACAACTGCTGCTTTCCTTATCAAGGGTGCACTTTAGGAAATGAAATTTTCTAGAGATCTGTTCTAACCAAAATTTATTTTTGTTTACACTTGTGTATACAAAATAAATCTGTCTAAGTCTAAGACTAAAACTGGTAGTTGGTTCGAGGTGACCGGGCCATAGGCTGCTGTTGAATGGGATTGCTACTGACAGCGCACTGTATGGGGGGGTCTGAGCGGCTCCGACAGAAATAATATTGCAAGGCAGGATGGTAATCTGGATGAACTGACTGCACTGATGAAGTTTTCAGGTGGACTTTCCCACTTAAAAACATATTAAAACTACTTTATTCCCACTGATCACAGCAAATATAGCTGCAAGGCAAAGAAAAGAAGAGCAGGGAGCCTGAAAACCTTCAAACTTTGATCACTTGCATGCAAACCATTCCATGCAGCACAGCTGAGTGTGGAAGAGGGTTCAGCTTAATGAACAATATCTGTACAGATAAAAGATCTTCTCTGTTGTTGTCAAATATAAGTCATCTAATGATGATCAGTATAAATGGGCCTCCTGTTAATCTTCTTGAACCTAGGAAGTTTGTGACAACATGGTTAAGAAACCACCGCTCTGCAACAGAAACAAGAAGACAAGGGAAACATAAGGAGCCTCAAAACAAACATGTCTGGAACATTTTATACATTTTGTACTGTTTTATAGATTCTACGTCTTTTCAATACAAAGCAAATCTGTAGTACAGTTTGTTGTTCATTGATTCAAATGTAAGCAACAGAGAAATTAAGCAATGTTAAATATGCTTAAAAATAAAAAAAATGGTCAATTACATTGCACTTACTGGCGTGCTTATTTCTAAGCACAGTTGCCCACTACAATAATGTAGACTACACCACTGAGTCAAACTGGGTCCTTTTTAAACATTAACTTAAAGACTTTTATTGAGAGGTCTTATTTCTTATTTCTGTGATGTTTCAGTGTGTAATTTGTTCTGTTGTTTCTTGTGTACAGTCTAACTGGGGACAGGCATTGAGACTTAGCCTTAGCTAACATGTTGTAGTGTGTGACATGATTCATGAAACATACTTGTCCCTATCAAATAAATGAAAAAAATATATATTAATTAATTTCATAATTATCAATATTTCAAAATAATGTAATTATGTACTACTATTGATTAATTTCATAGGTATAAATAATCAATCATAAAGGTGTACATTTTCAGGAATAATGTATGTACTTTGCATATGGGATGTTTATACTGAAATGTCGTACTCGTACTCGTACTCGTCGTCTCCCGCTTTATCCAGAACCAGGTCGCGGGGGCAGCAGACTAAGCAGAGACTCCCAGACTTCCCTCTCCGCTGACACCTCCTCCAGCTCTGTTGGGGGAAGCCCTAGGCGCTCCCAGGCCAGTCGAGAGACATAGTGGTATAAACATATGGAATGTTTATACTGAATATATATATATTAAATAGTGCTTCCAACTGCTGCTTTTTGAACAGTAAATGTCTGAATGTACTTTTTTTGATGATATGATATAGATAATATTAAAGCAGTTACAGAGCTTTGTGCGCTACAATACAGTACAATGGTGGCTCTTCTTTATGCTTTTTGAAAATATAATTTGTTTGTCCCAAAATGTTCATGTTAATTTTTTTTCATCAGAAAGAATAAACTTGACCAAATGATTCTACATATAAACACCTCTATGATGTTCCTAGGCATCAAGTTTGAAGGGGGTTGCCATAGTAACAGTAAACAAGTTTAAACTCCGGCACAAGAAGTTCCTGCAGTTCAGTTCACCACAACTTTCAGGTTCAAGTTTCAAGAAGTTCAGTTTCAAGAAACTTACAAGTTTCACCACAACAAAAGAAAAGGTGAGATGCCCATGTCCAAAATGATGGTGTTTGATAACACAGAACCTCCGATTGCAATGGCTGCTGGGTAAGTGACAGAAAATTACAGAAAATTAGGTGGTCTGTTTTAGTAAACAACAAGGAAAGTAGTGGTTGTTTCATAGTGTATAAAATAGGTGAACGTGTCTAATGAGCAGGCTGGTAGCTGTGTACATTTTGCTTCTCAGCTATAACATAAAGAAAGCGTCACACCTTTATATGGTGCTGAATGATATCTTTCAGGTGGAGCCGAGCCGTCTCCTACAAAGTAGTTTGACCCACTTAATGCTGTGAAGCACATGGATATGGGGCTTATAAACTACCCCAGCTGTCAGAGGCAGCTTAAAACTGATAAATATTTGTTAATGCAGTCAGAGACATGTGTTTTCTTTTAGTTGAGCACAACCTGCTGTCTGTTTCTATGCCAAAGGTGTAAGAGGGTGGACCTAACGCAATTTAAGAAATAGTTTCCCTTGGGAATAACGGTTGCTGTCAGCATGGAGGCCACCGGCTCTGACAAGGCTATAATCCTGAACAAGAAGAAATGGGAGGATGCTATCAAACATTGTGCATCACGTAAGTGAAAAGTTTTAATAAAAAAAATTAAAATGTTTTTATCTGATGTGACTATTGTGGTCACGCTTGTGTCTAGATTTCAGAGTTCAGGTTTCTCCTCACACTAAACCTTGCAAAGTATTAATACCCTTTAATCTATTTTATAAGCTTTAATTTATTTTATAGGGATTTCATGAGATACATCCACGCAAACTATTCAGTCTGTGGCTGGGAGGGGTTAAAGTTACATGATTTTTCGGAAGATTTTCTCCAAATAAAACAGCCCACTCTATTATTTTGACACTGTTAAATTTAGTATAAGCATTGCACATCCTCCTGAAGACATCAACCTGAGTAAAACAAAGTGGTGGCAGCATTATGCAATGGGAAATGGGTGCTGTGCTTCAGCAGTCAGGAAGCTAGTCAGAGAAGATGTTTGGGCTATATACCTGGCAAAGCTGGTTAGAGGCTGCAAAATACTTGAGATCAGGGTAGAGGTTCAACTTCCTGTAGGACAGACGGCTCCAGCAAAAGTTCAGCCTTAAATTTAACTAAAAATGTGTGGTAAGATTATTTAAGTAAATAGATCAGTAGGGTTGGTAGAGACATCTACCAAAAGACTGTGGAATGCAAATACATGCCACACTTTTAAGAATTCCTTATTATCTAAGCAATTATGCACTCTTATGTTCTGAATAATCACATAAAATCTTGATTATAAAGTTTATAGTTTCAATTGTATAGTATTGCCATTTCTAACCTAAATTATAAAACTTTGATTTATACCTCTAACTAGTAAATTATAGATAAGAATTTCTGATCCAAATAATTTTGTGACATTTCTCGCATCTCTTTGAAAATAACCCTCTGTGTCCTCTAACCTGCTTTTGTACATCTGGACTTGGTCAAAAATGGTTTGTTTATATGATTGTGTGTCAGGAAAATTCCCTGAGGTCAGAGCTGAGTTACCTGAACTTAACACAGACAGACTGAAGATGGCCAGGATTTTGGTTGGCAAAGCCATTGAGGTGGGCTGCAATTTCTCTATGCAGTCTAATTAGGACCAAAATTCTAATTGCTGCCAGAGGGAAACAATGTCTTATGATTTTGCTGTGTCAGATGAAGAAGATATTCTCCATCCAAGGTCCATATCCTGTCATTAGGGCAGCTCTGAGGGCAAGGGGCTGGATTGAACGATGCACGTATGGTTCTAAGCAACAGGCCCAGAAGCGTCACAGCAGTGGAACCAGCGCCTTGAAATATAACGGTGAGCTTAAAGCATCTGCTAGGGCCAACATTTTATAGATGATTTCTTGAATGTTGATTCTTCCTCATAGAAACGTTAGAGGATGCTGAGAAAGAACCAAATCCAGATCAACTGCACAGTCTCATGGTAACTGCAGCATCAGTTTCTTTTGTGAACCATCGAAGTAGCAAAGCTCTTCGTATTTAAAGCCCAGTGGCCCTTCCCATCCCCTTTTATACCTGTTTATTATTATTTTAGTCTCGCCTTGTGAAGAATGAGATGGTGTATTTCTATTGGACCAGAGATGCAATCAACCCAAACAGCTTGCAGAAAAACCAAATCATCAATCATTTCGCTAATGCAGGCACTTTTACCACTAAAGTAAGTTTGCAATCGCTTCTCAGCTTTTATCAGAAAAAAGACATTTCTTGCATGCACCCTTCTGATTCACCCCCTATCACCTTCCTGCACACTAACAGGTGGGGTTGTGTGTGAACTTAAGGAACCTTCACTGGTTTGACACAGCTGACCCAGGCACCTTCTTCCCTCGGTGTTACAGCCTTACAGAGGAGGATGAAAGGCAGGCCTTCATTGGTCAGATTTTTTCTTCTTTTTTTTTTTTGCATTCATCAACACATCAACAGTGCAAATCCTTTTCTTTACACTGCATGGGGTCTAAAGTTGCTCATGGAGATTTCGTTTTCTCTTTGTCCTCTCTAGAGGACTTCAGGCGAACAGCTTGCACCAGTCTTCTGAGGTTAATTGTGGAGAGAGACCAGGATCTTCATGGTAGGATTATTTCTCACAAGTTTGCCTTCAGCATTTGCTTTTATTTCTTCTCAAGATTTTGTGTATTTTCTGAGGGTTTTTATGCAGCACAAATTAGTGGATAACTTTGAAATGGAAAGTGAACAATTGGAGAATCACCTCACGCCAGCTTTGGAAATCAAGACATTATTTCCTAATTTTTCTTTGCAAAGTAAATCAAGCTTAATCAGACTGAATGGAGTGCATCTTGTTAAGTGTAATCAATGATTTCAATTGGATTCAGGTCTGGATTATCACACGAATATGCTTTAATCTTTACCTGCTTTGAAAACCCTGCATCTTTATTTTCCTCAAAACTACGCACCACTTGTTGTTGTTGTTGTTTTTTTTTTATCGTGCATTCTCAGGAAGTCGTAAACTGAGAGTTTAAAAGGTTTTAGGGGTTATATACACATTTCTTACACCTGATCATCTGACTGAAGATGTCATTGTCCCTCTTCACATTCAGGGCAGGAGAAAGAGATCAACCACTGCTCTGAGCAATCGCTCCCTTCCCAAATGATTTACAGCGCCCTAAAAGTTTGCCATGAGTACCTGGAAAAGCTGGAGCACAAAGACATCGATAAAACTTTTAAAACACCACAGACGCTCACACAGGATCAGTGGGCAGAGTTTTTAAACAGTTATTATCTGGTTGCGCAGTGAGTACACATCAGTGGGCGTTTGAAAGGAAATATCTGTCCAGAGAAAGCGCCCATCAGGATCTTAACAACACTCTCTCTGCTTCCTTATTCAGTGATGGAGTACAGATTAAAGGAAGCAAACATCTGGTCAATTCTTGCAAGGCCATGCTGCAGCAACTGGAGAAGGTCAACCCACAGCTGGGCATAGATGGCACACAAAACATCTGGATTATCAAACCTGTGGCAATGTCCAGGGGCCGAGGTAGGATGCTGACTGGACACTTGAAATACTATCTAAAACATTATATCTGATCAGTTTTTTTTTTCTTTAAGGCATAAAATGTGTAAAACATCTTGATCAGATCCTCAGGCCAGTGGACAAGTATTCAGCAATTACCAGCCCCAGTAGGTTGGTGGTGCAGAAGTACATTGAGCAGCCCTTTCTGGTCCATGGTACCAAGTTTGATATTCGCCAATGGGTTCTGGTCACTGACTGGAACCCTCTGACTGTGTGGTTCTACAAAAAGTGCTATTTGCGCTTTTCCACCCAACCTTTCTCTTTAGACACACTGGATAGGTAAGATAGTATCTTCATCAATGGAGGAAATAAGATGTACCGGTATTAGTGAAACACAGAGGAAGGAATGAGCCCTTTGCATATGATGTTTTGGAGAGAGATTTGGTTTTACATCTGTGCCTAACCTAAAAATATTTCACCACAGGATATATTTAAATCTCTGTTTTCCATATCCTTCACTTCTGCAGACAGTTTTTTATTTCATCTTGAGAAATACATACAAAAGTTTATGAAGGATAAACACAAAGTCCAAATTTTACCATTTTGAATAAATTGTGATTTGATAGTTGTTTATTTGTATTTAGGACATCCTAAGTTATATTTTTGTGGGATACCTTTCACTGAAATTAAAAAATGCAAATTCCGTTGACTTATCTAGCAGCTTTGCACATATAGAGACTGACATTTTTGTCCATCTTTCTTTGAATAACTAGTCTGATGACCAGAGTGTTCTTTGAAATTACTCCATTAAATCCGGTTTGAAAAACTGAGAGTGAGATTTCCCTTTGGTTTCTATGAACAAATGTATTTTTGTCTTCCCTTCTTCCATTTAGGCCAGATTTGTTAGAAGTAGAACTTTCCTTTGTCCTCTTGATTTTTCCACCTGAGATGTTGATGTCTGCTGCTCCTTCACTGTTAGACCTAGACTGTTCACTGTTAGACCTAGACCTAGACCTCTTAGAAAAATGTACCACATGTTCGTAACATATATCAGAGAAATACAAAGGATATGTGAATTCTTTACCAACCCCCTCACCCTAGTGACTATCAGGCATCACAGGAACACAGTGACGACTTGGCTTCTTAGTTAACACAAGACCTGGAAAATGTTGTGTTGAGTTATAGTTCTAGCGATTGTACAGTTTTCCCTCTTGCTGTTTATATGTTTTATTCTATTATGCTTAATAGGTTGTTTTGATTTACACAAATTCTGAATTTTCTACACTACCATTCAAAAGTTTGGGGTCACATTGAAATGTCCTTATTTTTGAAGGAAAAGCACTATACTTTTAAACTAGTTTTAACTTCAAAGAAATACACTCTATACATTGCTAATGTGGTAAATGACTATTCTAGCTGCAAATGTCTGGTTTTTGGTATAATATACATAGGTGTATAGAGGCCCATTTCCAGCAACTATCACTCCAGTGTTCTAATGGTACAATGCGTTTGCTTATTGGCTCAGAAGGCTAATTGATGATTAGAAAACCCTTGTGGAATCATCTTCACACATCTGAAAACAGTTTAGCTCCTTACAAAAGCTACAAAACTGACCTTCCTTTGAGCAGATTGAGTTTCTAGAGCATCACATTTGTAGGGTCAATTAAACGCTCAAAATGGCCAGAAAAAGAGAACTTTCATCTGAAACTCGACAGTCTATTCTTGTTCTTAGAAATGAAGGCTATTCCATGCAAGAAAATTGCTAAGAAATTGAAGATTTCCTACAACGGTGTGTACTACTCCCTTCAGAGGACAGCACAAACAGGCTCTAACCAGAGTAGAAAAAGAAGTGGGAGGCCGCGTTGCACAACTGAGCAAGAAGATAAGTACATTAGAGTCTCTAGTTTGAGAAACAGACGCCTCACAGGGCCCCAACTGGCATCTTCATTAAATAGTACTCGCAAAACACCAGAGTCAACATCTACAGTGAAGAGGCGGCTGATTCTGATTCTGAGCTTCAGGGCAGAGTCGCAAAGAAAAACCCATATCTGGGATTAATAAATAAAAGAAAAAGATTAAGACGGGCAAAAGAACACAGACATTGGACAGAGGAAGACTGGAAAAAAGTGTTGTGGACGGATTAATCCAAGTTTGAGGTGTTTGGATCACAAAGAAGAACGTTTGTGAGACGCAAAACAAATTAAAAGATGCTGGAAGAATGCCTGACGCCATCTGTTAAGCATGGTGGAGGTAATGTGATGGTCTGGGGTTGCTTTGGTGCTGGTAAGGTGGGAGATATTTACAGGCTAAAAGGGATTCTCAATAAGGAAGGCTATCACTTCATTTTGCAACGCCATGCCATACCCAGTGGACAGCACTTGATTGGAGCCACTTTAATCCTACAACAGGACAATGACCCTAAACACACCTCCAAATTATGCAAGAACTATTTAGAGCAGAAGCAGGCAGCTGGTATTCTATCGGTAATGGAGTGGCCAGCGCAGTCACCAGATCTGAACCCCATTGAGCTGTTTTGGGGGCAGGTTGACCGTATGGTACGCAAGAAGTGCCCATCCAACCAATCCAACTTGTGGGAGCTGCTTCTGGAAGCGTGGGGTGCAATTTCTCCAGATTACCCTAAACAAATTAACAGCTAGAATGCCAAAGGTCTGCAATGCTGTAATTGCTGCAAATGGAGGATTCTTTGATGAAAGAAAAGTTTGATGTAAAAAAATCTTATTTCAAATACAAATCATTATTTCTAACCTTTTCAATGTCTTGACTCTATTTTGTATTGATTTCACAACGTATGGTGGTGAATAAGTGTGATTTTTCAGGAAAACACAAAATTGTTTGGGTGACCCCAAACTTTTGAACGGTAGTGTACAATCTTATTACATCTGCACTGCTGTATTCTGCACCTGTGTTCCCGTCAGTCTAAACAAGGCAGGTGTAGAGGCGAACGAAGAAAAACATAATTTTCCCACAGTGTAGCGACAGGTCTCTATGATCCTTTGGGTACAGTGTCTTCACCTGCTAATTCTCAGGGAGCAAACCCATTTAGAATGGAGAGTTTGATGGTTTCACACAACCCAGCAGACTGAAAGGAAAAGTATTCAACCCTTTAACTGAGGCCCCGTCCACACGAAGTCAAAATGAACACGAAACGCTAATATTTTCCAGAACGTTTCTTGTAAAGACGGAGACGTAAAATAAATGTGATCGTCCACACGAATGCATGAGAAACGCTGCAAAATGTATGCCAGGCCTGTAAGTGGCGCTGTGGTACCAAAGCAAAAATAGGCGACGAAATGTTGGGCATGCGCACTAATATTTATACATGGTTGCCCTGCCAACCCTGCCAGGGTTTGACTTCGTGTGGACGGGGCCTAAATCCTTTCATGATAAGACAAATGGAGGAGTTCATATTGTCTTGGATTTATTATAGTCTGAATGAATATGCTCTGTCAGGATTACTGATCTATTGTCAGACTGAATAAAGTTGGGACTTTGTTGCGTATTTGTGCATCCTGTTGTATCCCCTAAACAACATCAGAGTTTTGACTAAATCTTTTTTTTGAGACGTTAGTTCTTTTAATCGAGTCTAAGAATAAAACTTTTTACAGACCTCGAACTTTAAAAATTTACTGTTCACCCAACTTTATGAGTTTGCCCTTTTGGTTCATGTACACCTTTTCATTTTATCTTGGCCCCCTTTTTATTATTTTTTGTTGCATTTTTTTTTATTCTGCAGCTCGGTGCACTTATGCAATAACTCCATCCAGAGGCACTTGAGGCCCTCTCAACAACGGCATTGGAACATTCCAGCACACAACATGTGGTTGGATGACCAGCTTAAAACCTTCCTGGCTGAGCAGGGGAAGGAAGACCTCTGGGAGACTGTTGCTGTCCCAGGAATGAAGACAAGCATTATCCACGCATTACAGACAGTACAGGATCAGATAGGGTCACGCAAAAACACGTTTGAGCTGTATGGTGCTGATTTTATGTTAGGTATGATGCAAAGACTAACAAAAGCTGTAGCATTTCTGCTAAGATACATGCTGTTAGACCTAATTCTCCTGTAAATGACATACACCACTTAGTTTCTCTTGGTTTTATCCCAGCCACAATGTATGATAATATCAGTTAGGCATAACATCATGACCTCACAGGAACAGAAGTGATGGTTAGACATCACAACACTAAAGTTTCTTCCAAAATGGGGCATCAGTGCCGATGTCTATTAAAGTAGCAGTAACTCCGACTTAGACATCTTTAATTGTGGTATATTATTAATACTCTTTATGTACTTTAGTTGTCTGTTTTGGTAGCTATACTAACTTTAATCACACATGATAGTATCACTGCTGCCACCTTCCGGTTTAGAGAAAAACTGTCTTTTCCAAAGGTGGCGAATGGGCTACTATGTGCATAACTCCACTACTTCTTAAACCTCAGCCAGCTCCTTTGTTTCCTACTTTTTCATCACTGCACAGATTGATTAATCCAGCAGTGTCTGGCCTCAGTCTGACCAGACACACCTGGACTAAGTAGAGTACCAAGTGATTTCTATTTCATTTTTTACACTCTTTTTTACAATATACACTCTGTTTATATTGAATGTTGTATTTTTTATCTTTAATGGCATCTTGCTTTAACTCTGACCTTTGTATTATATCTAAGCTACTGGTATCAGAATTTTCCTGAAAGAGTAATACCAAAGGATAAATAAATGTTAGTCTAAATCTGAGCTGGCAGAAGTTCAGGAGGTAGTGGAGTAGGGCATATACCCTATTACCCAAAAGGGAACAGCAAATGTCCTGGTACAGGTGGCCAAAGAGTGCCAATGATTGGCTAGCGATGGCCATGCCACCACGACCACTAGATCCTCACCTGGATTGGCCAAATCTATCAGATAAAAGCTGTTTTAACAGTAACTTAAATTTTAAGGCACATTGTCATTATGGTCCCTGATTGGTGTACATAGATAAGAGCTGTATTTGCATGAAAAACCTACACATTCAAGTTTCCACTCTAAACATGAAAAATTTTGCTAATATGTTTCTCAGATCTTACCCTGAACCCATGGTTAATAGAAATCAACACTAGCCCAACAATGGCGCCCTCAACCTCTGTGACTGCCCAGCTCTGTGCTGCTGTGCAGGAGGACACATTACGAGTGGTTCTGGACTGGAGAGTTGATTGTTCTGCAAACACAGGAGACTTTGAACTCATATATAGGCAGGTATGGATCAGGTCAAGCTATATGCTTAATCAGCTATGTTTGTCGTGTTCAAAGTTCTTTCACATGTAACTGTTCATCTCCAGGCAGCAGTAGATGTCCCTCAGTATTTGGGAGCCAACCTGATTGTTGAGGGCTTTCCTGTTAAAAACACTTGCCCTCTTCCTCTACTGAGGCCATCCAACCATTCAGCTTCAAAATCGGGGGGTCCAGGCAAAGTGAAGGAGTCTACAGTGGAGAAACTTCCCCCTTTGCCAAAAGTGGTCCTAAAGAGAGCAGAGAGCAAGACCAAAAGCAGAAAAGCGATGAAATGTCCCACTCTTCCTTCTGAATCAAGTGTGCACAAACCAGTTCATAACATCAAAGTTAAATGCCAATGACAGTTTCTCCTACTGGTAGAGGTTCTCATGCTGGGCATTGGAAGAGATGTACAAATGTATCTTATGTTCAACCACTGAGAGCAGAGAAACTGATTCAGGTTTTTTGCCTCAGGAGATGACTCTTCCCAAACAGCTCAGGAACGCAGTCGACCTCATAATTGCCAAGAAAATTTAAAAATAAAGGCATTTTATGCAAAGAACAAACACATCATTCTTTGCAATTTTGCATGTTTTATGAATACCTTAATTTTTCTATGCTTCTTTTTGTGTTTTATTTACATGTTGAGAGTCTAGACTTAAATCTCTCCCACACTATGGCTGAATTCGAATTCATGGGATGCGTCCTCCGAAGGCAAGATTCGTAGGCCGATTATGCCATAGTGCGGTGCCGAGGTCTAGTTGGTTTCCAAGACTCCTTGTTATGCGGCCAACAAATGCCCCCTCCTTTTTGCCCGATTTGAAGGACGGGTCCTGTGTATCCCAGGATTCATTGCGAGACCAAGCAAGCCGGCTGCTCCGTGATCAGAAGAAAAAGGTACTTGGTGCTGAAAAGTGGTGAATATTGGAAGTTCAATTTAATATAATACAAGTATGTAATGATCCAGTCAGAAGACCCAAAGTTTCAGCCAGAACACAGAATAAGGAATTGAACAGTTTATTAAAAACTTAGAACATCAGGAGCACATCCACCGTGGGTCAGGGATTTCTAAGGAGGGAGATTTAGGTTAGTGGCTTGAAGGAGTTCAAATAATGAAAAGCATGAAACCAACAAAACCACTAACCTTAAAAGAGTCCTCCTCTCAGCAGCATGAATAGAGCAGATTTCTCCTTAAAACTGTTGTTGGGTGGCCAACAGTTGGGTGGCTTGGAGCACAGAGACAGGAATAGATCCAGGAAGTTAGACTCAGGCTTTAGTGAAAAGGGAGCTTGGCAGGAGGCAGAAGTCAAGAGGCAGAAACAGGGTCGTTGTCCAGAGGGCAGAGAAATCCAAAAAGGGCTAGGCAAAAAGGGAAAATCCGTGAAGCAAAGACTTGGTCAGGTAACTTTAAGTGCTGGAAAATGCTTGCTAGTAGGTTTGCAATTATCTGGCCCTGTCTGCCTGCCACAGGCTGTCTTATAACTGCTTGAACACAGGTGAGAGGCATTCTGCTGATTGCACTGCAGTGCAGCAGGCAGCAGCTGGAGATGATTGCTCACAGGGAGAGCAGAGCAGGCAGACAGGCCAGAATCATAACAGTACCCCCTCCTCAAGGTCCGGCTCCGGACGGGCCACCAGGCTGATCAGGGTGGAGGTGGTGGAAGTCCCTGATGAGAGTCCGGTCAAGGATAAAACGGCCTGGAATCCAAGTCCGTTCCTCTGGTCCATATCCTTCCCAGTCCACCAGATATTGGACCCCCCGTCCCCGCCTCCTGGATCGGAGGATACGGCGGACCGTGTAGATAGGGTCACCATCCAAAAACCGGGGCGGAGGAGGGAGGTCAGAGGTGGACCCAAAGCGAGGTGGGACATAGGGCTTCACCCGGGACACATGGAATGTGGGTGTAATCCGCATAGACCGGGGTAACTGGAGACGGACAGCCACTGGGTTCACAACCTTGGCAATTGGGAAAGGGCCGATAAAGCGGGGTGCCAACTTACGGCATTCTACCCGCAGGGGAAGGTCCTTAGAGGACAACCAGACCTTCTGGCCCACCTGGTAGTCGGGAGCGGGTAGACGATGGCGGTTGGCAGACCTGGACTGAACCCCAGACATCCTGATCATGGACCTCCTGGCCCTCCTCCAGATACGTTGACACCTGACGGCAGCGGCGTAGGCAGAGGGGACTTTGGCCTCCCTTTCTTGAATCGAGAACGTCGGTGGCTGAAAACCATAGACAACATAGAAGGGGGAAAGACCAGTGGTACAGGACGGGAGAGCGTTGATAGCCTGCTCCACCAATGGCAAGTTGTGAGACCACTTGGTTGGGTCAGACTCACAGAGAATGCGAAGCTTGGTTTCGATCTCTTGGTTGGCCCTCTCCGTCTGTCCATCAGTCTGTGGGTGGAAACCAGAAGATAAACTGACAGAGATGCCCAGCATGGAGCAAAACTCCCTCCAGAACCTGGAAACAAACTGTGGTCCTCTATCCGAGACAATGTCCTTGGGCAGGCCGTGAAGACGGAAGACCTCACGAGCTAAGACCACCCCCATCTCCTTAGCAGATGGTAGTCCCTTGAGGGGCACCAGATGAACCATCTTGGAGAACCTGTCGATGACAGTCAACAGGACAGTGAAACCATTAGAGGGGGGTAGACCTGTGACAAAGTCCATGGCGATGTGAGACCAGGGACGGCATGGGATCGGAAGGGGTCGCAGCAACCCCGAGGGTGGGCGGCGGGAAGGCTTAGCTTGGCAACATCTTTGACAGGTAGCAACAAACTCCTTGACATCCTTTGTCAGGGATGGCCACCAGAACTGCGAGCGGACCACCTGTATCGTCTTACTGACTCCTGGGTGACAGAAAAGACGGGAGCAGTGGCACATGTCCAGTACCTTGGGGACCAGGCGGTCTGGGACAAACAGTCGATCTGGAGGACATGAAGAGGGAACCGGAAAGTCCTTTATGGCATCCCTGACCTCTCCTTCTAGTTCCAACATAGTAACAGACAACCGGACTGCCTCTGGGAGAATGAACTCCCCAGCTCCACTGGTCATCAGCTCAGAAGGTTCATGAATTCTGGACAGGGCATCCGGTTTCATGTTTTTGATTCCGGGTCTGAAAGAAAGGACAAAGTTAAATCGTCCGAAGAACAGGGCCCATCTGGCTTGCCTGGAGTTAAGGCGCTTAGCAGACTTCAAGTACTCCAGGTTCCTATGGTCAGTCCAGACCAGAAACGGTTCCTTTGACCCTTCCAACCAGTGCCTCCATTCTTCAAGGGCTAATTTAACTGCCAGGAGTTCCTGATTCCCCACATCATAGTTACGCTCAGCCTGTGACAATGTCCTAGAAAAAAAAGCACAAGGGTGAATCCGACCATCCGAGGTCCTCTGGCTCAGGACCGCACCTACCCCAGTGCTAGAGGCGTCAACCTCCACTATGAATTGTCTCTCAGTATCAGGGGACCGGAGAACTGGGGCAGTGGTGAACAGTGTCTTGAGCTTGGTGAAAGCCTCCTCTGCTTGACTACCCCAAACAAACTTAGCCTTAGATGAGGTTATGGCATGAAGAGGGGCGGCAACCTGACTGTAGTTGCGGATAAAACGGCGGTAAAAATTAGCAAACCCCAGGAACCTTTGTAGTTGTTTACGATTAGTAGGGGTGGGCCATTCTAGAACCGCCGTAACTTTGCAGGGATCCACAATAACCTTATTGGGAGAGATGATGAAACCAAGGAAGGAAGTAGAGGTGGTATGAAACTCGCACTTCTCTGCCTTGACAAAAAGGTGGTTCTGGAGTAGGCGCAGGAGGACTGACTGAACATGCTTTTTGTGGGTCTCAAGATCCTGGGAGTATATCAAGATGTCATCTAGATATACAAAAACAAATTGTCCCACCATGTCCCTCAGGACGTCATTCACCAAGGCTTGAAACACTGCTGGGGCATTGGTCAGCCCAAAAGGCATGACCAGGTACTCATAATGGCCAGTGGGGGTGTTAAAAGCAGTCTTCCACTCGTCTCCCTCTCTGATGCGAACCAAATGGTAAGCATTGCGTAGGTCCAACTTGGTAAAAATCTGGGCTCCTTGAATCTGGTCAAATGCAGAATTCATGAGTGGGAGGGGGTACCGGTTCTTAATAGTGATTTCATTCAGCCCCCTGTAATCGATACATGGTCTCAGGGACCCATCCTTCTTACCAACAAAGAAGAATCCAGCCCCAGCAGGAGAGGAGGAAGTTCGGATTATCCCAGCCTTTAGGGAGTCCTCCACATATTTCTTCATAGCTTGGTTTTCTGGAACAGATAGAGAGTAAAGACGTCCCCTAGGGGGTGAGGTACCTGGAAGAAGCTCGATGGCACAGTCATAAGGTCTATGAGGTGGGAGGGCTGTGGCTCTAGACTTGTTAAAAACCTCCTTGAGGTCATGGTACTCTGACGGGACCTTGGACAAATCCGGGTAAGTCTCTTCCATGGCGTAGTCTGGAAGAGGCAAAAAATTAGCAGACGATAAGCAGGTGGCTGAACAGGACCTGGACCAACCCAGGATCTCCTTAGCTTGCCAGTCAATGTGGGGATTGTGCTTCTTAAGCCATGAAGCTCCCAGAATAATGGGTAACTGGGGGGAGTGGATAACAACAAACGTAATCTCCTCCAGATGATTTCCCCCCAAAGTAAGCTTAACCTTCTCAGTGACCTCATTTGAGCTGTTTATTTGGTGTCCATCCAGAGCGAGGACAGTCTGGTTAGAAGGTGCGGGTAGAAGTTTGATGCCATGGTTCTTGGCAAAGGATTTATCCAAAAACTCAGTATCTGCTCCTGAGTCAATAAATACTGAGACCTGGTGGGAAACAGAGGAGACTAACATGTTAGCAGGGAAGGAGAGTGAGGAGACAGTCATAGAGCCACGGCTCAGTAGAGAACCCCTCACCTCTACTGAGCCTGGCCTTTTAGCGGGCATTTGGCAGCAACGTGGCCCTGTCCCCCACAGTAAAAACACAGGTTTAGTTGCTTGCGACGAGAACGCTCCTCCAGAGAAACCTTAGTTCTCCCCAATTGCATGGGCTCTGGATTGGATGTTTGGGAAGCAGGAGGAGAGCTTCTCAGCCAGGGGTGAGATCCTGAGTGGGAGGCTGGGGTAGACAAAACCTCCCTATGTCGTCTCTCTCTTCTCCTCTCAGTGAGCCGGAGATCAATTTGAGTAGCCAAATCTTCCAGTTCCTTCAGTGACTTGGGATACGCTTGGGTAGCCAGTTGATCCTTGATGTTATCATTTAGTCCTTCCATAAAGGCATCCATTAATGCCTCCTGATTCCAACTGCTGTCTGCAGCTAGCACATGAAAATCGATGATAAACGAGGTCACACTCCTCTCCCCCTGCCTTAAGGAATACAACCTCCTGGCGGCCTCACGGTTAGGGAGAACAGGATCGAACACTCTAATGAGCTCCTTAGAGAATTCAGAGTAAGAAGAACAGGAAACAGAGTTATTCTGCCATTCAGCTGTGCCCCATTGTTTAGCTTTACCTGACAATAGTGAAATGACGAATGCCACTCTGGAGCGCTCAGTAGGGAAGGAGGATGGTTGCAACTCAAAGTGTATCTCACACTGAGTCAAAAAGGCTCGACACTGATCCGGGTCTCCTTTAAATAATTCTGGAGGGGTCAGCTTTGGTTCCTTAACCATGGTAGAAACGGTATGGGGATTAATGGCAGCTGGCTGTGGTGGGGCCTGAACAGAGACAGGAGACAAGGTGCGTAACATGGAAATAATTTCATTCATTCCTGCATCAAGACGAGCGATGGAATTATCCACACTGCTACGCCACTGCTGTGCTGGCGAGGGGTCCATTTTTTTGGCCAGATAATTCTGTAATGATCCAGTCAGAAGACCCAAAGTTTCAGCCAGAACACAGAATAAGGAATTGAACAGTTTATTAAAAACTTAGAACATCAGGAGCACATCCACCGTGGGTCAGGGATTTCTAAGGAGGGAGATTTAGGTTAGTGGCTTGAAGGAGTTCAAATAATGAAAAGCATGAAACCAACAAAACCACTAACCTTAAAAGAGTCCTCCTCTCAGCAGCATGAATAGAGCAGATTTCTCCTTAAAACTGTTGTTGGGTGGCCAACAGTTGGGTGGCTTGGAGCACAGAGACAGGAATAGATCCAGGAAGTTAGACTCAGGCTTTAGTGAAAAGGGAGCTTGGCAGGAGGCAGAAGTCAAGAGGCAGAAACAGGGTCGTTGTCCAGAGGGCAGAGAAATCCAAAAAGGGCTAGGCAAAAAGGGAAAATCCGTGAAGCAAAGACTTGGTCAGGTAACTTTAAGTGCTGGAAAATGCTTGCTAGTAGGTTTGCAATTATCTGGCCCTGTCTGCCTGCCACAGGCTGTCTTATAACTGCTTGAACACAGGTGAGAGGCATTCTGCTGATTGCACTGCAGTGCAGCAGGCAGCAGCTGGAGATGATTGCTCACAGGGAGAGCAGAGCAGGCAGACAGGCCAGAATCATAACAAAGTATGTGAATAGTTCCGTCTGAAATGAATGAAAATAGCTATTTTAATGGTTATTGAGTCAGATATGTGGTGGGAATGTTTGGTTTATCTAAAGCAGGGGTCTTCAATGTTTTCCAGGCCAAGGACCCCCAAACTGATGAGATGGAGCAGGGACCCCCTAATTATATATATTTTATGAAATTGTTTTCTAACAAACTTGTCCTATAGTCACTCTATTACAGATTAACTCATTTCGCAAAAGTAATTTTGCTCTGGGATTATTAAAGTTTTTCTGATTCAGATTCCTTGTTGATGGAACTGGTGTTGTGAATAAAATAGTGCCCAGCTTGAAAGAGCTCCTGTGTTTGGCAGAACGTGTGCATTGATGACAGAAAGACATCTCCTGCCTCGGTTTATCTCTTTACTACAGTCTGTTTTGAATTCATGTTAATGTTTATTTAACCCTTTAAAGCCCGATCCAAGAATAAACCAAAACAGAAAATTACTTCTTTTTTTTGGTTTGAATTCTTTATTTGTCCTTTAACAAAATATGTAAAAAGAAAAAACAGAAATACATTTTTGATATTAGTTACTTATTACTATGCAATAAGTCAAGATTATTTTATGTGTAGTCTTCTACTGGCTGTTATCAGGTATATCGGATTGTGTACAATAGGATTTTGAGCAAAGTTTTTACCATTAAATTATGCAAAAGGTGTCAGATGCAAAACATTTCAGAAACCGTATGTATCAAATATGATACATTTGGCATTATAGGGTTAAAGAAATTTCAATTAGTAGAAAAAAATGCGGGAGGAATATAAAAAAATTAAATCTAATCAACCAAAACTTTTGCGACCCCTATGCAGTACCCCTGTGGACCCCCTGTTGAAGACCTCCGATCTAAAGGTTTTTATCTGTTACTGTGTAAATGGGTTTGGCTGTAATTTAAGGACAGATTCTAATATATCTAATATATCTGCAGGGTGGAGACTATAAATCCGATATGATTTTTATTTTTTATTTATTCTTTCAGTTTGCATTCTGGGGCGTAAATCTTTTCCATTGTCATTACTTACCTACTTGTGTCAATAAACATTCTGCATATAACTGATATTTACAAGCACTAATATCTAAGTAAATTGATTATTTGGTAAGTTTTTATCAAAATTGTTATTTATCTATGATTTCACTGAAGACTCCTTGATGACTTGCAGAGACACATAATTTTCTCTTTACCCCATGTAACACAGAATCTAGTACTGAAAAGAGCATTAATTCTGTTCTTATCATCTTTGATGTTAGTATAGGGATGTGTATAATTAACCACAAAAAATTAAAATGTTTTGAATATTCCACTTGAGAGTATTACTGCTGCGACCATCTTATTAGGGGGGGGGGGGGTATGGTAGGGGTGGCCACAGGGGTGGCAAATGATTGGCTAAGGGTGGCCATGGCCAGCCCTGGCCCCCCCATCTAGCTCCGCCCCTGGACAGGAGAGGCGCCTGAAAACTAGAAGATCTGCCTACCATTCTACTTTTAGAAATTCTAGGAACCACTAGTAAACCTGCAGATTGAGAGCGAAGTGCTCTGTTAGGAACATAAGGAACAATCAGATCTCTGATATCAGATGGAGCTTGGCCATTTAAGGCTTTATATGTGAGGAGGAGGATTTTAAATTCTATTCTGGATTTAACTGGAAGCCAATGAAGAGAAGCCAGGATAGAGAAAAGAGACATATTGAAAAGAAAGATATTATCTCTCTTTTCAGTTTTCATTAGAACTCAGCTGAAGGCTTTTAACTACAGTTTGTGGACTTCCTGATTGTAAAGATTTACAATAGTCCAGCCTTGAAGTAACAAATGCATGGACTAGTTTCTCAGCATCACCTCAGGACAGGATATTTCAATTTTTTTTTTTTTTGCAATATTCAGCAGATGTGTCATAATGGACTTTAAAGATCTGACCCACATGCAGAGAACCACTCAGAGACCAAGGGTAAAAGTTAACTGGTTTATTGAGGGTTAGCAAAAACACAGATGAAGAGAAATATTCTGCTGGGTAATACTGTTGGACCTCAGCAGACTGGTGAACTGGAACAGGAAACTCTGAAGGGGAGATCACAATGATCAGTTCAGGGACCGTGGGAAAAAAGACGGAGGCTTGTATATAGCTTGAGAGGCACTCACGATTTGTGGGGCTCTTGGTTATTCCTTGGATCCAGTTTGTGGGGTTAAATCCAGAGAAGAAGGAACTGGTTGGAGAGCGGACAGGCAGACTAACGTTGGATGCAGATGAGTAAAGCAGCGGACTGTCTCTTGGTTTTCCAGAAGTGGACTTGAACGGATCATGTGGAGATGTGCCCATCTTAATCTTTTTCTTTTATTGGCCAGTCTCAGATATGGCTTTTTCTTTGCCACTCTGCCCTGAATCCTGCAGCAGCCTCTTCACTGTAGATGTTGACACTGGTGTTTTGCAGGTACTATTTCATGAAGATGCCAGTTGGGGGCCTGTGAGGCGTCTGTTTCTCAAACTAGAGACTCTAATGTACTTATCTTCTTGCTCAGTTGTGCAACGCGGCCTCCCACTTCTTTTTCTACTCTGGTTAGAGCCTGTTTGTGCTGTCCTCTGAAGGGAGTAGTACACACCGTTATAGAAAATCTTCCATTTCTTAGCAATTTCTCGCATGGAATAATCTTCATTTCTAAGAACAAGAATAGACTGTCGAGTTTCAGATGAAAAATCTCTGTTTTTTAGCCATTTTGAGCGTTTAACTGACCCCGCAAATGTGATGCTCCAGAAACTTAATCTGCTCAAAGGAAGGTGTGTGAACATGATTGCGCAAGGGTTTTCTAATCATCAGTTAGCCTTCTGAGCTGATGAGCAAACACGTTGTACCATTAGAACACTGGAGTACGGTTTGGCCATGCAGGGGGAGGACGCGAGAAGGCAGAGCTCCCCACTCAACTTTTAAAAACTAACTTTTAAAAGTGCCACTCAGGGCACTTCACTCTATTTATACCAGATAAAAAAGAAAAGAGGATAAGAAGCCAACAACTTCGGCACCATGAGCAAGAACAAGCCGACCAGCGCGCCGCCAACAACCCGAACTAGCATAGCTAGCAAGGTAGCTGCCTTGGCTAGCGCTAGTCCACACATCGATGGAGCGACTACAGGCGCCAAGGGGGTTTCCGTGAGTCAACTAGTAGCCGAGTTGTCGAAACAAAGGTCTTCGCTAAGGGAGGACATCTCTGCTTTGATTCATGAGTCGATTGCCCCGCTCCAGTCCTCCGTGAATGCATTGACAGAGACTGTTAATAGCTTTCAAGCACGGCTGAGCGCAACCTGGCTGGGGATAACTTCAGTGCGATATCCGTAGCGGACCGGAAAATTAAACACCTGGAGGAGCAAAATGCGACACTGCTCGAACACGTGGATGACCTGGAAAACCGCTCCCGTAGAGCAAACCTGAGGATCCTGAACGTCCCAGAGGACAGCGAGAAGGGCCAGCAAACCGTGAAGTTTGTATCCAACTTGTTAATGCAAGCAATGGGCCGAGAGGTCTTTGAAAAACCTCCGGAGTTGGAACGGGCACATCGCTGACCAGGCCAAAGACCTAAAGAAGGACAGCGGCCCTGTCCCTTTGTGGTGTGCTTCCTTCGCCTACAGGAAAAAGAAAAGACATTGCGGTGGGCCCGGTCGCACGATGTGGAGTTTAACGGCTCCAAGCTGAGGATTTATCCGGATTTGTCTGCAGACCTGGCGAAGAAAACATCACATCACATTTAAAAACATCAAGCAGCTCCTATATGAGAAGAAGATAAAGTTCAGTTTGCTATATCCAGCACGTTTTCGTGTTCAGTTTGAGGATGAGAGGCACATCTTCCATTCACCAGAAGCTGCAAAGCAGTTCTATGATCCCCGGGTTGCCGTTCCAATTACCTGATTCAGACTCAAACGGACGGGTCTGGAAAGGACGGAGCTTTGGGTAGACTTGTTTCACCGAGCTGGGATTGTCAAAATGTTCAAAGGTCGGTTTATTTGAGTCATTGCATTTTAATTAAGCAAAAGTCAATCTGTATGGCCTTCATAGATGATGGCATAATGCCTGCGGACAACGGTTTAATGTTACGTTACGACCTAAGGGGGTCACAGCCCCAGCAAAATGGTTAATCTATTTGTTCAGATCCCACGGTTCAGACGCATTTATATTTCTGTTAGCCAGTTATTCTGTTTGTGGTAATCCGAAAGTGCTTCAGTGCGGTGAATTAAAGTTTACCTGATGACTTGATATAATAATGCCGGTTGTTTATGTTGACTTGGAGTAACAATGTTATCCATCTAAATATGCTGAGAGTGTGTATGCTTGTTCGAGCTATAGTGGGGAGCAGGTTGTATGGGGAAACAAACATGTGGGTTATTGGAAGTTTACCTACAGTGAGATTGCTGCGGTTCGTGATTGTTCAAAAAACGAACCTAGTTTATACATGGTCAGGGGTGGGTTTGATGCCGTTTTTTTTTTTTTTTTAATCCCAATCTGGATATTCAGCACCATATATTACATTGAGTAATGAATAAAGTGGGCACAAATTTGGCTGGAGGGTCTGCAGTACGCTTTGTTAGCTGGAACATCAGGGGCATTAATGGCCCTGTGAAAAGGGCACGTATTTTTTCACATTTAAAGCGGCTGCACACTGAAATTGCATTTCTGCAGGAAACGCACCTTAGAGCACAAGATCAAGTCTTGCTTAGAAATGCCTGGATAGGTCAGGTGTACCATTCATCATTTGGTAGCAGGGCTCGGGGGGCTGCGAATATAATCCATAAAAAAGTACTCTTCACGGCCTCAAAAATAATTCCAGATTCCCAGGGACGTTATGTTATAGTATCAGGTCATCTCTATCACACCCCGGTGGTTTTAGTTAGTATTTATGCCCCAACTCGGATGATGCAGATTTTTTCAGGAAGATAATCACCCTATTACCAGATTTAAATACCCATCATCTAATATTTGGCGGAGATATGAACTGTGTGATGGATGCAGCCATGGACCGGTCAAGTCCCAGGTCTACACCTCAATCCAAAATGTCTGGAGCTCTTTTGAATCTTATGATGCACCTTGGTTGTGTAGACCCATGGAGGTTTTTACATCCGAGCAAAAGGGAATTCTCATGTTTCTCACATGTTCATCAGTCTTATTCCAGAATAGATTACTTTTTTGTTGATAAGTGTCTTCCTCCCTCAGTGAAATCTGTAGATTACTCTGCTATTGTAGAATCTGATCATGCACCTGTTATTCTTCTTGACATTGGCTTTTCACTTAACTGCCCAACAAGACCATCTTGGAGACTTAACACAGCATTACTCTCAGATGAAGATTTTTGCCAGTTCATATCTAAAGCAATAGATGATTTCATTTTAACCAATCAAAATGACTCTGTATCACCCTCCATTTTATGGGAAACACTCAAAGTTGTACTGAGGGGACAGATAATATCATTTTCAGCCTCACATAAAAAAAAAGAAAGCAGAAACAAGAAGAGCTCATTGATTCTATCCTTAAAATTGATCAACAATATTCAACAACTCCAACGCCTGAATTATATAAAGAAATATTAAATCTAAAAGCAAAGTATGATTTATTATCTACTGAAAAGACCGAACAGACCCTGTTAAGATCACGTACACTCTTTTATGAACACGGGGAGAAGGCAGGACGCCTACTTGCTCATCAGATAAAAGCTAAATCATCTGCCCAACTCATCTCAACAATTAGGAAAACACCTCAACAGCTGAAAATAGATCCCAAGGAAATAAATGATACTTTTAAAACATTTTATTCTGTGCTATACACCTCAGAATTCCCTCAGGACACTTCCTCTATGGTTAATTTTTTAGGAACCCTAAATACTCCAACAATTACGCCGGAACAAAGGGACAACTTGGACAGGCCACTAAGCAGACAGGAAGTGGAGAGCTCTATCAAAGACATCCAGAACGGGAAGGCTCCTGGACCGGACGGCTTTCCAGTGGAATTTTATAAAAGATTTTCCTCAAAACTGATCCCCTTGCTTCTTACTATGCTTAGGACCCATTTGAACAGAAAGCTCTTCCTCAGAGTCTCACAGAAGCCTTCATTACAGTTTTACTGAAATCCAGTAAAGACCCAACGGATTGCAGCTCTCATAGGCCTATTTCCTTATTAAATGCGGACATTAAGATACTGTCGAAAGTTCTGGCCTCTCGAGTTAACACCATAGTATCAGATATCATTTCAAATTATCAAACCGGTTTTGTGAGAGGACGTCATTCATTCGTTAACATACGTAGACTTCTGAATGTGGTGCAATCTCCAGCGTCGGGGGTGAGACCAGAAGTGGTGGTTTCCCTGGACGCGGAGAAGGCATTCGATAGAGTGGAATGGGAATATCTTTTTGCAGTGCTGGGTAGATTTGGGTTTGGCCCGAAATTTATGGCTTGGATCCGTCTATTGTATTCATCCCCAAAGGCTGCAGTAATAACTAATAATTTATGTTCACAATATTTTCCTTTATCTAGGGGTACGCGTCAAGGGTGCCCACTTAGCCCACTACTGTTCATATTAGCGATTGAGCCCCTGTCAATTAAACTTAGAACAACACCATCCATACATGGCGTTACAAGAATGGGGATGGAATATAAAGCCTCCTTGTATGCTGATGATCTTTTAATTTTCTTGTCAGATCCGCTGTCCTGCAAATCTAAACTTTTGAAGATTCTGGTGGATTTTGGTGGTTTTTCAGGTTATAAAATCAACTACTCAAAAAGTGTGTGTTTTCCCATCAACGATTCGGCAAAGCAGATTCCAGACACAGACTTGCCATTCTGTATATCACATGCCGGTTTTAAGTACTTAGGAATAAATATCACCCCATCCTTTTCTGAATTATTCAAAGCCAACTATGTGTTGGGATCTGGAGCTGTACCACCTGTCTCCAGCAGAGTTCACTGTGGATCCTCCTGAGCTGAGCCTTCGACACACCTGAAACCCATCTCATCATCAGGAGGATCCTCCACCATATAAGCAGCCCTCAGACCTCGCATCAACGCCGCAGTGTTTATCCAGTTTGGTTAGCACCTGAGCCTCACTTCCTCTGTGAAATCTTTGTTGCCTCTAGTCTCCTAGCTGGAAACTAATTACCTTTTGTCTCTGCCTACAGGAAACCTGTTTTTGTCCTGTAAGCTCTGGATGAGCTTAACCTGTCGAGCCTGCCCTCAGAGCCAAACCTGAAGAACCTTCTCTGGATTTCCCATGCTGCTCTGGACTAAGAGCTGGAAAACCAAGGTCTGTCCTATCGTTAGATGCAAGACGCTGAAGCTGAAACTGAACTCTGCTGAATCAAACAGTCTCTGGAACCAACAGTGCCTCTCTCAAAGCCAAACCCGGATTCTTCAAGGTAGATCTCTGAAGATAACATTTCCACATTCACCAGCTACGTCTCCCTTCCAGTTGCCTGTGAACCAGATCCCCAGAAGTGAACCAGTACTTGACTCTTTCATTTTACCATTGTTCAATAAACATTGTTAAACTTTTACTCCAGTTTCCGTCTCCGTGGTGTTCTGCATATTGGGTCTTCCTGAACCATTCATGACAGAACACTGCGGCCAAACACTAGGCCCAGCAGACCAATACCATCGTCGGTTGGAGGAACAAGATGCCCAGATTATGGAACAAACCCAAACACTACGTGAGTTACACAGAATGGTTCTGTATCAGGATCAAATCATTCAAGGCTTCGCTAACAAATTAAAAAGCGCTAACGCCACGCCGCTAGCACAACCATTTCCGGGTCCAGTCCTTCCTCCGAGGTCACCAGCGGTGACTTCATCGTCAGAGTTCCGACCAAGCCTCCCTGAAAAGTTTTCAGGTAACATTAGTGACTGTAAAGGATTTTTATTTCAATGTCGATTAATCTTCAAAAATTCCCCTGGCAGTTTTCCCACCGATTATAAGAAGATATCATTTATTTTGTCTCAATTGACCGGAAGAGCCCTGGAATGGGCACAGGCTAGGTTTTCTTCCGACGAAAGCCTTAGCTGCCAGTACTCCGACTTTATCTCTGAGTTTTCACAAGTCTTCAACCAGGAAACAGATCAAACTGTTGATTCTCGAGCTCTTTTGAAACTAAGACAAGGAAATTCTTCTGTAGCTGAATTCTCCATTAACTTCCGGGTTAAAGCCGCAGCTTCCGGTTGGAACCAATGTGCTCTTAAGACAGCATTTTTTGAGGCTCTCAATGAAAACATAAAGGATGAGCTTGCTACCCTTGACGAACCCGCCACTCTTGAGGAATTAATTCGCCTGACAATCAGGCTGGATAATAGGATTCGAGCCAGAAATAGCTCTAAACCAAGGAATCATGGTCCTTTAAGTTCTGTTTCTGCCTCTAACATTGCACCTGCCTTCTCCTCTTCCACAGAACCTTTTTCTAAGCCAAGAACTAAGATCCAATCTCTCCCGTTGCCAGTTCAGGCCTCTCATGCGGTTGAAGTGGAGGCCGAACCCATGCAGGTTGGACATACGAGGCTAACTCCAGAGGAAAGGTTAAGGCGTGTCAGGAGCAAGCTGTGCATCTACTGTGGTGAGAGTGGCCATTTCATTGCCTCATGCCCAGCTAAATCAAAAGCCGGGGCCCGTCAGAGGATCTGAGGAGTCTGACGGGCCATGTTATTTCTAAAAAATCTCCTCGCCTATTACTTCCAGCCACGCTGATTTTTGCTGACCAAAACCTCACTTTATCTGCATTCATTGATTCAGGCTGTGAAAGGAACCTGATTGACTCCAATTTAGTTGAACAACTACAGATTGAAACTGTTCCTCTAACCCAGTCTCTCTGTGTCTCTGCGATTGATGGAAAGAAGCTTCACCAAGTGACTCACCAGACACAACCCCTCGAACTGTTGGTTTCAGGTAACCATCGAGAAACCATATCTTTCTTTGTTTTTCCCACTGCATGTTCTCCGTTGGTTTTGGGATTTGAGTGGCTGGAACGACATAACCCCCGCATAAACTGGACCGATCATCATATTGAGTCTTGGTCGACCTCATGCCATGAGACGTGCTTTCGTTCAGCGGCCCCCGCTGTAAGATCTCCTAGAGGGGGGGGGGAGATGGACTCTCCTGACCTTACTTCTGTTCCTCCTGAGTACCATGATCTAGCCCCTGTCTTCAGTAAGGTCAGTGCTACGTCCCTTCCACCTCACAGACCATACGACTGTGCTATCGAGCTTTTACCAGGAGCTCCTCTACCCGGCAGTAGACTTTATAATATCTCCAAACCCGAACGGGAGACAATGGAGAAATACATAAATGAGTCACTAGCTGCTGGAATAATCCGCCCCTCTTCATCTCCTTTAGGAGCAGGTTTCTTTTTTGTGGGTAAGAAGGATGGATCTCTCAGACCATGTATTGACTACAGAGGTTTGAACCAAATTACTGTTAAGAATAAGTACCCACTTCCTCTACTCGCTTCTGCCTTCGAACCAGTTCAAGGGGCCACTGTCTTTACTAAGCTCGACTTAAGGAACGCCTATCACCTTCTCAGAATCAGAGATGGCGATGAATGGAAGACTGCCTTTAAGACCCCTCTGGGTCAATTCGAGTATTTAGTCATGCCGTTTGGTCTAACAAACGCTCCTGCGTGTTTTCAAGCCCTAGTCAACGACGTTCTCAGAGATTTTTTGAACGTGTTTGTTTTTGTCTACATTGATGACATACTCATTTACTCCAAAGACCTCACAGAACACAAGAAACATGTCCGCCTGGTCTTACAAAGACTCCTTGAGAATAAACTTTTCGTCAAAGCCGAAAAATGCGAGTTTCACCAACCTTCAGTCACCTTTTTGGGGTTTGTGCTCGAGGGCGGACAGGTTAAGCCATCTGAGGATAAGATAAAGGCAGTTTTGGAGTGGCCGGTTCCCGAAAACTGCAAACAGCTGCAGAGATTCCTGGGTTTTGCTCATTTTTATCGACAATTCATCAGGAATTATAGTCAGACAGCTCTACCTCTAACCTCTCTTACATCAGTCAAGAAAACCTTCCAATGGTCTCCCGAGGCTCAAACTGCTTTTGACAAATTAAAGATGTTGTTTTCCAGAGCTCCAGTGTTAATCCAGCCTGATTCATCGAAACAATTTATCCTCGAAGTCGACGCTTCCGACTCAGGAGTTGGTGCTGTCTTATCTCAGAGACTCGATTCAGACCAAAGAGTTCACCCATGTGCTTTTTTCTCACATAGATTCTCCTCTGCTGAGCAAAATTATGACGTTGGTGACCGCGAATTACTGGCCATCAAATTGGCATTAGAGGAATGGAGACACTGGCTTGAGGGAGCAGAACACCCGGTTCTTGTTTGGACAGATCATAAGAACCTTGCCTATATCCAGTCCGCCAAACAGGCCAATCCTCGACAGTCAAGGTGGTCACTATTTTTCTCACGATTCAATCTCATCATCTCTTACAGACCCGGATCCAAGAACATCAAACCCGATTCTCTCTCTCGTCTTTATTCCACTGATCAATCTGAGACTCCTGAGCCTGTTCTACCCACTTCCTGCACTGTTGGGGTGGTTACCTGGGAGATCACCGATCTAATAAACTCTGCCCTCGCTTCAGAACCAGATCCAGGTAACGGTCCCCCAAACAAGACTTATGTACCTTCTTCTGTCAGGTCTCGCCTAATTCAGTGGATGCACAATGCCAAATTTGCCGCTCACCCGGGGGTGAGTAGAACCATCAACCTCATTTCAAGACGTTTCTGGTGGCCCACTCTACACAGAGATGTTAAGGAGTATGTACTGGCCTGTTCTACCTGCGCCAGAAACAAGTCCACACATAAACCTCCCTCTGGCCTGTTGCATCCACTTCCTATTCCTTCTCGTCCCTGGTCTCACATCGCAATCGACTTTGTTACTGGTCTTCCCATTTCTCGAGGTATGTCCACAATTCTCACCATTGTTGACCGATTTTCCAAGTCCTGCCATCTTGTACCCCTCAGGAAGCTTCCTACGGCTTTTCAGACCGCCCAGCTCCTTATTAAACACGTTTTCCGTCTACATGGCATCCCTCAGGAGATTCTTTCCGATAGTGGTCCACAATTCATCTCTCAGGTTTGGAAGGCATTTTGTTCAGCCCTCAACTGCAAATCTTCTCTCACCTCAGGTTATCACCCACAGTCCAACGGCCAAACCGAGAGAATGAATCAACAGCTCGAATCCTCCCTTCGTTGTCTGACCTCTAGTAATCCCTCCGATTGGAGCCAACACCTTCCATGGATCGAATATGCTCACAACTCTCTAAAGTCAGCTTCCACCGGCCAGTCTCCTTTCCAGGTCAGTCTTGGTTATCAACCTCCACTTTTCCCCGCAGACGAGAGAGAGATTTCGGTCAAATCAGTCAACCACCACATCCGCCGCAGTCATCGCATCTGGAGAGACACCATAGCCACCCTCAACCGTTCCATGGAGACCACTAAACGTTTCGCTGTCTCAAGAAGACACCCTGCACCAGTTTACTCCGTCGGTTAGGAGGTATGGCTCTCCACTCGGGACATTCCCCTCAAGGGGATGTCCCGTAAACTCTCTCCCAGATTCATTGGCCTCTACAGGATTTCCCAGGTCATAAACCAGTCTGCCGTACGACTACAACTGCCTCCGACTCTTCGAATTCATCCCACATTCCACGTCTCTCAGATCAAGCCCGTGATCTCCAGCCCTTTGTGCCCTCCGTCCGACTCCCCTCCACCCGCCCTGGAAGTCGATGGACATCCGGCTTTCACCGTCCGCCGGATCGTGGACTCCCGTCGGCGAGGTCGTGGCTGGCAGTACCTCGTCGACTGGGAGGGCTACGGTCCGGAGGATCGTCAGTGGGTTCCTGGTTCCTACATCCTTGACCCATCCCTCATCGAGGAGTACGAGCGATCCCTCCCATCGACGTCGTCTGGACCACCAAGAGGCGGTCGTTGAGGGGGGGGTACTGTTGGGATCTGGAGCTGTACCACCTGTCTCCAGCAGAGTTCACTGTGGATCCTCCTGAGCTGAGCCTTCGACACACCTGAAACCCATCTCATCATCAGGAGGATCCTCCACCATATAAGCAGCCCTCAGACCTCGCATCAACGCCGCAGTGTTTATCCAGTTTGGTTAGCACCTGAGCCTCACTTCCTCTGTGAAATCTTTGTTGCCTCTAGTCTCCTAGCTGGAAACTAATTACCTTTTGTCTCTGCCTACAGGAAACCTGTTTTTGTCCTGTAAGCTCTGGATGAGCTTAACCTGTCGAGCCTGCCCTCAGAGCCAAACCTGAAGAACCTTCTCTGGATTTCCCATGCTGCTCTGGACTAAGAGCTGGAAAACCAAGGTCTGTCCTATCGTTAGATGCAAGGCGCTGAAGCTGAAACTGAACTCTGCTGAATCAAACAGTCTCTGGAACCAACAGTGCCTCTCTCAAAGCCAAACCCGGATTCTTCAAGGTGGATCTCTGAAGATAACATTTCCACATTCACCAGCTACGTGGCTAACTGAACTGTCTCCCTTCCAGTTGCCTGTGAACCAGATCCCCAGAAGTGAACCAGTACTTGACTCTTTCATTTTACCATTGTTCAATAAACATTGTTAAACTTTTACTCCAGTTTCCGTCTCCGTGGTGTTCTGCATATTGGGTCTTCCTGAACCATTCATGACACTATGTTCCCATTATGGAAAAATTAAAATCTGACCTCCAGAGATGGAATGCTATCTATCTTTCTCTAGCTGGAAAAATCAACTGCATCAAAATGAATGTGTTGCCTAGATTTTTATATTTGTTTCAAAGTATCCCAGTTTCAAGAGACGGTTTCTTAAGCAAAGGTTTAATTCCAGCAACATTAAAAGCCTTTGGTACATATCCCTGTAACAGAGATAGATTAATCACATCTAAAATTGAGGAGGAGATCAAAGAGAATACCTTTTGAATTAAGTAATTTCCCTCTAGGATTATTAAAGTATTTCTGATTCTGATTCTTAAATAACCTGGTTGGAACTGGATCTAACATACAAGTTGAAGGCTTAGAGGAAGACAATAGTTTTCCTTACTCTGAAAGTTCAACTGGATCAAAGCAGTCTAAACCGGATTCAGATTCTATGGCTACCTCAGATGCTGTCCCACCCTCCAGAAATAAACAAATCGCAGCTAGAAGAGTGCTAATGTTTTTATTTTTAATAAGATCATTTTTATTTATAAAGAATCCCATAAAATCAGCAGGTGGAATTAATGGTTCAACAGAGCTATAGCTCTAGGTGAGTTTGGCAACTGTATTAAAAAGAAATCTAGGATTATTCTTATTCTCCTCTATTAATGAGGAGAAGTATGCTGCTCTTGCTTTACAGAGGGTCCTCTTATACAGCAGTAAACTATTTTTTCACACTAGGTATGATTCCCATAGGCCTTTGAAGCTCAATTTTCTCTCCAGGTTCCTAGCATATTGCTTCAGAGATTGCAGCTCTTCATTAAACCAAAGAGCCAGCTTTCTATTTTTAACATTTTCCTTTTTCAAGGGGGCTGCATTGTCAAAGCAGTACGCTGAGAACTAGCAACCCCATCAGCCACATCATCAACCTGTGAAGGGGATTAAACTAAGCTTTTGCCATCTCCAGCACTGCTCAGCGACACAGAGGAGAGAAAAAGTGAAACAGATTCTTTAAAATTTATAACTGCACTATCTGATAATCATCTGCTAAGGTGAGACCTTCTTTTAGCACTAGAAATCAGTGGTGTAGTCTATGTGATACACGGTATACGTTGTATACCCACTAGAAAAGCTTGTGAATTTCCGTATAACCACTTAAAAGTGTCCCATAATGCTGCGTTCACACCAGCAGGTGCAGCAAGTTTACATGCAAAGTCAATGGTTGACGCGCGTCAAGGTGCAGCAAAAGGTCCCGTCGCGCTTTTGAGCAGCAGGCGCGTGTGACGCGCCGCAAACGCGCTGCTGCTCGAGAAGTATGGCAAGCCAAGAAGGCCACTTTTCGCATTGAATTATCGCGTTAAGATTGAAATTAACCCGCAAAAAACACGCATTCTTTCGAGATTTCGCCGCTTTTTACGCCGTCTTTTACCAACAAGTGCCACCTTTTACGCCCGTCAGTACCGTAAGACGCGCGTTTTTAACGGCCACACGTAGTTAACACGTTGAGAGCGCGTCAACTACGCGATGACAACACGTCAAATACGCGTTATCTACGTGTCATCTACATGTTGATTTCATGTGATTTTAAGCCATTTGGCCACTTTTCCATTTTGAGCTGGTGAGTGTGCTTTTTTCCCATTGGCTGCTGAGTAGTAGGGTTAAGCCACTTCTTGGAATCCGGGGGTGGTTTGCCTGCATCGCATACAACTTTCTTCTCTTACCCTCTTCTGCTTCCTAAAGTGTATTTTTCAGTAGGCGATAAACTGAAGGTGCGCATTACCGCCACCTACCGGTATGGAAATTAATTCAGAAAAACATATTTATCTTTTCATTTATTTCAGCCTTAAATTATGTCACTTGTGTTAATAAAAAAATATATACATATATAAAAACGTTTATACTTTTACTTCAGAATCTTTCAGCAAAATATTTGGGAGATTTCATTTTTCTTTCATGTTTTCTAATTCATTTTCTTTTCTATTTCACATGCCCCACATTCTAATACATGTTCTATTGTTTCCATTTCTCCACAATGATGACATCATCCTGTATCTTATTTTTTTTTAATTACAAATAATGTATCATTAAGTCCTGTGTGGCCAAACCTTAATATTTTAATTAATATTTCTTGCCTCCTTTCTCCTTCCTCTTCTCATTTCCCCCAACCGTTTGAATCTTATACCATCTTCCTTTTTTCTATTTTTTTTTTTTTCATTTTCTTCATTTTCCCAGCAGACTTAACTGTTCTTCCTTTGTAAGAAAATAAGCCTTAAAAAAAGAACTCACAGTTGGATTATACTTTGATCACAGTTAAGCCAAAAATAAACTGTAAAACTAAATATATTTTTAGACGGATACATTACATTGCTTTGCTCTCTCACTGCAAATGATTTAGGATAATAATTTTTTACACCAATCAGTGGTCCTTAATTGCACTGAAAATTAATTGAAAATGCTGAAACCTGCCGACAAAGCGTCTTTGCTTTTATTATCCTGGTGCCTGCAGTTTGGATTACGTTAAAGAAAACCAATATTAAGGTATTAAGGTAATAAGGTAAGACACAGGTGCTGAGTCGCAGATGAGTGAGACTGACTGTCAGAGAGGCAGCTTTGCAGCATTTGCACAAGAAGAAACTATAGAAAGAAAAAGTTTCCCATCAGAGATCTATGGACTGAGCTGGACTAAAGTGAGCAGAACTACACAGTAGAAATAAATGGGTCAAGGCACCCGAACAAGGTACTGGACATCTATGTAATGTTTACTCTGAACTCACATTTACCCCATTTGTTCCTCAGTAACTTGACATACAGCAGTTACGGCAACATGAAAGGGACATTTCATGCATGTAAATATGCTGTAGATAGGGCTGCTGTATTAACAAATCAACAAAAAGGCAGGTACTGTGTGTTACATTAAAATCTCCACAAATCTGGAAAAAAAGCAACATAAAAATACATTTTGCCTCCAGTCTGAAAAAGTACAAAACATTTTGTGAGTAGGTTCATACAGGTCATTTCTGGATAGTTTCATACTATATATACAAAAAAAGAAACAATACTGCTTCATATTGAGCAGGATTTACACCAGTATCACATTTTTAACTTTACTTTTAACACTTTTGGTTTTATTAAAGGAAATATCAGCTTTTCTCAGGTGCCAAAACAAAATGTAGCAGCTCTGTAAAGGCTCACCAGAGAGCATAACATAAAGATGACATGACTATAACAGCTGAATGCGGCGATTTCCACAGGGTTCCTACAGCATAAGGCAAGTTAAATTCAAGACTTTTTAAGACTTTTTAATGCCACTTGAAATAAAAATTTAAGACCAAATTCACAAGAAACACAAGAAAAACCAGCTTGCGACAACTTAAGCCAAAGGTTTATCTTAACATAAAGCACTGCACTGTTTCAAATTTTGAAAAGCTTCCCATACAGGAAGAAAGCTAAAAACACACAAATGACAGATATATTTTAACAATTATTTAACTGAATTCACAAACTTTGTTTTAGCAGGGAACAAAACAAATCAGTTTTAAAGCCACAACATAACCAGTGCTAAGTCTTTTTTGCAGCTATTTTTCTTTGTATGGTTTTCTTAGTATTTTTGATTTGGTGATAAGTGGAGGCGTTGCAGAGACAAGGGTGGAACAAAACTGAGAAATACCGGCTGTTTCTCGGTAACTCCATTTTGACGCTTTCTGTTTCGCGCTTCGCATGTGCGACTCCACTGCTTTAATTCCCATCGTTCCCAGCTTCAATGACTTCTTGCACTAAATCCACTGAGCCTCATTTATGTTCCCTGGTTTTAGCCATGGAGAAAACTCTTGGCTGGATAACCAATTTTGGTTACATTTACACTTGCTCATATTTTCCAGACAAAAAGTTAATGGTGCATCTCCCAAATGTCCCGGCCGCAACAACGCTTTTATAAGTTCCGCTATCGGGACGGAATCTTAATGAATCTTTTAGTACTCATTACTTTAGTCGGATTTGTTTAATAGAAGAAAGCGAATGCCAGACTATCTGCAGTGAGGATGACACTAAGGTAATACTCAGAGAAAAGGAGATTTCTGAAATGCATTATAAATCTCTTGAAGAAAACCCACAGCTAAAGTCATTATATGGTGTGAAGAAAAAATCTTCACTTAATTCATTGCAATATTTTCATGTTTCTGACGACCATTCATTTGATATAATGCATGATCTTCTTGAGGGTGTTATTCAGTATGAGATCAAATTACTTTTTGAATTTCAAAACTTACTCAAAGACTTACTCTCCAGGATTTATAGTTTTGATTATGGCTATTTAGAAAGGAAAAACCGTCCCACAAAAATTATTTTGGAAAGTTCTGGAAATGGCATAGGTTTAAATTATGTTCAGATATTGTGTCTTGTTAAAAATGTTCCACTTTTTAGGGACATTATTCCTAGAGGAGACAAAAACTGGTACATGCTACTGTTGTTGCTGGAAATAATGAACATTGTTCATCTTCTCTCCTATCCTTACTATAGGTATGACAATATATTTGAAGCATTTGATTGTTGAGCACCAGACTGTTTAAATTCTTATACCCGCATAGAAACTTGATACCTAAGCATCATTTTATGATCCACTACCCATCTTCTATTAGGAAAATAGGCCCATTGTTACATATGTGGTCTATGAGGTTTGAAGCCAAACATAAAATGTTTAAAGATCATTTTAAAAACCTCAAAAATATAACAAAGTCCCTTGCTAAAAAGCATCAGATGGCCATAGCTCATCATTGGGAGACAATACCTATTAAACAAAATGAGCACGGGCCTGTCAAACCTTTTTTACTTAAAGACGAAGATTTGGTGACTAATGAAATGCTTCAAATAATTTCATCAAAAGATGTTTGTTCAACTAGCTGGGTTAAAGTTGATGGTATTGAGTACAGACCTGGACTTGTTGTTTGTAGTACAAATGCAAGAGGAAATGCCAGGGTTTTGTCAGATAAGTGATATACTGTTAATTCAATTTTTTTCAATTCAGTTTATTTATATATCATACAGTCAAATTTATACAAAGTTTTCTATCTAAGGAAAACCAGTTGATTGCATTGACTCAAATACAATCCCTCACACTAAGCATGCTTGTAGCGACAGTGGAGAGGAAAAACTCCCTTTTAACAGGAAGAAACCTCCAGCAGAACCAGGCTCAGTGTGAGCGGCCATCTGCCGAGGCCGACTGGGGTTCAAGGAGACAGAAGCAGAGATACAAAAAGCAGCTGTAAAAGGCGGCCCCGTCCAGGAAACACACAGCCAGGCAGACGAGCTCCAAGGCAGCTCCCATGCCAGAGGATGAAGAGAGCACATCCACCCAGCCACAGCCAGAGAAACAGGACCACACTGGAAAACAGGCCGATCTCCAACATCTACAAACAAGGGTGTTGATGGAAGCAGCACAGCTGATGTTTCTTTCCTGGATGAAATCTAAATATAATCTAAATAGTTAGATGACAACACTTTTATTTTGTTATCTAAACAGTTATTCACAGAGAGGTTTGATGATCATTTTCATGCTTTCAGGGTACTTCATAGTGAAGAAACACTACTTGTAAAATCCCAGAGCTTACATTTCATAAGCCATTTGATATTCAGAACTCATATGGAGTTTCTAATGAATGTTTATTCATTGTACCACAATTTAAAATGTTGGAAACATTTTAAAAATGCAAAAATAAAGCCTCTAAAATGGATTTGTTTTTAGTTTTGTTTTATTATAATTAACCACTCATAAAGAGACTTTTTTTCTAGAAGATTATACTTGAAGGTGTTAAATAAACTCTAACAAAATAGTTAAGTTTTGTTTTTGTATCAGTGTTAACCATTATGTCCACACACCCTTAACCCTTTCATGCATGAATTATGATAGTATATGTTATGATTTTTTTACCAAGTGTTTTTATTACTCTTTATGAATGAAAAAAACATTTTCATCAATTTTAAAAAAAATATATACTTTCTTCAGGGAGTTGGTAACATGTCCACTTGGGTGGACAATGCGCATTTGTGCAACTGATATAACCTTGTTTTGTTTTGTTTTAAAGAAAACTATTGTTCACAAGATATATCTAAAAACATTGTCTGATCAACATACTTTTTAATGTATATTTCAAATTTGTGAAATGTATCACAAAACTGTAAAACAAATCAATTTAAACATTTTCAAAGCAAAGAACAGCTAAATGATAACGATAACATGGAACATGCCTCCAATTACGCTTCTGCCTCCTGCTATGACAACCTTTCTATCATTCAAATGTCCTCCAGCTCATTATGACAGTTTCAGTGCAAAAAGATTATCTTGTATGGAAATTGGCAAAGCAACCAGGGCACAAAGCCACAAGACACTGCATGCAGATATACTTTGTTTTTCGCGTGCAGGCAGAGTCATGGCATCTGTTTGCATTTCTTGCTTCAGAAAGCTGGGGCCAATGGTTTCCAGGACCAAACTTGATCTCAGGAGGGGGCTTGGACACTGCTCTACGCTTTTGTGGAGGTGGGGTGGCACTGGGTCTCCCTCGTTTTTGTGTCTGAGTGGAAGCTGCATTTATTAGTGCGCGTGCTACAGATGCCTTGAAATGCAGAAGGTCCTTCTTTTCTAATCCACACATTCTGTAGATGTGCCAGGCATTCACTACAGTCCCATCCAAGAAGTGAAAGAACACTCGGATGTACCAGCATTTGTTTTTGCGTCTGTGGGGATACATTGCAACACACTGATCCATGAGATCCACACCACCCATATGTTGATTGTATAGGGCCACAGAAAATGGCCGCTGGATGTTGAGCATCTTTTTTTCTTTCTTGCTCCATCTCTGGGCAAAATCTGGTGGGGAATGACCAACACAGGAAGAGGCCATGTGAATCACTGAACTATCCAGCCAGCGTGTAACATTGATGTTTTCAAAGTTAGTGACAACAGAGCAAGATCCTCTTCCTTCTTCTTTGAGTTTCTTTTCACTTTTCAGCTTCAGCTGTGCTCCCTGGAGCCTGTTGCTTCTACATGTGCCAGTGGCATAGATACTTTGCTCTTTCAATGCCTGAATAAGTGGAATGGTGCAAAAGAAATTGTCAAAAAACACCTTGTGATTCTTTTGCTGTATGTCATCACAAAGGCGCATGACGACATCTGCAGCCATTCCCAAATCACTGACCGCACCACGCCCAGCCAAACCCTGATACACTTCGAATCTGTGCATGTATCCAGAGCTGCCTGCTCTTACCCACACTTTCACACCCCAAGGTTTGGGTTTCTTTGGGATGTACTGCTTCAGAGACAAACGTCCTTTGAATGGAATGATCTGTTCATCAATTGATTGGAATTCCCCAGGTTCCACTGCTGAACGGAAGGTGTTTTTGAGTGCATCCAACACTGGCCTGATTTTGAAGAGCTTGTCAGGATTTCCTGGCTCCTGTGAATAATTATCAACAAAGTGAATGTATCTCCGAATCTGCTCAAATCTGTTCAGTGACATGGCATCTGCTATCAAATCAAGGCGCAGCCCTTCCTCTGATGACCAGTACATTCTTGATCTTGGGTATCTCAGGTATGACATGACTAAATTAATCCCAAGAAACCTCTTAATTTCACCATTTGTAATGGAAAGGTTTTCTTTTCCTTTTTGCAGTGCATAGAGGTTTGAATTTAGCACTATTTTATCTATCAGGTCGTTGGGAAATAGATCCATGAAGAAATCAATTGGCTCTGTTCCCTCAATATTCACCTTTGACTCCCCTAAAAACTGAGGCAAGTCTTTTTGAAAGTCGTTATCTTTGGCTTTCCAGACATGTCTATTTTTTGTGTATTTTTGGGCTTTGTCAGACAAGACATCCACAATTTCCTCAGCTCTCAAAGCTTTTTCTGCCACCTCAACTTCCTCAGGTCCCTCAACTTCTTCCGTATCCTCTGGTCCTTCCACAATCTCAGTTTCACTGTCACTACTGCTGCCATTTGCTAGCTCTCTTTTTTCTGGAAGCCATTCATCATCACTACCACTGACATCATCCTCACTGGAGTCAGAGGGTAAGTCCTCGACTACCCTGTAGGTTTCGCTAGCATGCTCTGCACTTGACCTCTACAAAACATAAAAACAATGATCATTACTTTCATCATACGATGACAAGTATTGCTATAATACAAAAATAAACTGATATGCTGTCAAAATAACACTACAAATTAAGTATTTTCAAAATAACAAAGTTTCAGCAATACTACATATTGTCGTCAAAATATAGCTAGCGATGCATGATGTCCAACTTAGTGGACACATAATTACTTACAAATTTCTAATAACACAGAATCAATTCTTGGAATTTATAAAAAATATAGAACTCCTTAATTGTTACTTGATGTCCCCATATTTTTTTTACCTGCAAGGATCGCCTAGAATAGAAGGAATGAGCAGATATTCCTCTCTTGCACGACCCATGTGCTCCTCTGTCGGCCATTTTGTTTTTTTGAGGGAAAAAAAGTCACTTGCAGTGGCTGACGAGTAGGTGGCAGTGTGACAAGTGGCAGGATGATACATTAGCGTCTACTGTAGTAACATATGTGCAAATGTGACATTAAAACATGTTCATTTAAGAGAAAACAACCATTTAATAACTGTCCACTGTAGTGACCACTATGCATGAAAGGGTTAATTTAACTCTGTCTTGTGAGTTAAACAAGGAACTCTGTTACAGTGTTAAAAATGTAACTATTTCGACTGTGTCAAATTAACTCTGAAGAGTGTGGACCTATATAAACCCTGAAAAAGTGTTAAAATCAACTCTATCAGAGTTGAATCAACACATGACTTTTTGCTGTGTTATAAAAATTAACATTCTGTCCAAATTCTTATATCTGTTTCAGGCAGTTCCCATTTTTCTAACCAAAGCATTTTTTTCAAATTTAGTCAAATTGATATCGTCTTTTATCTGGAATGGGAAAACTACCTGAATTAGGAAAAATATTTTACAACTCCACCGCGACAATGGAGGTTTATCGTTACCAAATTTCCAACATTACTACTGGGCTGCCAATATTCAAGCAATGTTATACTGGTCATCATCTTTCTGTTTCGCACTTCGCATGTGCGACTCCTCTGCCTTAATTCCCATCGTTGCGAGCTTGAATGACTTCTTGCACAAAAGCCCCTGTGTACCAAACTGAAACGTTGTTCTCTACTTCAGAAAACACTTTAGATTTTAAAATGGAAAAAAATAATTATTTTATTTTTAATTTTTATATTTTTTCATTTAAAAATTCAATGTATAACATGGAAGCACAAAACTAATTTTTTTTCAGTGTTACATTCTGTTTAAACAGTTCATTAAAAATGTCTCCAGACCTTTACTGGTAGATAATTTTCTTTATTCAGACCCCGCTGATTTTTAATTTGTTACCCCTGGTTTAATGTTTATAAATATTTATTTCAGGTCATGTGCTCCATCCAATGCAGATCATTGGCTCCATCCACATCTAGTGAAAACTAGTGTAATTGGATGAGTCATATAACGCAAACACTCATTGGTTAGCTAAAGGAAATCATCAGAAGCAAGCAGGTGTTCTTCAAACTGCAAACGTGAATTGTTTATGCCATGCTACAATGTAGGATTCAGAAAAATTATTATTATTATCAGAAATGTCTGAAAGGCCAGACACAGGCGAGAGCGTATCGGGAGACACAGACCAACAAGACCTCCCTCATCCTCGACCCTATCTCTAAGAATTTTTTCGAAATTGTCGAAAAATTAAGCTTTCAATTCATGTAGTGACATCTACTATACTTTAAGTAGTTTTTGGAGCACATACTTTTTCACTTTTACTTGAGTAAAGAGTCAATTTGATACTTCAACTTTTACCAGAATGCTTTTAAACTGCAGTATCTATACTTCTACTAAATATGGTTTTGATGCTATTCTGGAGCCATTTCTGAAAGATCTAAAAAATCTAGAAAGCCACGGCCTTAGTCTTCCATTTTCTGATGAGCCAGTATATGGCACCATCTCCCAGATAACTGGAGATAATTTAGGAATGCACACAATTCTTGGTTTTAATGAATCTTTTAGTAGTCATTACTTTAGTCGGATTTGTTTAATAAAAAAAAGCGAATGCCAGACTGTCTTCAGTGAGGATGATCCTAAGGTAATACTCAGAGGAAAGGAGAATTTTGAAATGCATTATAAATCTCTTGAAGAAAACCCACAGCTAAAGTCATTATATGGTGTGAAGAAAAAATCTTCACTTAATTCATTGCAATATTTTCATGTTTCTGACGACCATTCATTTGATATAATGCATGATCTTCTTGAGGGTGTTATTCAGTATGAGATCAAATTACTTTTTGAATTTCAAAACTCACTCAAAGACTTACTCTCCAAGATTTATAGTTTTGATTATGGCTATTTAGAAAGGAAAAACCGTCCCACAAAAATTATTTTTGGAAAGTTCTGGAAATGGCATAGGTTTAAATTATGTTCAGATATTGTGTCTTGTTAAAAATGTTCCACTTTTTTAGGGACATTATTCCTAGAGGAGACAAAAACTGGTACAAAAGGGAGTTTTTCCTCTCCACTGTCGCTACAAGCATGCTGGGTGTGAGGGATTGTATTTGAGTCAATGAGTCGATGCAATCAACTGGTTTTCCTTATATAGAAAACTTTGAATCAATTTGACTGGATGATCTGGTTGAACTGTAAAGTACCTTGAGATGGCATGTGTTGTGAATTTGGCGCTATAGAAATAAACTGACTTGAATTGAACTACCCACCTCTGCCAGTGAAGGTATTGACACAACACAGTGACATGTTTCTGAAGGTCTAGCAGGAGTTCCTGTTCCCTCCATACCTGCGAGGGGTCTTTGCAGGAACCCAAAAATATGTATAAAAGGTTAGCTGGTCCCTCTAAATTGCCCTTAGGAGTAAATATGGGAGTTCATGGTACAGTAGTGGCCATTCAAAATGTCCCCACTTTCCTTGATGGGCCCTTGCCTGGTCCCCTACAATTCCTTTTATAAAATCGTGGGGAAGTCATATTTAAATGTCAAATCATTCTGGCTTGAACTTGTATATAATTGTATTCTTTATTAGACGATATTGTCCCAAAAGTTAGAACATCCATCCATCCGTCCATTATCTGACACGCTTGTCCCTAGCTTTTTTATTTTACTGTGGGAGAAAGCCGGAGTACCCGGAGAGAACCCACGCATGCTCAGGGAGAACATGCAAACAATATACAATTTTTGTCTTCTACGAGTTCCTTTGAAAGTTCCTCTATTTTTTTTTTTTTTTTTTTCAGATTATTGTCAAACTCTTTTTTTTCCCCTTCAAGCTGTTCTCAAAGCTTTGGGAAAACACAAGCATAATATTCAGGTTTGCATATGTGTGGTAGGACTTTAGTCCGTGTTGTTATGTGTTTGTCTTCCGTCCCCTCTCTGGTTTCTCCGCATGTGGCTTTCGTTTCTCTGCCTGATGCTGTCGTTTCTCTGCCTGATGCTGTCGTTTCTCTGCCTGATGCTGTCGTTTGTCTGCCTGTGGCTTTCGTTTCTCTGCATGTGGCTTTCGTTTTTCTGCATGTGGGTTTCGTTTCTCTGCCTGTGGGTTTCGTTTCTCTGTCTGTGGGTTCCGTTTCGCTGCCTGTGGGTGTCAAGCTCTCGATAAAATCATCAAATTCTCTTATTTCGACGTAATCAGTCTGTGTCATCACATTCCCTTTGTTACTATCCAGATTTCTTATCTCCTTATCAAGCCTATATTGCATGATTTTCTCTTGTTCAAGTTCACGGGTCTTTTCATTAATCTCCTTGTGCTTTTTAGACATGTTAAGCTTCTGCTCCTCTTCAAATGTTTCATATTCTTTTATCCTCTCTTTGTATTCAAGTATTTTTTCGTGTAAGGAATGTTCTTGTTCCTTGAGATGTTCTTTGTTGTCGAGAGCATTCTCTAAAGTCTTTGGTTTATCTACATTTTCTGAATTTTCTTTTTCCTGAGGATCTAACTTTTTGGGGGTTTTGTCACGTGGCTTTAACTGCTTTTTTAAACGTCTCTGATCCTTCTTCCTCTTATATAGTACCTGTAGCTGTTTTAATTCTTTATTGCAGTTTTCATTGAGTTTTTTATTCTCTTCCCTCTTTTCCTCTAGGCTTTTAATCTCTTCCGTTAAGGTTTGAATTTCCTCTTCAATCTTTTTTATAGTGGTGATGGAATTTCTTCCTGAAAAGTACAATTGTCTCTCTTCTTCTAATTTCTTTTTTTCTTCTGCCACTTCCTTTGAAAATTGTGCTATTATTTCATCTTTTTCACACCGATATTTTTGAAAGTCACTATCTTGCCTAATAAGCTGTTGTTTTAGATTTTTGATCATAAGAATGTGCCGTCTTTCGTCGGTTTTGTCTTGAGTTGATCTTCCTTCCAGCGCTTTAATTGTTCTCTCAAGTTTATTGTTCTTGTTTTTTTCTTCTGAAAGTTCAGCTTTCTTTTGGTTGAGCTCACTGGTCTTTTTAGAAAGATTTAACTTAAGCTTCTCTTGGGCATCTCTAAGTTTTTCAATCTCCTCTTTGTATTTAAGTTTTTCTTTGTTCATTTTTGTTTTTTCAAGCATTGCCTCCTGAATATTATTCTCTAAATTAGCTTGAAGCATTGTGTAACTATTTTCAAGTTCATGAACATTACGTTCCCTTAACCGAAGATATAACAAATTTTTACTTTCTTTACAATTCTTTAACTGCCTTTCTGAACGTATTTTCTCGTTCTCCAAAGTTCTTTTCTTCCCGGCGAGGTCTTTCACCTCAATTTGAAGTTTTTTGACTTGCCTGCTTGATTCCTGTAATTTGCGAGTAAATACGGCAAGTTCGTTGTTTGCCTCTAAAAGCATTGAAATCAATTCATCTCTAGAGTACCGTGCCATTGGCGCCCTCGATGATTTTGTATTTTTTGCCATTTTGGTCTTACCTGTGTCTTGGGAACGTTACAAAGAAAAATTGACCTTAACTCCTTCACGTAACCTGGAAAAAACTTCAGGAAAAGTAGCCTGCAATCCTTCACGTCGCCTGGAAAATATGTTAGGAAAAGTAGCCTGCAACCTTCACTTAACCTGGAAATAAGAAAATGAGACTATGTCCAATTTACTCCTACCCAGGATACCACCCAGGTGTGTTCTATTTTTAGAATGTGACATCATACTCTGATGACATCATCAGCTCTCTATTTTTAGTCTCATGCCAGGCATCATTCAAACTGACCAACTGAAAAAGAATGTAGCCACACCCATCAGCCACAACTCATGGGTGTGGCTTAGCTCTGTGGTTCAGGGGGACATAAAATCAAACCTTTCTTAAAACAAATGTATACGGTCAAATAAAAATCAAAAAATCAAAGAGGACCTTCACTTTTGGAATTAATTACATTTTTTTTTCTTATACTTAACTTGTGATTTTTTTTTGTCACTGTTATGAAGATGCAGCAAACCATTGGGGTTTACATTTAAATGCACCAGTTTACTCCGCCATCAAGCGCAGTGTTACAACTACAGCCTCCGCTGTTCCTCCCGTATTGCAGCGCTCTGAGCTCAAGGAGAGCATGCGCAATATTATCATTAAATTCATAGGAGCAAAACCTGGAGAAATTAACACTTAATTTAATATGAAAGATTAAAAAAAATCCCCATCAGCATCCAGTAGATGTGAGGTTTCTGATGGAGATGAGAAATCTGCTTTGTGGTCTGTTGAAGCACCAATATTTTGCATCCAATCATTTAAATAAACAGTGTTAGTTTTTTGAAATATATAGGAATTATGTTCTAATTTGTAGATACCAATCTGTCGTTACTATACTTTAATTTGACAAACCGGATCTTCTCGCCGTTCTTTTTCCTGTTTGGTGCGATTGCAGTAGCGGATCTTGACCTGGCCGGACCGAAGCGGAGCCTGAACATTTAGTATGTTTGGCTCAACCTGCTGCTGTGAAGCAGGATTCACCACCATGAACAGAATCAAAAATAAATATGGTTCCAGGCTTAGAATGAGCTCCTTGATATGTGTTTTAGAACGGCTTAGTCTCCATTCAAACCCAGGTTTAAAGCCCTGCAGGGCAGTAGGGGTGTAAATAATAATCGTTTTGTATCGATGCATCGATCCAAAAGCCGACGATCCGATGCATCGACACGTCCGCAAGAGAATCGATTCATGTTTTTTTTTTCTCTGGTCTATTTTTATCAATTTGCTCCTGGGCGTAATTCTCCCTCCCGTGCTGCGGTGGCGCTAAACCTATTTTGCCCTCCTACCGCGCTTCCTGGTTATACTCTTACAGCAGTGTGTTGCAGTGAGCTTGACACAGACATTTTTAAATTATGCTCAATATTGAAGCGTGGTCTGAGCTACACGCTGTGGGTCTAGATACGGCAGAGGCGGTGAGGAAGTGGGGGCGAGTTTAGTCCGACGACGGAGGGACATGAGGGCCAAAAAGAGCGGAGATCCAGCTGGAAAAAGGGTCCCAGTGTTCTTGCGCACCTCGCTCTTCTACCGGGTCAAACTTCACGAGTTGTTTTCCGCAATTTCGGTCATAAAAACAAAACAAGCCGGCCTCCTGTCTGGTGCACTGTTTGCGGTCAGCTACAATCTGGGAGAGGTGCAGCGGAGCGTCTCTCAAGGGGGCGGGGACTTCGACACTCTGGAGCCTTCTTCTTCTTCTTCTTTTTTTTAATGGTGGTTGGCAAACAACTTATAGGTGCATTACCGCCACCTTCCAGAATGGAGTATGGACCAGACAAACTATTATATTATCCCTGAAATACCCGCTCCTCTTAGAAAATTAAAAATACTCCCAAAAACTACATCCCCAGATGACCTTTAAAACAATTCCCTTATATCTAGTTTATTTTTATTCCTGTCTAACTCTCTATGCAACATCTCTCTTTCCTGAGTATATTTATTACATTCTAAAAAAATATGTTGGACAGTTTCTCTGGAGCCGAGGTATTGCATTGAACTCATTACACTGAAATAGTGCAGTATTTTTGCAGTATTTTTGGGTGCAACTTTTCTACTTCTGTTATTTGCTGTTGTTTCTAAAGAAAATGCATAATGATATTACAGCTTTCATTGATTTATTTCAAACTTGAAACTTTGTTTAGCCTGTAAGGTGTAAAAAAAATTCTAATAATAAAAAAAAAAATTAATCGATTAATCAAATTGAATCTAATCGGATCGTGGTGTATTCTTGAGTATCGAAAATAATTGAATCGTTGGGTCAGGAAATCGATACTGAATCGAATCGCCATGATGGATCTGATTTACACCCCTACAGGGCAGCATGAAGCCCACTGCTCTCATTAAGACAGAAAAAAGAAAGAAAAAATAACAAATAGTCAATTCAGGTGTTTTAAAAAATATGTGAATCAGGAAATTGTCTATGTACCAAACTGAAAGGTTGTTGTTCTCTACTTAAAAAAAAAAAAAAAAAACACTTTAGATTTTAAAATGGAAAAAATATATATATATACATACAGTGGGGTAAAAAAGTATTTAGTCAGCCACCAATAGTGCAAGTTCTCCCACTCAAAAAGATGAGCGAGGCCGGTAATTTTCATCATAGATATACCTCAACTATGAGAGACAAAATGAGAAAAAAAATCCAGAAAATCACATTGTCTGATTTTTAAAGAATTTATTTGCAAAATATGGTGGAAAATAATTATTTGGTCAGTTACAAACAAGCAAGATTTCTGGCTCTCACAGACCTGTAACTTCTTCTGTAAGAGGCTCCTCTGTCCTCCACTCGTTACCTTCATTAATGGCACCTGTTTGAACCCGTTATCAGTATAAAAGACACCTGTCCACAACCTAAAACAGTCACACTCTAAACTCCACCATGGCCAAAACTAGAGAGCTGTCAAAGGACACCCGAAACAAAATTATAGACCTGCACCAGGCTGGGAAGTCTGAATCTGCAATAGGTAAACAGCTTGGTGTGAAGAAATCAACTGTGGGATCAATTATTAGAAAATGGAAAACATACAAGACCACTGATAATCTTCCTCGATCTGGGGCTCCACGCAAGATCTCACCCCGTGGGGTCAAAATGATCACAAGAACGGTGAGTAAAAATCCCAGAACCACACGGGGGGACCTAGTGAATGACCTGCAGAGAGCTGGGACCAAAGTAACAAAGGCTACCATCAGTAACACACTACGCCGCCAGGGACTCAAATCCTGCAGTGCCAGACGTGTCCCCCTGCTTAAGCCAGTACATGTCAAGGCCCGTCTCAAGTCTGCTAGAGAGCATTTGGATAATCCAGACGATGACTGGGAGAATATCATATGGTCAGATGAAACCAAAATAGAACTTTTTGGTAAAAACTCTACTCGTCGTGTTTGGAGGAGAGAGAATGCTGAGTTGCATCCAAAAAACACCATACCTACAGTGAAGCATGGGGGTGGAAACATCATGCTTTGGGGCTGTTTTTCTGCTAAGGGACCAGGACGACTGATCCGTGTGAAGGAAAGAATGAATGGGGCCATGTATCGTCAAATTCTGAGTGAAAACCTCCTTCCATCAGCAAGGGCATTGAAGATGAAACTTGGCTGGGTCTTTCAGCATGACAATGATCCCAAACACACCGCCCGAGTAACGAAGGAGTGGCTTCGTAAGAAGCATTTCAAGGTCCTGGAGTGGCCTAGCCAGTCTCCAGATCTCAACCCCATAGAAAATCTTTGGAGGGAGTTGAAAGTCCGTGTTGCCCAGCGACAGCCCCAGAACATCACTGCTCTAGAGGAGATCTGCATGGAGGAATGGGCCAAAATACCAGCAACAGTGTGTGAAAACCTTGTGAAGACTTACAGAAAACGTTTGATCTCTGTCATTGCCAACAAAGGGTATATAACAAAGTATTGAGATGAACTTTTGTTATTGACCAAATACTTATTTTCCACCATATTTTGCAAATAAATTCTTTAAAAATCAGACAATGTGATTTTCTGGATTTTTTTTTCTCATTTTGTCTCTCATAGTTGAGGTATAACTATGATGAAAATTACCGGCCTCTCTCATCTTTTTAAGTTGGAGAACTTGCACTATTGGTGGCTGACTAAATACTTTTTTGCCCCACTGTATATATATTTTTTTTTTTTCATTTTTTTCAAAATTACACAATTCAATGTGTAACATGGAAGCATAAAACTCATTTTATTTCAGTGTTACATTCTGTTTAAAGTAACAGATCATTAAAAATGTCTCCAGACCTTTACTGGTAGATAATTTTCTTTATTCGGACCCCGCTGATTTTTAATTGGTTACCCCTGGTTTAATGTTTATAAATATTTATTTCAGGTCATGTGCTCCATCCAATGCAGTTCATTGGCTCCATCCACATCTAGTGAAAACTAGTGTAATTGGATGAGTCATATAACGCAAACACTCATTGGTTAGCTAAAGGAAATCATCAGAAGCAAGCAGGTGTTCTCTTTAAACTGCAAAGGTGAATTGTTTATGCCATGCTACAATGTAGGATTCAGAAAAATTATTATCAGAAATGTCTGAAAGGTCAGACACAGGCGAGAGCGTATCGGGAGACACAGACCAACAAGACCTCCCTCATCCTCGACCCTATCTCTAAGAATTTTTTCGAAATTGTCGAAAAATTAAGCTTTCAATTCATATAGTGACATCTACTAAACTTTAAGTAGTTTTTGGAGCACATACTTTTTCACTTTTACTTGAGTAAAGAGTTCAATTTGATACTTCAACTTTTACCAGAATGCTTTTAAACTGCAGTGTCTATACTTCTACTTAAGTAAAAAATGTGTGTACTGTTGACAGCACTGCTTAGCCTTTCAAACGTGACAGGACTGAGCATGTCCAATGATGACGTCACACAATACAATGGAGAAATAGTAAAATGTATCCATTTCTTCCAGAATAGGCGTCAATATTTTCTAAACAATGTAGTTTAGCATTCTTGAATGTGTTAAATCTATAATCAAGTATTTTCAGTACTGTTATTACGTAGTTTTTTGGCAATCTGGATGTTATTTTTCTGTTAGTGCTTCCGGGAAGGATTGGGTAGTGACCACTGATCTCTATTTTTTCACTGGATTGCTGATTGCCCCTTAGTAGTATGGGGTTGAAGTGAAGCCACCGGCCGCCATACTGGTACTCCCTAGTTAGACCGGTCGCAATGTAAACAATGTGTGTGCTACAGCATTGAACAACAATGATGTTCTCATTTTCAGGGGGGCTTAAGACTTTTGAAATAAAGATAAATTCATCACTTTGACACACACTTTCTGTTTCATAGCATCAGTAGATTACTTTAACTCAGGGGTCTCTAACTGGTTCCAAAAATGGCCATGTGGCTGCAAGTTTTCTTCCAACCAAGCAATAACACACCAGACTCCAGTCATCTCATCAAGTAATCATGTTAAGACTGGACTTACTTGATGAGATGAATGGAGTCTGTTGTGCTATTGCTTGGTTGGAAAGAAAACCTGCAGCCACATGGCCCTTTCTGGAACCAGTTTGAGTAATTAAAATTGATCATGGCTACTTTTGGTTTTTGGAATAAACTGTATTGGAGTTTAAAACAACTGAATTTAAGTCTAAATGTGTGACCATCGAATACATTCCAGAACTGAGTAAAAAGTACAATTTTTATCTGTTTTGGTAGTTTATTAGATTATCAGTCCTGATACAAAATTTGTGTTAATTAACAATCAGACTCATTGCTAGGGTTAGCTGAGACACTTGAAATTTAATCCAACTCTCTCTTAAGGCTGATTTATACTGGTGCTCCTCTCCTAAACTGTAGGTGACTGCAGACAGGAGTCCCCTGATTGGTCAAATCTACATCTGCTCTACACTATGCGTAATTCCTGTTTGGTACTGTTAAGGAAGAAAATATTCTAAAATAGTTAACTTTGAAAAAAGGTTGGCTTCTCTCTTCCTTTCCCAGGTTCTTCTCGGCGAGCTGCGTGTGGCCACAAGGAAAACCAGCAATGCGTATTTAATTTATTCAAATAAGGCTGGCTTTTGCTCCTCCAACCAGGAGCTATCTCTGACACTCAGAAAAACTTAGAGCTTCCCCTAATTTACGGCAAACATCTGGGGTCATTTGCTTCTTTGTTTTAACAAGAAAAAGCGGAAAGCTTGTCTTGGCATCTAGAATTCTTAGGGTCATCTGACTAAGATAAGCTTTCACAGACAGCTGTGGAATGCGGGGGCCTCACCATAAATTCTCATGAACAAACTTAAATTCAGTCCTTTGGTTCAAGGAAAGGTTATCTTCACAAACTTGTTCAAAATTAAGAAATATGTTCAAAATGAGAGTGTTCAACATACCTTTTACACATGCCATAAGATTAACTGTATTAAAAACTAAAAATAATCATTTTTCTTCAACAGTACCTTACTGGCTTGTTTTGTTTGTAGGACCACCATTATGGAAAACGACTCATGAAGATGGACCAGCTAGAAGAGCGAGGTGGCGAGACACTTTTTCCACCTGGATCCCCGCACTTTTTGGCCCTCGTGTCCCTCCGTTGTTGCACAAACATGCCCCCTCTTCCTCTCCGCCTCTGCCGTATCTAGACCCACAGCTAGTTCATGATATTCCATCTTGCGTTGTGGCCAAACCAGTAGTTATCCTCCTATGATTTGTAAAATTTAGATAAGGAAAAATACCATCCAAGCTTTGTGCAAAGTGTAAGATTTATTGGTATTTCTTAATTAAAAATAAATGATTTGCATCTAATTTTGTCAGGATTCCTGTCTGTGTGTGTGTTTTTCTGTGTTTGTCTCCCTTCCTCCACCAGGAGGCGCCTGGTTCTGGTCCGCCTCCCTACACACCTGCAGAGAGTTACCTCATTAACAGAATGCTCTTAAGATGCTGATTGCCACTACCTCGACGCCAGAGTGTTTGCCAGTTTTGGGTACTCTAGCCAAGCTGAGTTTTTGCTGATTTAAACTGAGTTCCTGCACACTGGATGTTTCGGACCTTCTCTCCCTGGAAGTATCATCTGAGCTTCAAACTGAGTTGAGGATTCAAACTGGAGGTTTGAATCCACTTTTCCTCAAGAGATTGTTCTAGCTTCACACTGAGTAAGGGATTCATCTCCACTATTACCCGTTCAAGTACCGCAAGAAATCTGAGTGGCAGTCAGCTTCTCCGTTCGCCGACAACAACCGCATTCTCGGTAAACCCTATCCACCCTCCACCGAATCAGACAAACACTGGAACTTCAGCACACAGACTGGAGTATAAGAGTCAGCTACTTCTCTGGAAACGTGAGTCAATTACCAAATTCTCCTCTTCAAAGTCGAGAATCAAATTTCCCACTGAGCCTGAACTAACTGCAGTGTCTTCCCCTCACCTTTCAGTTCCGGTTGAGCAGAGCAACACTGGAATCTTCACAATCTCCTAAATAAACCTGTTAAACCTTTCCCCTGGTCTCTCTGAATTGGTTTCTCTGCATGTGGAGAGCTCTTGATAAAATCATTACAAATTTCCTTCATATTGAAACATTGATTCAAATAATTTTTCTACCACTGGTCTATCCGTGCCTGGTGTCCGTCTCCAGCAGTCCATGGGTGAAAGGTAGGGTACATCCTTTGACAGGTCACCAGTTCATTACAGGATGACACACACATGCAACATTGTGATTAATGCAATATAGAGACACCCATTAACGTAACAGTCATATTTGTAAGATAGTGGTGCAATGCTGCATTTACCCAAACACAAAGCTTTGGATTAATTCCTCTCCACTCTAACATGGTGTAATAACACAATTAATTTATACTTATCTAATTAACGAACCAGAAACGCTCTTTACCTGCCAAAACCACTTTATTCTACCTAAGATACTGTATATATTCCAAAAAATAAAAACAGTCCACTGGACTTTGTTTCCAAGTTTGAAGACGCTTCTTCTTTGAAACAAAATTCAAGTGGATTTTTTTTTATTTTCTGTTTTTGGAATGACTATGACCCGGATGACTGAGAATCTTAACCAGCATACTGTATATGAATAAGTCAACTTAAGTCTCTCCTTTATTTTTTACCATCCACTGTACACTACCGTTCAAGTTTTGGGTCACCCAAACAATTTTGTGTTTTCCTGAAAAGTCACACTTGTTCACCACCATACGTTGTGAAATGAATAGAAAATAGAGTCAAGACGTTGACAAGGTTAGAAATAATGACTTGTATTTGACAGAAGATTTTTTTTTTTACATCAAACTTTGGTTTCATCAAAGAATCCTCCCTTTGCAGCAATTACAGCATTGCAGACCTTTGGCATTCTAGCTGTTAATTTGTTGAGGTAATCTGGAGAAATTGCACCCCACGCTTTCAGAAGCAGCTCTCACAAGTTAGATTGGTTGGATGGGCACTTCTTGCATATGTAACCCACAATTAGTCAGAGACTTATTTTTTCAGGCCCACTTCCTGTGTTGCCCCAATTTAGTTAGCTTCTTTAAAGCCCCGCCTCAAGCATGCAGTTAAAGAGCCTCACCTGTTTCCACTGTGATTGTGGCTTGCTGCTGGTGTCTTCTCCATTTCTCCATCTGAAACCCTATTGATTTGATTGCTAGAATTATTGGCATTGTTGTCCTGGACCATCGCTGGGATTCTGCCAGAGCTGATTGTGGCTAAGTACACCCCACTCTCTTTGAAAAGGTCGGACTTTTTTTTTTCTTTCCCCTTTGGATCAGATCCTCATCTGGATCTGAAGATGGCGAGCTAGTAATGGACTATGGACTTTATGATTTTGAAGTTAATTTGTTTTGAGTCAATCCTCTTGTGTCTCATTGTGTTGCTGTAATTTTTCTGTTTTATTCAACCACCTAATATACATCCACCAAACCTCTAAAGCACTGCATTCTGTTTTTGTCCTCAGGCTCCTTAAAAGGACACTCTTCTGATGCTGCTTTTGTAGCCGCAGTTAGCTGCCTAGCCCATAACTGTTACATAACTTTGGCGAGCTAGCCAGGAGCCTGATACTGTGAAATCTTGGTGGATGTGTTTTGTGGGTTGTATTGGCATATGGATTTCTTTGACCAAATTGGTATCAATGTTGCTCATTCTGCCATCATTAGTGGTGTAACGAACACTCAAGCAGATGATGAGATCATTGATTATTTACATAGTAATGGTAGAATTAAGGTTTTTCCTGTTACTGCACGTGAAAGTCCATTTTATAAAAACCTGGCCGTTGAATTCATCAATCCCGCAGATTCAGAAAAAATAGCTTTTACCCTATGTTTATCCACCTCAGGTTGCAGAAGATGTTATATTTGTAGTTAAATTACTTTCTAGAGAGTGCACTGCCAGAGCCACAGTGGACACAATCCTACCTCCTGATTATCTCCATGTACTGAAATGTATTTCCCAGCAGAGTGGAAAATCATTTGATGACGTTTTGAGAGGAGCTTTTGAACAAATAAGTGCTCATTTAGGAATGCCGGCTACTGGAGGGGAGCCTGATGAGGATGATGAAGGGGATGGTGATGAGGATACTGTTGAAATACTTACCACTAGAAAAGAGTCTAGTCAGACTCCGCCATCTAATCTTCCCTCAAACCAATCAGATCAGTCCACCACCTACCAGCAGGGACCACAAACTCAATCAAATCCAACTCCAAATGTGGGCCCGGGAATTTTCCTCTCCAGGAATGATCTGAATCCTTCAGGTATTCAAAGGGTTGTAGTCGAACACATTGTGCGCAGAGATGATGTTAATCTCCAACCTCTGTCTTCATTTAGACTACGTGCCTTTTCAGGAAGACTTCCAAAACCTCAGCATGAGGCAGATTAGGAGGTCTTAAATAGAACTCTTAAATGCAGATCCAAGTTTTGCACCTTTACATGTTACAAGGCGCATTTTGGAAGGGTTACTCCCTCCAGCTGCTGACCTAGTGAAGGCTTTGGAGCCTGATGCCCTGCCTGCAACATGTTTGCAGGTACTTGATTCTGCATATGCCACTGTTGAGGACGGAGAAGAATTGTTTGCAAAATTTTTAAACACACTTTAGGACCATGGGGAACGACCCTCTTATCTGCAGAGACTCCAGTTGGCTCTCAGCACAGTGGTGAAGCGTGGTGGGATTCCAGCTACTGATATGGACAAATATTTGTTAAAGCAATTTTGTAGAGGTTGCTGGGATAACAGCATTATAAACAAACTGCAAATAGAGAAGAAAAAAGACCAACCACCTTCCTTCTCAGATCTTTTGTTAACACTTAGAACAGAAGAGGACAGACAGTTGACAAAAGAGATGTTAATGAAAAAACACATCCCATCAGCCAAGCATCGTGTCAATGTACAAGCTCACACTACCAGTGCATGTTAATGTGGCCATAGATCAGACTCTGGTGCTATTGAAGACTTGAGAAAGCAAATGCTGAAGCTGCAGAGTCAAATGTCAGCCTTGCTGTCCAAGGACTCAAATTCTGCTAAACAAGAAAATCAGCTGAAAAATCAGAAACCAAAATCTGGCCAAAACAGCAGTAGGCCAAAGCCCTGGTTCTGTTTCAAGTGTGGACAGGATGGCCACATTGCTCCTAACTGTTCCAGTCAGCCCAATTCCTGCCTGGTTGAAGAAAAACGCCGCCAGCTTCAACACAAACAGCAGTCCTGGGGGAAAACAACCCCATCAAACTAGAAGCAGTTCTCACTGAGGGACAAGTGGGAGCTGCAACCAGTGAATGTCCCCACACCAAAGACTCATCTTCATATCTTTCATTACCTAAAGGATTAGTGGGCACAAGGAGTACTGGCGAGGTGAAGATAGAAGGTGCAAATGGTCAGAGGGTGCCTTATATTGGATATGTGGAACTCTGTTTGACATTCCCCCCTGAGTTCATAGGAGAGGAGGTGGACATAACAACTTTGGCTTTGTTGTTCCAGACCTACGATCATCACAACCCCCTGTTCTGATTGGCACCAACACTTTGGACGTTGTGTATAACCAGTGCTGTCAGTCATAGTCTGAATTCCATCCTGTGCCATTTGGATATAGAGCAGTGCATAAAATTTTGGAGATGAGGCACAAATTAACAACTGATGACTATCATGGCATTCTAAAAATGCAGTCACCCATTCCACTGGTTGTCCCTGCTCAAAGGACTGCTGTGTTGGATGTGTAACCCTTATCACGATTTGGTAATAGAGAAACAAGCAATAAGTGATTTGTAATAATAACAGGACCAGTAAAAGAAGATGCTAAGCCTTAAGAGCCTGTGGATTGACCTCAATAATCACAGACAACAGGGATTTGAGTTGCTGTATTAACGATTTCTTTGAACAAGAACAACTTCACATACAAAATTACATTTAAATTCAAACAGTATAAATGTAAATTGAAAAATTAAAAAAAAAATAGAAATAATAAAGCCGACAAGAGTTCTCAAGAAGAATAAAATAAACAGTTCTTTTGCTCGTTGGAGCCCTTCTTTCCTGGAGCTGTGATATATTGGTACCAGTACCAATGTCAGAAATCAGTATTCAACAGTCCTACCTCAGACCCTGTGAGGGAAGGCGGATGAGACAGCATCAAATCCAAGCTCACGGTTCAGTTGGCCCGCCACCCAGCTCACACTGGGAACCTCTGTGTGCGAGGGATGAACATCCACTGCAGATTCAACTCAACTCAAGACCTCCAAATCTGGAATGGATGTGACTCCAAATCCACTGATATCACTGGAAAATCTGGGTAGCAAAAAAACATGACCTATGGATTGGCCAGAAGAAAGTCCATTAGTTCCATTTTTCTTCTCTACCCCATAGATCACCAATCAATAGCATTTTGCCTCATATCAATTGGTTTAAAAATCATTTTCTTAACAGCTTAGTCGTACGACAAATATATCAATTCTCAAATCCAAAGTGCTCATAGTAGACAACTATAAGTATATAACTTAATTACATTCTTCTCTCACATTAACACTTAACTTTGAGTAGTCAAATTATGATCTTTCAAATTGCTCACAACTTACAACAACATAAATTAAAGAGTAACCTTTATGCTAAGACAATAAATACAGAGACATTCACATTGATTTAGAGGACATAAGGGTCATCGTGCTTTACTATCCCCTCCTGCACTGGTAACAGTGGGGAATGCACTAAAAATTTATCCTTAAATCACTTAAATAAAAGATTTATAACTGGTGCTTTAGCACCTTTTTCCACACATATAAGAAAATACCTTTCAGAAAATTAATATGAACTAGTAATTACATCCTACTATAAACTCTAATGAAAACAAATGCATTTATAACAAAGAAAACAAAGAGCATGCTGCACACATAGCACCAATTTCCATGGTAACAGATTAGCTAAGTTCTACTTAGCAAGGTTAGCATTATTGCACAGCACTAACAAATGCTACAGCTGTTGGCAGCCATTTATACATTTAATTTCATCAGCTGTTACCATTTATAGCACAATTAGTATCATACAGGTAACTGATCCAATTTCAGAGGGTTTCACTCACCATTGAGATATGTCTCTAAACCATTTCACCTGTTCGCAGCCGTTGTCTGCTGATTACGCTATTCTACAACATGTAACACAACAATATAAACATCATCAGATGTTTAAAACCCTCAATAATATGTTAGAGTACATTTCGGGAAATATTTTTGCTCCTTACCCTTTGGATGGTTAAAAGTTCAGAATCCTGGATGTCAAATTTCAGCCATTAAGCAGTTTCACTGACAGGAAGGCCTGGTCACCCCAGAGAGGAGCATGGGAATTGTAGTTCAGTTCTTTAAAGGGGAAATACTTCTTTTTTCATCTAAATCATTGTAGATTGCCCTTTTCTTTTTAAAAAAAACAACCTCTCAAGCTGAACATATTTATTAATTGTTGGTATTTCTTTTTAAACTTTTTAATTAAATAAAATCTGTAATACAATAAATTTAAACAATTATTTATCTGAGCTACTGTTACTTTTAAACAAAAGATTACTTGACTTTATCATCATATCGTGCTCTGTCCTTCAGTGTGTGCACACGCTCTTTTCTCTGCTCCCTGCTTGCTTACACTTTCTGGTCCTTTTATCTTCTTTTTATCTCTTAACCAAAACTACAGAAAGTTGGATTTAGCTATTTGATTTATTTTCTTTTATTTCTTTTTAAATATTTTTATTTTTTTGTTTATTTACTTTTTTTTTTTTTTTTTCTTCCCCGAAGTGGATATGGAGAAGAACCACCCGATTCAAAGGATGCCTACCTTCAGCACAGACGACTTTGACAAGCTTCTACAGAAAATAGCTGTCATGGAGCTGAAAATCCACCAACTTGAAGTAAACTATGATGTAAACGCCGCGTATGGTAATGAAACAACGCTGCCTGTGATTCCGAACGGGGACCACCAGCCCAGCAACTCAGCGAACAAACAGTTCCCAGAGGAAAAGGAGAATCCCTGGACCACTCTGGGTGCTAGACCAAAGGATCAACGAACCCCCCACCTAGACACAGAAAACTGGCCGAGACCACAGAGAGATATCCCAAGAAAAGTGAAACAAAAACAGGATGTTCTCACAACAAATGATAGGAGTAAACCTGCTGGAAATATTGGAATTCCGTTGCAAAACAGATTTGCTCCACTTCAAGATGAGACCCAGAAGGATCACAAGGACAATCAAAGGTATGTCAACAATCTTCACTCTAAGCTACCAGAGAAAAAACAGGCCACAGGGCCAAGGACCCTGATATTATGCAGTGGATCTATACATGGGATTAAACATTTCTGTAACAAGAAAAACACAGAGGTGTTGATTTATACCCCTTTGAACTATGGCCTGGTGTCTAATGTAACAGACATCCTTCCAGAGATCATGAAAAAACGCCCGACCTTGGAAAAACTCATCATACAAGCTGAAGCCTTGGGCGACGCAGCCCTGAGAAAATCAGAAATACTGAAAGAGGATTACATTCGTCTGCTGAATTTAGTTGATGGTCTTAATGTCAAGGTGTTTCTCAGCGGCCCTCACGTGCCCATTAATTGTGGAGATGAAATGTTTTCCAGAGTTCTGATGTTAAACAAATGGCTGGATGCAACATGCAAACAAACAACTGTAACGTTCATAGACAATTTTAACATCTTTTGGGAGAGGAGACATTTGTTCAACAGAGATGGTTTCTCTTTAAATAGGTCAGGAGCGAAACGGCTGATATCAAACATTTTCTATTCTGTGAACCATGCACCATCAGCTTTGTTCCAAAACAAAGCTCAACCAGTGCCTAAACAAACGATAAGCCCAGTAAAGCCCGAACAAGCCAAGATAAAGATGGCCAAAAAGATGACACAGAAAGAGCCTATGTCAGAACTACAGGAGGATTCATCCCAGATCTCAGCAGGACAAAAAGAGGACTCTCCTTTAAATTCCAAAGAGAACCAAAAACCCCCATCCCCACAGACACCAGTCCAGACTGCACCCAATTCCCCCTCTCCCCCACAAAGCCCAGATGTTCCTTTTCTGGAATTTTCTCATAACATGAACAAAGTTTTCAAGATTGGCCTACAGTTGACATCCTCTCCACATAGCCATTCTGAAAACCGCAGCTATGTGAAAAAAAACAGCATTTTCTAAAAGCAGCAGAGCCCCAGATCCTCCTCTACAGATCACGGAATGTCAGGACCTTCAGATAACTTCTCCGTGATACACACCGGGCCCCGGCAACAAGCTTATCAGACATAACAGTTTCCAGCATCAGCTTGGGCCTTACACCGGACCTTATGGGATATCTGTGATGTTACGTGGCAGAAATAAGAAAAACAAAATGGGAACAAACAGGAACAGACACTTAAGAGTCATAAACTGTCAGATGCAGCCTGCTACAGAGACCACATCAACCACTAATTCATATAAACTGGCTTTATTAAACATTAGATCTCTGTCAGGAAAATCCCTTTTACTTAATGACTTTATTATTGACAATAATGTTGATGTTATGTTTTTAACAGAAACGTGGTTACATGGACTTAATGAAGCACATATTCTGTTGGAGTCGTCTCCTCCAAACTACAATTTTCTTTGCGAGAGCAGACAGCAAAGGAAAGGTGGAGGAGTGGCAACATTGTTTAATGACTCACTGAAGTGTAAAAAGGTGTTTTTGGGAAAATTTGACTCTTTTGAACATTTGGCTCTGCAGGTAAAGAGCCCGGTACAAACTATGTTTCTAAATGTTTACAGGCCTCCTAAGTCCACGTCTAACTTTTTAAATGATTTTAGTGACCTCCTGTCTGTGATATGCGTTGATTATGACTGTTTAATTATTGTGGGAGACTTTAATTTTCACGTTGACAACCCTGAAGACAGAAGTGCAAAAGAACTGTGTGACACACTTAGAAACTTTGGTTTAACTCAACATATTAAACAACCAACGCACAAACAGGGACATATTTTAGACTTGATCATCACTAAAGGTCTGAAGATTTCTAAAGTCAGTGTTACTGATGTTGCCCTATCCGATCACTTTTCTGTTACCTTTGAGGGCATAATTTCCAGTGACTCATTTAGCCAAAGGGACATCATAAGAAAACGCACCTTTAAGGAAAATGCCACAGAAACTTTTACTCAAGCTTACTCTGCTACTTCAACCTTGGGGTGCAACTCAGTAGATGAGCTAGTAGATAACTTTCAGTCTAAAGTCTCAGACATTATTAGCTGCATTGCTCCAATTAAAGTGAAAGTCTTTTCCGGAAAGAAAAAATCTCCTTGGAGAAGTGCTCCAGCAGTTAGAAGTAAAAAAAAGGGAGTGTCGAAAAGCTGAACGCAGGTGGAGAAAGACGAAACTCCAGGTTCACTATGACATCTATAAAGAGAGACTTTACAGATATAGCTTACAACTGAAAAATGCAAGAGAATCTTTCTTCTCTGAAATCATTAACAAGAACATTAATAATACTCGTGCTTTATTTGCCACAGTCGACAAGTTAACAAATTCTCCTGTGTCCGTGGCTCCTGAACTCCACTCCACCAAGGCCTGCAATGAATTTGCTAATTTCTTTACTGAGAAAATCCTAAAGATCAGAGGATCAGTTTATAAATCCATATAAAGTTCAGTACCAAAGTTGTCTCCAACTGGAATTGATCTTGACGAAATGTCCCAATTCAGCGAAATAAACTACAAAAGCTTAAAGGAAATCATTCAGCAGCTAAGTTCCTGCTCCTGCTGCCTTGATGTTCTACCCACAGCTTTCTTTAAGAAAGTTTTGCCTGTCATAGCGTCTGATTTGACTCAGATAATAAACACGTCCCTTCTGTCAGGTGTTTTCCCGCAGTCCCTAAAAACAGCAAATATCAAACCACTGCTGAAAAAGAACAGTTTAGACAAACTACTACTCCAGAACTACAGGCCCATATCAAACCTCCCCTTTATCAGTAAGATTATTGAAAAAGCAGTGTTTCAACAGTTAAACACTTTCTTAGATATGACCAGCCGCTTTAACGTGTTCCAGTCAGGTTTCCGTGCTCACCACAGTACAGAGACCGCCCTTATCAAGGTGTTTAATGACATCCGTATAAATACAGACTGCGGAAGAACCACAGTGCTGGTACTATTGGACCTCAGTGCAGCATTCGATACTGTAGATCACTCCATCCTGTTAGAGCGCCTGGAAAACTGGGTCGGCCTCTCTGGTACAGCTCTCAACTGGTTTAAATCATACCTAAAGGACAGGGACTTTTTTGTGTCAGTAGGCAACTTTACATCAGAGATGACAAAAAATCACATGTGGGGTTCCCCAAGGGTCCATTCTTGGTCCCCTCCTATTCAATATCTACATGCTCCCTCTTGCTCAGTTAATAAAAAATAACAACATCAGCTACCATAACTCTGCAGACGACACACAGCTTTACATCACCATGTCACCAGGTGACTATGAACCAATTCAAGCACTGAGGAAATGCTTAGAAGAAATCAATGCCTGGATGTGCCATAATTTTCTTCAACTGAATAAAAACAAAACTGAAGTAATAATCTTTGGACCAATAGAGGAGAGATCTAAAGTTAGCACACAGCTTCAGTCGCTTCAGCTAGTAACCACTGATCATGCCCGAAGTCTAGGTGTAGTGCTGGATTCAGACTTGAACCTCCAAAAGCATTTAAAGACAATTACAAGGTCGGCTTTCTATCACCTGAAGAACATTTCCAGGATTAAAGGACTAATGTCTCAGCATGATCTGGAAAAACTAATCCATGCGTTTATTTTTAGTCGAATTGATTACTGCAACGGTGTTTTCACAGGTCTGCCTAAAAAGTGGATCAGACAGCTGCAGCTGATCCAGAACGCTGCTGCCCGTGTCCTCACTAAGACTAAGAAAGTAGAGCACATCACCCCAGTTCTAAAGTCCTTACACTGGCTCCCTGTATCTCAGAGAATAGACTTTAAAATACTTCTGTTAGTCTATAAATCTCTGAATGGCTTAGCACCTAAATACATCACAGACTTGCTATCAGTGTATCAACCCTCCAGACCACTCAGGTCTTCTGGCTCCAGCCTGCTCTGCATACCTAGAACCAGAACTAAACATGGAGAAGCAGCATTTAGTTCCTATGCTCCACTTATCTGGAACAAACTTCCAGAAAACTGTAAAAGTGCGGAAAGCCTGAGTTCCTTTAAATCAAGACTAAAAACACATTTGTTTAGGATTGCCTTCGACTATTCTAGTTAAACAGTTCAACAAAACATGTTTTTTTTAATCCAACTGTTTTTAATATTCTTTTTTTTTTGTTTGTTTCTGCATTTTTATTTCATTTTATTTGTTTTTTATTTTTTCCTACTTGCTGTGATTCTGTTTTATCTTCCTGTATTTTAATCATGTAAAGCACTTTGCATTGTCTTTGTACTGAATTGTGCTATACAAATAAATTTGCCTTGCCTTGCCTTGCCTTTAAAAGAAAACTTAAATGTTAAGGTCTGGTTACAGATGCTCTTCTTGTTTGCCCATTACTGCAAGGTGAAAAAGAAGTAATTATTCAGCATATAACCTCTTTCTTACCTGGTGGTTTGATAGTAAAATCTAGCCTTTTTGATCTACCTCCTGTACAGCCTGCTTCTCTGCCAGTGGTGATCACTAATGAATCTGACCATGACATTGTGATTCCAGCCAGAGCAGCCATCGCTGAAGTCAGTACCATCCAAACCATTCTTCACAAAGAGCAGAGTGTCTCTTGTCGTCCTATAATTCTCTTCTTGACGACTTAAAATTGAAGCTAAGTTTTATAAAAATTCAAAGTTCTTAAAAAGCAGAAAAAGTCTCAAACAAGGATCAAAAAATTTAGACAGAGGCCGCTGAGTCCAGGTCCAGTGAGTTTATTGCTAAACACTACATATTTACACAGCGCTGGTGAGCCGAAGCTGACAAATGGTGAAACCAGCTCCCTTTTATACATTTCTTATCGGTGGAAAAACCCCCTTCAGAACATATTTCAGTCATTGGTAAAGGTCACATTGATATTTATCTGCAAAACACGGTAACATTCATAGACACATCTCATACTTGTGAGAGCACTCTCTCAGGCCATGCAGAAACTTATGACGGTTTAGTCAAAAACATGTTGAAACTTATCCTTTCCCTACTTTAAGCCATGTCAGTCTGGCCTAGTGTTCCTCTTTGTGTCTCAGTCAAAGCATCACCCCTTCTGGGATCAGTACTGCACATTGTGCCTTGAAAATAACAACTCTATTTATCACAAGTTGTATGGCCAAATTTTGCTGGGCTGGTTAACCTTGATATGTCAAATACTTCATTTTTATGAGGGTGCTTTTTCTTATCACTAAGGGCCTTAATCCTGTGCTTTCCAGCAGATGAGTGTGCTTTTCTTCCTCTTACAGTCAGGTGCAGCAGTTACACACACTCATTGCTCTGTTTTTCTCCTCTTGGCCTACATAAATATATTCATGAACACAATTCTCTTTAATCATTTAAAACTTTTGATTCTTGTTTTATTCTAATCATTTATGACAAATAATACACTACATTTCCCCCCTTTGATCCTAAAAAGGATCAATTTACGTGATTATGCAGGTGATAACTAATCTAAAACACTTTAAATGTGAACTCACCCAAGTGACAAAAGTTTATATATATATTGTGCACACTAAACTAAACGTGAGGTTAAATACACACCATATAGTAGAAGTGAGTAATATAAGATGTGGTGGTGTCTGAGTAAATATTAAACTAATAAAATGCAGAAAACAGAATATATAAAAACAAAGAGGGATCCCCCTCTTGGCTCCCTTAAGAGGACCCGTCCTCGTTGCTTACTTGTTTTTTGTAGCAAGATGTTCTAATTCTGTTTTCTCAGCAGAGGCAAATACCAATGCCCAAGCAGCATCTTGTGTTACGAGGTCACTGCAATTATCCCCTACATAGGTGGTCTTTCACACCCATAAATACACACACACAAACAAAAAGCTTCATCAGGCCCGGACTATGCCAGGCAAACACATCTTCTAGTGGTCAAAGGACCGTCATTACAACCAACATAGGAGTAACCATGTGGCACTCTCCTGCACAGTACTTGTACTGTCACATAAAGTATACAATTTGTTTAACAAAGGTATGCATAATCATCAATAATCAGCATTGTCCTTATATCCAGTTATGGCGTTGAAGTTGATATATTAATAATAATAATAGCCTCCATAATTCTGTCCATAATTCTGCCCTCCGTTCGGGCCCCCCTGGGTATACGGAGCCATATGCTGCAGATCAGCGGTCAGCTGCATCACTTGTTCTTGTAGGTCGATAATGGTCTGCTGTGCATCCCGAAGTTGCTGCCTCAGTTCCAGATTGTCTCGGGTCAGCTGCCGATTCCCAGCCTTTACTTTGCGTTTGTACATGGTGCGGCGCATTCGTTCAAAGGACCGACGTGGCTCGGGGTGCGCCAGACCCTTCATGAATTTGGCATAAACTGCTGTCGTCATAGAGGTGATTTCAGGCTTAAGGTCAGCGTTGGTATCATAGGACTCCAGCGGATGAGCCAAGAACTTTGCAACATGATGAGCTTCGGCAAGATCAAGCTTTATGTCATCTGCTATGACCATGAACATAGCCAGTACGCCTAGAATGGGTGGTGGCGGATAATTATATTGGTGGGGTGACGGTGGTCGTCGATCCTCGGGATTCTCAGGACTGGCAGGGGTGCTGGTTGGACCGAGATCAATACTGAGGTCCCCTGGTGGCATCGAGATGGACAGTGGCTTCCCAGTAGGTGATGGTGGTTGATCATCAGGCTGCCTGCTGGGTGTCATCATAGGTTGATCCTCAGGCTGCCTGCTGGGTGTCATCATAGGTTTGCTCCAACCCAAAGGTGCACTGCTTGGCCCCTCTGCAGGATCTAGTAGGTACCTGGGAGGAAGATATGGGCATCCTACCCCTAGTGATGGGCCTAACGACGCCAGTGCAGCTTGTAAATTCATTTGGTTTTCTTCATATTCATCATAACTAGCCTCTGCCATGTTCAATAATCTACCTGTGGGGACATAGTATGGCAAATTTAGGCATCATCTGAAGGCATATTATCTCTTATATCTATGGATTATTCAGCATGCAAGTTGCTATATCTACGTGAGTAAGTATATAAGTCATTGTTATGCAAAATATTTATATATATACACTGTTGTTATTAACGAAATGCACGTACCTGGTGAGGGTGGAAGGTGATCATGGTTATGTTTTATATCTCTTGGTCCAATTGTATCTCTACAACTGGGAACTGACCAGTTACACTTACAACAAGTCTTGAGACCAGTCCCCGAACAAGGGGTATGATGCAACACACAACTATCAATATAATCAGCATTACTGCCCCTAGAATCATTCCTGCTGCCTCAAGATATTTTCCCCTTCCAAGCTTGTGAAACCAATCCCAGAATCCCTTCAGCTGAGTGTTCCAATTAGCCGGGAATAATCTGAAGGGCTGGTAATTTTTTAGCATTATAGCAGGCTATACAATCATCTTTAGGGCGCTTTTTGGCTTTGAACATTGCCTGGACAGAGTACTGAATCCATTGTTGGAACATATTGGTTTCCCAGTGTGCAGTCTTTAATTTGTCTAGATCTCTTTTCTGCCTTTTGTTTACCAATTTTAACATTCTATGCGCTTTCCCTACCGTCATTACCTGCTCTGTTAATGTATTTTGGCATATGTACATTTTGCATCTTACCTCAATGATCACCATCCCATCCTCACGGCAGTCCATGCTTTGTGGAACTCCAAGCCAATGTTTCCCCATTGAGTTACCTAAAATTTCTTCAGACATTACATAATCATATCCTTTGACTTGCACATGCATTAGTGATAAATTTTCTCCATCATTATTATTGATTACCCCTTGGTTAGTAGCTAGTGTTACCATTGCTAGTGCACATGTTTGTGTGTGACGCATTAAATGTGTGTGTGCACTGTTAGTATTAATTTTCATAAGATCCCCCCTTGTTAACCCACAAAGGGTTAATACAACAAGAAGTTAATCAAAGTCTGAAGAAGGCGCATACGGGAGATGCCCAGACGGCGATGGGGTGGGCGGGACCGAGTCGATCGACGGCCCACTTGACGCGGAGGAGGAGGGGGAAAGGGAGGGGATAAGAGGGAAAGGTGCAGGTGAGGGATGTTAAGGGGACAGGACTCCACCAGCATCTGATGGGCCAGAAGAAAGAAGTTCGTCCAGTGCCTGAACGACGGATGGATCTGGGTGAGACCCAGAAGAAGTCTCAGTGGCAGAAGGATCATCATCATTGCATTGGTCGACCTGTAAGCATTTCATGAGGAGTAAGATGGGTTATGCGGTTAGTTTGAGAACGCATTGCCATTAATGCAACAGGCAAGGCGTCCACCCAAGTCAAACGGTTGTTGCTGTCAGCTATTATCTTTGCTATCTTTGATTTCAGCACTCCATTAGCTCGTTCCACGGAGCCCTGTGACTGGGGATGATACACACAACCAAACTTCTGTGTTATGCACAACAGTTTAAACATTTGCTGGATCACCTGTGAAACAAAATGAGGTCCATTATCAGATGATATTGTATCAGGCATGCCAAATCTGGGAAAAACTTCTTTACACAAAAATCTTGCTGCAGCTTTGTGGTCATTCTTAGCAGTGGGGCATGCTTCTACCCATCTGCTAAACCTACAAACAACCACCAACATATATCTCTTTCCCTGAACCCGAGTTATCATGTCAACGTAATCCATCATCAGATGGCGGAACGGACCGTCTGGCATGGGAATATGTGCTAAGGGCTGTGTGAACATCTTACGCACATTATATTTAGGACAATGCGGACATAAGGCCAGTTCTCTGTCTACCATTGGTGTCATATAAGGTGACCACCAGACTGCCTGTAACTTTTGAATAACTTGGGCTCGTGAACAATGATCAGGTCCATGCATTATTTTAATCGCCGTTGGTAATAAGGACAAAGGTAATACAAAATGTCCTCGAGAACTACGCCACAACCCAGCGTGAGGGTGTGTTAGCCGAGCCGCCCCCCTTTGCACCCAGAGACGTTTTTCTGCTTCTGAGACGTTGTTTTGGGCTTCTATTAATGAGGCTAGATTAGTAATGGGTTCACACTCAGTTACATGAATCATTGGTCCCTGCACTGCTGATCCTGTGGCTTCTTTAGCTGCCTCATCTGCTAAATTATTTCCTATGGCTATAGGTGTTTTTGCTGTTTGGTGGGCTGCACATTTTACAACAGCCAATGCAGATGGAAGTTGCATAGCTTTTATTAATTCCACAACAGCTTGCCCATGTGTTACTGGGGTGCCATCTGTTCTAACAAACCCTCGTTGTTTCCAGATGCTAGCATTTATATGGCATACCCCATATCCATATGCACTGTCAGTATAGATTGTCACTCTTTTACCAGTAGCCAATTTACATGCCGCTGTTAATGCTTTTATCTCTGCCAATTGGGCAGAGCAAGGTTGATCTAGGCTCATTGATTGTACTTTGGTAAAGGTCCCATCAGGGTTAAGTTGGACTATTCCATATCCCGCTCTATTACCTGTCTCACCTCTGACACATGATCCGTCTACGAACAGTGTCAAATCAGATGGGATTGGATGATTGTATAAGTCCTCTCTTACCTTCATGAAGGTGTCCGTCTCCTGGAGACAATCATGGGGCTCACCTTCTGTGGGCAATACCATTCTTGTGGCTGGATTAATGGTGGTACAGCGTTGTATTGTTAAGTCAGGTCCTGAAAGCAGAACTTCATAACCTGTTCGACGAGCTTGGGTTATCACAAAGCGTGGACTGGTGAGCAGTGCATGTAATTGATGTGATGTGTACAAAATGATAGGGTGGCCCATAGTAATAACTGAGGCCTTTTTGTATGCGAAGGCTGCAGCTGCCAAGCCCTGGTAGCAGGGAGGCAAACCCTCTTCGACACCATCTAATTTTGTGCTGTAATAAGAAATTGGCTGTTTACCTGTTGGGGTGTCTTGCATCAATACTGCACATGCATACCCTTGTCGCTCAGCCACATAGAGATGGAATGGTTTGCCATAATCTGGATTGGCCAGAGCAGGAGCAGTTTGGAGATCTTGTTTCAGCAGCTGGAACGCACCCTCTGCCTCATCTGTCCATTGCAATTGAGCCGACTGGTGTCCTTGACCTGCGGCTTTAATCAGTGCTCTCAGTGGAGCCGTTTTGATGGCATAATCACACACCCACGGTCTGCTGTAACCTGCCATGCCAAGGAAAGACAACATGTGACCAACAGTCTGAGGTTTGGGCATTTGGGTTATGGCTTCCAGTTGGGACGGTGCAATACACCTCTTGTCCCCACTGAGTTGCCTGCCGAGATACTCCACTGTTTGCTGGCAGAATTGCAATTTTTGTTTACTTACTTTGTGTCCTCCTTCTGCCAAAGCAGTCAACACTGTAATGGAGTCTCTTTCACACTGCTCTTTAGAAGCAGAACAAATCAAAATGTCATCAACATACATCAACATTGTAGATGGTATGTCAAGGTGATTTAAGTCATTTGCCAGTACATGATTGAAAATTGATGGTGAGTGTACAAAACCCTGTGGTAATCGTGAATAAGTATATTGTTGGCCTTTATAGGTGAATGCAAACAAATACTGAGAATCTGGATGGACCGGTACACTGAAAAATGCTGAGCACAGATCTATCACAGTAAACCATTTGGTTCCTGGGGGTATATTACTCAGTAATGTGTGCGGGTCTGGTACCACTGGTATCTCTTCTGCTACAATGGCATTAATTAATCTTAGATCATGGACTAGTCTATAGTCATTACTGTTGGGTTTTCTGATGGGAAAAATTGGTGTGTTACAGGGACTTGCTGTTGGTTTAAGAACTCCTGCTGTTTCTAATCCTGTAATAATAGGCTGTATTCCTTCTACTGCTTCTCTTTTAAGTGGGTATTGTCTTTGGAAGGGCAATTTAGCATTTGGTTTAATGGTGAATTTGATGGGGTCTGTTGATTTTACTAATCCTACATCTGTTTTACTTTTAGACCATACTTGCTCTGGGACCTGTTCTAATAGGGATTCATGTTCTGCTGCCACTGCCATTTGTCTTTTCCCAGGAACTTTAATGTGTTCTGCTATGGCTTCATCAGCTTGTGAGAATGAGATCTTAAAGAACAGTCCATCTTTGGATAATTTAATGCAGTCCCATGCTGTGTTGACCCATTCAGTGACTTGCTTTGCTTTTTGAACCATGGGTCCTAAGTCATGTGACTCATACTCGTCTGCAATCAGTAACGTGACATGTGGGGCTGAGTTGGTAACTTGGAACCATTCTGCTACATCTTTATCAGGAAATGTGACAACAGCTGCAGCTCCTTGTGGTCCAACCACTATGTCAGCATATTGGATGACAGTTGTTTTGTTGTTAATTTCTTCATCCCAGCTTTTCTCGTAGTCTTCATGTGTTTTCTCTTTGTCATAAAACATGGTACAATGGAGTGGAAGAAAAGGTTCTTTAGATTTCTCGTAGTGATTCATTATCAGGGGTCTCCATGTTTCCCACTCTAGTTGGAGGAAGGAGGTTGGTGATGTTAGTTTCAGCCAAAATACTTGGTCTTCTGGCTCATGGCTTGTTATCTGGGGGGTCATTTGCGGGCCCATTGGCATCATGTAGGCTTCATTCTTGTCTGTTGCTTCAAAAGAAATTCCATTAGGGGTACATTTAATTTTTGCATTAAGCTGGCACAGCACATCTCTACCCAGCAGATTTATGGGCGTATCTTCTGAGTAAAGTAGTGGTGCATACACAGTTTTTTCACCTATGATCATGGGAACTGGCTTAGTCATGGGTATTATTTGGGTCTTCCCAGAGAAACCTACTGTTCGAATCTTTGATGCTGAGAGAGGCAGGCCAATTCCACTTTTTCCTATACAGGAGTAGGCCGCTCCTGTATCAATCATGAAGCGATGATGGCTGTCATATATTGTGACATCAATGGTGGGTTCTGTTTGTGGACGTTGGGTTAATACAGGTAGAATAGCCTCTCCATCAGGTTTCTCTGGGCACCCCTATAGCCAGTACGTGTCTTGTCCCGTTCCATAGATGGCTGGTCCCGCAGTAGGGGGCTGGGGTCCCATCCATGGGTTAGTGGGGCAGTCTCTTTGTATGTGTCCAATTTGTCCACATCCCCAGCATTGCATTCTCACTCGCTGTTGTCCCATGTCTGGACCTGCTTGTGGCATCTGCTGGTATTGGCCTTGAGGGGGCCTTCTTGGGGCTCCTTGTGGGCCTCTCCATCTTCCCCGCATGGGTGGCCCCCCTCGTCCCCTTCCGAACGTTGCTTGTTGGGGACCTCCTCCTTGGTTTAGATGCACATAAATAGGAGGGACTGGTTGGGGGTGGGTCTGCTGTGGCAGGGCTCCTCCCACGAGTGGCGCTGCTGGATACTGCATCTGCTGTGTGGGTGGAGGAATAACAGGAGACACTACTGGTGCTTGTACCACTGCCTCCCCTGTTGGTGCTCCCTCGGTTGGGGGTGTGGCCACCACAGTCAGTGCAGCTTGATGCTTGGGCTTCTCTTTCTTTGCTTTGGACAATTCCCCAATCTGCAGCTGGGTTAGCTTGGTGGCCAGCATCTTGCTTTGGTCATCAAAGGCCCGTTTCTCGGCCCGATGCATGTTTACATAGTGATTAACATGCTCGGAGAACAGAGGCCAGTCCATCTTCATGAGCCCCACAACTCCGTCCAGTTTGGCTTGTACTTCTTTGGGCATGGCCTCTCTGATGTAGGTTCTGAATAGAGGGCCAGATGTTTTCAGTTCATTCCCATCACTTCCAGTCTCTGTTTTCCATTTCTGTTGGAACCTGTGCAGAAACTGGGCGGGGCTTTCATCATCCTTTAGGCATTCTTGTCTCAGCTTAGTTGGATCACTGCAGGTGGGGTATTTGTTCCTTACGGCTGCCCACACCTTGGGTCTTATTTGGTTGAATGGTATCTTGTCATACTGGTGTGAGGTCATGACCCTTGGAAGCTGGGCTTCGTCAAACACTTCTCTGGCTGCTGAGTGTCCTGCTGTCTTAATCAGCAATGCCTTGATGTCTCCAGCTGCCAGATTGATGCCTCCAGTGATTTCTTCCAGCTTTTCTATCCACCTGTCAGCACCATCTGCCAACGGGGTCAGCCTTCCAGCAAGTGTGATCATGTCCATAAATGACCATGGCACATATCTGTCTTCTTGAGGTCCTTTAGACAGCAGGGGAGCCATATAGGCCTTTTTTTGATCTGACTCTGTCTTCTGCTGTCGTGCTTGGTACCTGGTCATCATTGAGTGAGGGCCGCTTTTTTCTATTTGCAGGTCCACTTCACATTCAGCTGTGAGTGGCTCCCGTCCTTTGGTCGCTGGTCTGTCTTTCTCCTTTAACCCCTTATGGCATGGGTCTGTTGACAGTGGCATGTCTGAGCCTTCTTCTTCCATTCCATCATGCAACCAGTCGGTCTCCTCACTCTCTATGAAGACTTCCTCCTCGCTTCTTCTCTCCTCTCCCTCTTTTATTTTAGCTTCTTCAATCAAGGCCTTAGTCCATGGATTTGCCTGATCTGGGGCGTCATTTCGGGCCTGTAGTATGAGCTGCTCTGTTTCCATCCTTTTCTGTTTTTCTAATACTTCCTCAAATTTCTTCAATTTTTCTTTCAAATGCTTTAGTCGTTTCATTTGTACTTCTTTTTCCAATTTTTCCTCCTTCGCTATGAGTTTTACATATTCTTTCGTCAGCTCCACCACCTCCTGGTTTATTTGTTCCATTAGTTCTGGCGATTCATCCAAGACTAGCTTGGTCACGGGCTCTGAGTGTTTTGCTGATTTTTTCAACGATGACTTGGTCCTGGGTTCTGAGTGGCTTATGGGGCCTCTTTGATATGGTGAATGCCTGCGACGTGCTGGGGGTAGGGAACGACTATGGGGAGCTTTTCTCCTTACTTCTGGGGTTCTCTCCCAATCGTCTTCTCCATCACGGTATTTACACTCTGTCTGTGGTGTGTTGTTTATTTCTTCTTCTGTTATTTCTATTTCTTCCTCTTCTTCTTCTAATACTAATTTAAGTTGTCCAGTAATCTTTCCCTTGCTCCCTGATTCTACTACTACTGGGTACTGGCCTGCTATGCTAGGGCGATAGGGTGGTGGCTTATGATCAGTGTAGTCAGGGGCTGTTGGGCTCTTTTGATGTTCAACTTTAAAATATCTCAGGATATCTCTCTGTTCAGCATGTTTCTGTTTTTTATGCAAGTGCACTCGGTCACGCCTTTTTTCTTTATTTCTTAATTGTTCTTCAACCTCGTCACAGCATGAAGGATCAAAGCTGCCCTCTTTAGGCCAACGATTTTTTTCCAGATGTCATCTTATGCCATTTGGTCATGCATTTTTGAATTTTGCGTTTATTGGATGGGTGTGTCAACATTACCAATTTGGCTGGCGTCAGCCCGTCAGACTGTTGTTTGCTCATATTGATTCCCATGGCTACTAGCAGTCACTCAACCGTCAGGTCCGTGCTTATTCACCAGTCTTTGTAATCCTCAGTTAATTTTTATCTTAACTGGTTCTGCTCTCTTCAATACAGATCGTGTTTATTTTCTTTTAGTTTCTTTCCAGTTAATTTACTTCCTAAATTTAGATCTCTTCAATTTTGAGATAAAATCTTTAATAAAACAAATTTGTCATTTTATTTTGCACTTTCACTAATTTTATACCTTATATATTTTACTTTATGTAGACTATAGTTTGTAATAATATATACTTATAATATCTTTATCTTATAAAGCTTACAATTTTTTCCAATCTTATTTAGGAATTTTGTTATTTTTATTTCATTCTCATAACTCTAGTGTTTTTTGTTTTTTTGTTTTTGTTTTTTCCTTCAGTTATCAATTTTGTTTTCCAATCCTTATTAATTTTCAGGTTATTCTTTTTAACTATATTCTGTACTAATTACTTCTATTAATTTATTATTATATCTTTAAGCTTTAACAATATTATAATCTTTATTTATTAATATCACCCACCCCTTACTTCCCCTCAGTCACTCAACTCTTTCACTCGACACACTAACAAAGACACACAAGACAAATGATTATATATATTTACAGTGCACTTCCTTTTCCTCACTGTTTCCTACAGTGGCACATACGTTTTTCCCTGCTGCCCCCGGCTACACCCAGATAACTGGAAATGCATAGACGTCCTCCGGTTGGTCGAGCGGTACTATTCTCCGATTATCGCTTAATCGGTAATATTCTGGCTATCCCTTAGCCTGGCTATCGCTTAGCCTCTCAATACCTTTTCCTCACTGTTTCCCTACAGTGGCACAATACCTTTTCCTCACTGTTTCCCTACAGTGGCACAATACCTTTTACCTTAAGACTACTTAAGCCTTCTCGTGGAGCACCCTGACTACCTTAGTCACTGATACCCTCACGTAACACGCGTACACTATTGGTTCCGGATTTTATGGCTTCCACAGACTATGTCAAAACGCTTTGACCAATCTGTCCCTTTACCAATCATCCGCTCAGAACAACACGTGTTAAGCTTAACTTATTTACAAAATAATCCAAACACAAAACAGTTTAACACAAACATTAATAACACCTAAAACATACATTCATACATACACATTCATACGTACCTGGACCCTTCCTCAGCTTAGTCTGCCTTTGGCATATTCTTATATAAATTCTTATAAAATTTGGAAATTACTTTATTAAATTTGGAAAACTAGGTTCTTTTAGAAGAGCTTTGTGACGCCTGACACCCACAAGCAGTCGCCGGAGGCTGGTTCCCCACTAATTTAGAAAATTATAACAAATTAGCTCACCTTTAACCGGTGAATTTCTGGGCCCGTTTGGGGGTTCCACGCCTTCCAGCTGGTGCCTGCAGATCGTCCGACGTCCCCTTTTTGCTTTTCTCCTGGCTGGCTCCGCCAATTATGTCGTCCTATAATTCTCTTCTTGACGACTTAAAATTGAAGCTAAGTTTTATAAAAATTCAAAGTTCTTAAAAAGCAGAAAAAGTCTCAAACAAGGATCAAAAAATTTAGACAGAGGCCGCTGAGTCCAGGTCCAGTGAGTTTATTGCTAAACACTACATATTTACACAGCGCTGGTGAGCCGAAGCTGACAAATGGTGAAACCAGCTCCCTTTTATACATTTCTTATCGGTGGAAAAACCCCCTTCAGAACATATTTCAGTCATTGGTAAAGGTCACATTGATATTTATCTGCAAAACACGGTAACATTCATAGACACATCTCATACTTGTGAGAGCACTCTCTCAGGCCATGCAGAAACTTATGACGGTTTAGTCAAAAACATGTTGAAACTTATCCTTTCCCTACTTTAAGCCATGTCAGTCTGGCCTAGTGTTCCTCTTTGTGTCTCAGTCAAAGCATCACCCCTTCTGGGATCAGTACTGCACATTGTGCCTTGAAAATAACAACTCTATTTATCACAAGTTGTATGGCCAAATTTTGCTGGGCTGGTTAACCTTGATATGTCAAATACTTCATTTTTATGAGGGTGCTTTTTCTTATCACTAAGGGCCTTAATCCTGTGCTTTCCAGCAGATGAGTGTGCTTTTCTTCCTCTTACAGTCAGGTGCAGCAGTTACACACACTCATTGCTCTGTTTTTCTCCTCTTGGCCTACATAAATATATTCATGAACACAATTCTCTTTAATCATTTAAAACTTTTGATTCTTGTTTTATTCTAATCATTTATGACAAATAATACACTACACTCTCAACCTTCCCATAGTTCAGAGCCAAATCCAAACAGGTTGAACTACAACTTTGGAGACTCGCCGCTCTCATCTGAATGGAAGCAACGTATAACAACCATGCTCGACAGTATGTCCGATGTTTTTTCAAAGCATGATCTTGATTTTGGTCATACAGATAAGGTTAAGCATGAGATCAAGTTGTCAGATCCCACTGCTTTTAAACAGCGACCAAGACCCATCCACCTTCAAGAATTGCTGCAGTCTGGAGAAACAAGCCCTGCAAGTTGCAAAATAATCAGAGAGAAATATTTAAAAGCGTCACCAAGGAGAGGTGGATTATTATCACATGTATTGGATTTTAAAAATAATACTTTTCTGAGAAATAAAAAAAAGCCTAAATGACAAATGGCACCTCTATTTTATTATTAGAATACATATAAAATGGGAGCTTCCGGTTTGGCCATGCAAGGGTAGGAGGGGAGAAGACAGAGCTCCCCACTCAACTTTTCAAAACTAGATTTTAAAAGCGCCACCCAGAGCACTTCACTTTATTTTTATCAGAAAAAAGATAAAAGAGGATAAGAGGCCAACAACTTTGACGACATGAGCAAAAATAAGCCGACCAGCGCGCCGCCAACAACCCGAACTAGCATAGCTAGCAAGGTAGCTGCCTTGGTTAGCGCTAGCGCAAGCGCTGAGGGGGTCTCAGTGAGTCAACTGGTAGCAGAACTGTCAAAATAGCGGTCTTCGCTAAGGGAGGATATATCTGATTTGATTCATGAGTCGATTGCCCCGCTCCAGTCCTCCATGCATTGACACAGACTGTTAATAGCTTTCAAGCACGACTGAGCGCAACCAAAGTTCTGGCTGGGGATAACTTCAGTGCGATATCCACAGAGGATGGGAAGATAAAACATCTAGAGGAGCAAAACGCGACCCTGCTCAAACGAGTTGATGACCTGGAGAATCGCTCCCGCAGAGCAAACCTGAGGATCCTGGACGTCCCAGAGGACAGCGAGAGGGGCCAGCAACCTGTGAAGTTTATATCCGAACTCTTAAGCCAAGCAATGGGCCGAGAGGATTTTAGAAACCACCCCTGAGTTGGAGCGGGCTCATCGTACTCCAGGCCAAAGACCTAGAGAAGGCCAGCCGCCCGGTCCCTTTGTGGTGTGCTTTCTTCGCCTACAGGACAAAGAGGGGCCGGACGCACGACATGGAGTTTAATGGCTCCAAACTGAGAATCGATCCGGATTTGTCTGCGGACCTGGCGAAGAAATGTGCAGCATTTAAAAACATCAAGCAGCTCCTATATGAGTGTTGTGATTCTATGTTCTTTTCTATTCCCAGCCCGCTGGGAATTTATGTTTCTGATACTTTAAGATGTTTATTGCCCTCCCCTGTGGGGGTGGTAAAATATCTTATTTAATCAGATATTATTTCAGCTAGTGTGTGAGGCTGAGAGGTTCCGGCTAGAAATAGTCGGTCTCACCTCGACGCATGGTTCTGGTTCTGGAACCAGTCTCCTGAGAGGGGCTGGACATACTTCCACTCTGGAGTTGCCCACGGTGAGAGGCGCCAGGCAGGAGTGGGCATACTTGTTGCCCCCCATCTCTGCGCCTGTACGTTGGGGTTTACCCCGGTGAACGAGAGGGGGCGGGTTCTGACTGTTGTCTGTGCTTAAGCTCACCTCCGGTGAGGGATGCTGTCAGGTTGAAGAAGGAGGCCTATCGGGTCTTTTTGGCCTGTGGGACTCCGGAATCAGCTGATGGGTACCAGTGGGCGAAGCGGCATGCAGCTCGGATGGTTGGTGAGGCAAAAACTCGGGTGTGGGAGGAGTTTGGAGAGGCCATGGAGAAAGACTTCCGTACGGCTCCGAAGCGATTCTGGTCCGCCATCCGGCGTCTCAGGGGGGGAAGCGGTGCAGCACCAACACTGTTTATAGTGGGGATGGTGTGCTGCTGACCTCGACTCGGCACGTTGTGGGTCGGTGGGCAGAATACTTCGAAGACCTCCTCAATCCCACCAACATGCCTTCCATTGAGGAAGCTGGGCCTGGGGACTCTGGCCTGGGCTCTCCAATCTCTGTGGGCGAGGTCGCCGAGGTGGTTAGAAAGCTCCTCAGTGGCAGGGCCCCGGGGGTGAATGAGATCCTCCCGGAGTTCCTCAAGGTCCTGGATGTTGTAGGGTTGTGTTGGCTGACGCGACTCTGCAATATTGCATGGACATCGGGGGCAGTCGCCCTGGATTGGCAGACTGGGGTGGTGGTCCCCCTATTCAAAAAGGGGGACCGGAGGGTGTGCTCCAATTACAGGGGAGTCACACTCTTAAGCCTCCCCGGCAAGGTCTATTCCGGGAGATATTCCTCCGTACTGCTCGTCCAATGTATTCCAAGTGTCCTAAGTAGGTAGCGTCCATAATTTACTCGAAACAAAGTCATTTAGAATGTTTTTAGAGCATAAACAGTAGTGTATAGATTTCCTAAAAGCGCGCGCCTGCGAGTTCACGAGCCTACGGAAACCGCGGCAGACCAAACCAGATGAAAGTGCGCATTCAGCTCGGCAAAGAACTCATGCTCTTCCTCAACACTGAAGTCCTCAGACATTTTTCTTTCGTTGTTTCTTTCTTTGCACAGGTAAACAGCAAATTTCTTCTTCTACGCTTGCATTATCAAGAGCAGACGCTGAATTATGCTCTAAAAACATTCTAAATGACTTTGTTTCGAGTAAATTATGGACGCTACCTACTCAGGACACTTGGAATACATTGGACGAGCAGTATGGAGGAATATTGACACGTTTTTTGTGGACTTTTATGGACCTTTCTGCCTCGGGCACCATAGATCTCCATTATTTGAATGTCAGCAGACAGCAAGAAGCCTCCCAGATCTCCAGATGCATTTGAGATATCAAAAAAGTACTCCAGAGTGTTGTTCAGCATGGGGGTGAGTAGAAAATGAAGGCTAACCATGTTTTGGGTGTACTATTCCTTTAAGACTTTATTATCTGCCGCGGGAGTTTGGTCACGTCCCATCCCGCTCCGATTCAGAATGTTTCCCGCTGCTCCACCACTCCCATTCTTGTTTTTTTTTCTCAGAGCGGAAGCAGTGATGATTTTTGGGTCGTGTAGTTTTTTTGCCTCGCATTATAGTGTAGGCTTCAAGGAAAAAAACTACAAAATGGCGGCGCCGCGCCAGTACTGGATTTTTTTTCTTTCTATTTTATTTTATTTTTTGGCATCGATCCTAGTTTTTTTTGTTATTATTGGTTTGCTCCCGCTCCCGTCTGCTCCCGTTAGTGTTTAATCCTGTACCGTCCCAATCACGTGATCGTTACTAATACTGACTCTAGGGTGGCCAGATGTCCGGCTTTACGGCGGACAGTCCGGATTTTCATTGCACTGTCCGGCGTCCGGCGCCGCATCCAGCCGGACGTGTATTTGCCCTCCTTTACACCCAGATTCCACATACTCTGTCAGTGCTCCGCTCCGCTCAAGTACGTCGTGCGAAGTACTTGTCTGTCATGTAAATCAATGAGAGCTGTTCCACATCCTCTGCTACTCCTCCGCACGTCTCTGTCCACGTACGTCTTCTCCGTCTTTCACCGTCAAAATACGGAACTGAGCTCTTTTTGTCTCCGCACCCGTCAGTCCAGATCAAGACCCGCAATTGCAATCGCACCAAACAGGATAAAGAATGTAGTGAAGACCCGGTTTGTCAAATTAAATTATAGTAAAAACAGGTCGGTTACTAGAAATTAGAGCATAGTTCGTATATATTCCCAAAATTAAGAGCAATTAATTAAATAACTGGATGCAGACTATTGGTGCTTCAACAGACCAAAAAATTCTTATTGCAGGAATGGATGAAGAGATGATGAGTTTGGAAGCGGAGAACAAACATAGTTCATACAAACTATGGATGATCCTGTTTATTCCTGTTACAAAAATCCACAGCAGAAAGAGAAAATATTTGGGCAGAAACTGAACATCTGCTGGATGATGATGGGGATTTTTTTTAATATGTCATATTAAATTAAACGTTCACAGGGTTTATACCGGAATGAGGAACTGTAATTTAATGCTCTTTTAATGCTTTTATAATTTTAATTTCATTAACAAGTATCATGTACACAAGTTATTAGTATACATGAAATAAGGAGCTGTAAGCACAGTTCCATGACTCAAGTTTGTGTATATATATATACAGGTGCTGGTCATAAAATTAGAATATCATGAAAAAGTAGATTGATTTCAGTAATTCCATTTAAAAAGTGAAACTTTTATATTATATTCATACATTACATACAAACTCATATATTTCAGATGTTTATTTTGTTTAATTTTGATGATTACAAATGACAACAAATGAAAATCTCAAATTCATCATATCAGAAAATTAGAATATTGTGAAAAGGTTCAAAATTGATGGCCCCTGGTGCCACACTCTAATCAGCTAATTAACTCAAACCACCTGCAAAAGCCTTTAAATGGTCTTTCAGTCTAGTTCTATAGGCTACACAATCATGGGGAAGACTGCTGACTTGACAGTTGTCCAAAAGACGACCATCGACACCTTGCACAAGGAGGGCAAGACACAAAAGGTCATCGCTAAAGAGGCTGGCTGTTCACAGAGCTCAGTGTCCAAGCACATTAATAGAGAGGCGAAGGGAAGGAAAAGATGTGGTCGAAAAAAGTGTACAAGCAAGAGAGATAACCGCACCCTGGAGAGGATTGTGAAACAAAACCCATTCAAAAATGTGGGGGAGATTCACAAAGAGTGGACTGCAGCTGGAGTGAGTGCTTCAAGAACCACCACACACAGACGTATGAAAGACATGGGTTTCTGCTGTCGCATTCCTTGTGTCAAGCCACTCTTGAACCACAGACAGCGTCAGAAGCGTCTTGCCTGGGCTAAAGAGAAACAGGACTGGACTGCTAGTGAGTGGTCCAAAGTCATGTTCTCTGATGAAAGTAAATTTTGCATTTCCTTTGGAAATCAAGGTCCCAGAGTCTGGAGGAAAAGAAGAGAGGCACTTCATCCACGTTGCTTGAAGTCCAGTGTAAAGTTTCCACAGTCAGTGATGGTTTGGGGTGCCATGTCATCTGCTGGTGTTGGTCCATTGTGTTTTCTGAGGTCCAGGGTCAACGCAGCCACATACCAGGAAGTTTTAGAGCACTTCATGCTTCCTGCAGCTGACCAACTTTTTGGAGATGCAGATTTCATTTTCCAACAGGACTTGGCACCTGCACACAGTGCCAAAGCTACCAGTACCTGGTTGAAGGACCATGGTATCCCTGTTCTTAATTGGCCAGCAAACTCTCCTGACCTTAACCCCATAGAAAATCTATGGGGTATTGTGAAGAAGAAGATGCAATACACCAGACCCAACAATTCAGAAGAGCTAAAAGCCACTATTAGAGCAACCTGGGCTATCATAACACCTGAGCAGTGCCACAGACTGATCGACTCCATGCCACGCCGCATTGCTGCAGTAATACAGGCCAAAGGAGGCCCAACTAAATACTGAGTGCTGTACATGCTCATACTTTTCATGTTCATACTTTTCAGTTGGCCAACATTTCTATAAATCCTTTGTTTTTATTGGTCTTCAGTAATATTCTAATTTTCTGATATGATGAATTTGAGATTTTCATTTGTTGTCATTTGTAATCATCAAAATTAAACAAAATAAACATCTGAAATATATGAGTTTGTATGTAATGTATGAATATAATATACAAGTTTCACTTTTTAAATGGAATTACTGAAATCAATCTACTTTTTCATGATATTCTAATTTTATGACCAGCACCTGTATATATATATATATATATAGATAGATAGATAACATGGTGAAATCATCTTTACTCTCGACAGGCTGCAGCCATGTCACGAATTCCTCTTTTCCAGCCACTTTTTGGCATTTGTATTGTCCTATTCTCTAGCTCTCTCTCCGCCTCAAGCTTCTTTTCCAAACAACTGCTTTATGATCAATTGCAGCAGTTCTGCTCAAATTAATCGTGTCAAAAAATAGTCACTTTTTAAACACCACAATGTATTAAATAAATACAAATGCTGGGAACCAATTCTTTTTTTTACATCTCTTTAATATTTTGTTCTATTCAACTACACAAGCATCATCTTTAAACTACTAAGAATTGTACTATACTTTACCCGATTCTTATGTACACCTTAGTAATTGATATGCCGCACAATGTCCTCCTTTTTGGTGCTATAGAAATGGCCACCCTAACTGACTCCCATCCCACAATACTTCAATGTCATGATTACATTTTTTGACAATATGATCATTAGACGGGTAAAACTCATGAATTATTTTTGAATGATATTGCTTTAATTTTGGTGGTCAGCAAATATCGGTTGGGTAAGAGCCAGACCTTCTTCCAGTCAATGTTTTTGCACAAATGTATTCCAGTATGCAGGGCCGGATTTAGGAGGATGGGGCCCCTGGGCTGGAGTCAGGATGGGGGCCCCTGGGCTAGAGTCAAAAAAAAAAAATATATATATATATATATATATATATAGTGTATGTGTTTGTTTTGTTTTAGAGGATAAATAAAATGCAAATACCAGAAGAAATTGCTCCAAAGACTTTGGCATAATCTATAGGAGACACAGGAATTTTGTATTCTTCTAGAAACTCTTTATAAGAGTAAAGAGGACCCTCTTTGTTAAATAATTGATTAACCAAAATAATGTTATTATTAAACCAATAATCAATAAATAAGGATTTATGTTTAAACAATATGTCTTTATTGTTCCAGATGAAATATTTGTTGGGTGAAAAGTTGTGTTTGAAAATAAGGGACCATGAAAGGAAGGCCTGGCGGTGAAAGGCTGACATTTTTTATCGGGACTTTATCAATATCATAGTTACAGGTTAAGAAAAAGCTCAAACTACCCAGTTTTGACAGCAAGTGACATGGTATGACGTTCCAAATAGAGTTAGGATTTTTAAAGAAGTGTTTCAGCCAATTTATTTTAAAGGTATTATTTAGAGTACAGAAATCGATAAAGTTTAATCCACCCTTTTCATAGGGATTTGTTAGAACAGACTTCTTCACTCTGCTCCACTCTCCCCACGCTCACACAATACGTCACATGCAACCAAGAACAATAAAAGGCTGGACCTTTTTTATGCAAATGTTAAGGATGCATACACCTCCGCCCCCCTCCCCCCGCTGGGTCGTTCAGATTACAACCTTGTCTACCTGCCCCCCCATTACATTCCACTGGTGAGAAGGACAATTGCACAGTCAGTGAAAGTTTGGTCGGATGACGCCACTGAGGAGCTGAGGGATTGTTTCAGCACCACAGACTGGAGCATGTTCCAATGGTGAGGACATCAGCAGCCTGACTGAATGCATCACTGACTACATGACCTTCTGTGTGGAGAGCATTGTGCCTACACCAAGTTTGCAGATGAGTTAAACAGCTTCTTCACCCGGTTTGACTCCCCTCACACTGGTCCCCTCCCTGCCCTCAACTCTCCACACAGCTCCAACCACCAGCCCCCCAGAGACCTTTCCTCCCCACTGCCGCCACTCCCACCAACCCCCGACCCATCCACAACTCTAGTCGTGCCTTCCTCCCCCCTCACAGTAACACCAATGCAGGTGAGAAGGCAGCTGAGGACGCTGAAACAGAGGAAGGCCTCAGGTCCAGACGGCCTCCCCCCCAGGCTGCTGAGGACCTGTGCAGATGAGTTCTGTCAGATCCTCAGCTACATGTACAACCTGAGCCTAAGCCTGGGGGTGGTCCCCACCCTGTGGAAGACCTCCTGTGTGGTTCCGGTTCCCATATCAGCCGGATTGGAGCAGTGGTTCTAGAGGAAACTTATTTGGAAAATTCCTGAAATGTTTGCATTTCTGGCCTCTAATAGTATCTTTGATTCCAATTATCTCCAAAAGTAATAAAGCCAAACACTTCAAACTTGGTAGATCTATGGAGGGTCCTAAACATATTTAATCCCTAAAATATCGGCCGGATTGGAGCAGTGGTTCAAACTTATTTGGAAAATTCCTGAAATTTTTGGCCTCCAATACTAGCATCTTTAACTTCAATTATCTCAATAAAGCTAAACACTTCAATTTTCACAATCGATACAAACATTCCCACATATGTCCAATGTGAAAGATTATGAGGACATGAGAAATTGTTGTGAAGAAATCTTTATTTAAAAATCTAAAGCAGCTTTGTTCCCAACACAGTGCTATTTAAACAAGTACACAGCGGGATCTAATTTGTCATATTGATAACATGTCAGGTTTAGATTATGAAAAAAATAAAAAATATGTTGCATATACTCTATATTTATTATCTTAATTATGTACAGCATTATAAAACAAAATTACAAGCAGGTTTATCAATACAGAAGATCCAACAATAACTGCCTTGTTCTTTCTCCGACATTGTATACTGAGAAAAGTGGTTTTCACAAGCCTCACCATGCTCACTGCACTAAATATTAATATTAAGAAAATATTTACAAATTCTACAATGTCTAATAAGGCATCATTATGAATGTCAATGATGGTTACAATGGCTGCATCTCAATTCGCAGGCTGCCTACTTCGGAGTGTATGTATGTATGTATATATATGTGTGTGTAGGGAAATAACATCTTTCATTTATTATATTCATGTTAATTTACACTTTGAGTAAGCTTGAAAAAGTAATCTCCAGGTTACCATTCCAAAGTCTTTTTCTATAGAATTTCATCAATCCATCCAAATCATCAAACATTCCTTTTTTCTAGCTTTAAAGAAACACTACAGAAAATATCATTTGTTGATACAAATTGTTTTCCTCTACTTTAGGTATGCAAAGATCCAGGGACAGGGCATGGGGTCAGTGGGAATCCTACTGCTGCCACCTGGCCCTGATTTGTCCTCATGGATGAGGTATTAGGACAGAGGCCGTCTTTTGCCCCACCTGTCCTAATTGCCTCCATCCCTGAGGACACAGCAGGGCTAGATGCTGCAGAGTCTGAGCAGCACACAGATGAGCTTGGAGTCTTCTGACTGCGAGTGGGACATCATCTGGGGGGCCGGGGTGCCTCTCTCCACCGTTCACCACATCGTCCATCTGGGTTTGCTGACCCAGTCGACGGCTGCCATGTTACTAAAAAAGTTTAAAAAGACGCAGAAAATGATGACTTTACTAAAACTGTTTTCATAACCCTGAAATGAGAGCAGCTAAAATGTGATTCTACTTGCCATCAAAATGTAATGGTGGTCGGGTAGACCCTCCTCCAGGGCAGACACCTCAGCAGACAGCTGGTCCCTCCATGGAGCACCACTGACTGCCTCCAACACGTTCTCCTCCTCCTCATCCTCTGGCATGTCATCCTCTGGGGCCGTGATGTCACCGGCTCCCAGGCAGATGTTGTGCAGGACAGCACATGCCGTTATGACCTGTAGAAAAAAAAAGACAAAAATATTTCCTTTTATTCAGTCATCTGTCTTTTTTTCATTATCTTTATTACATGATTTATTAGAATTTAAATGTTACTTGATCTAGATCCACTATTTAACTTATTTTTTCCTTTTTATATTTAGATTCTTTACCTGTATTATGTTTTTTATATATATATAATTGCAAATAAAATCAGGCAGTAAGGGGATAACAATTTAGACAAAAAAATTTTTATTTCTCAACAGTTTGGCTTCTCAACACAACATTAGTGATAGTGAAAGCAGTGATTTAAGTCAGTTATTTACAGGGTTTGTACACATTTAACTATTCAATTCAAATTACTAAAGTTACAAACAAATAAATTACAAACCTACAAATAAATATAAAATTTGATATTGAAACATATTCATCAATCTGCTGACAAGCGTTTATTTAATAACTGGTATTATACCAGTTATTAAATGCTTAATAACTGGTATAATACCAGTTATTAAATGCTTAATAACTGGTATTATACCAGTTATTAAGCATTTAATAACTGGTATAATACCAGTTATTAAGCACGTGCGGTTACTGAATGTTACAGTCTGTAACATTCAGTAACCGCACGTGCTTTACATATAACGCTACAGCGATACATTGCTGACAAGCATATAAAAGCCAGACATCTTTTGCTTCGCGGTAAAAGTAAGAAATTAACTTACCATTGTTGTGGAGTCTCGCGTGTTCAACAACCTTCTTCTTCGTCTAACAGGTGATGTCGGTTGGGGCGAGGTGGGCGTGGCTAAATTTGTTTATTTCCGGCCCTACGGTGGAGGTGGCCTGTGACAGGCGCCTGCAGCGGAACTGGTCTGACAGCTGCGGTGCTGCAGCCAGACCGTCTTGATAAATAGGCTCTGTTCGAAAACCTAGGACGTGTCCTCCAAGGACGCGGTCTACCTAGACTGGATCATTCGAAGTCCTTGAAAATAAGGAGACCGGAAGAGTTTTGGCTGTAAATCCGAACAGGTCTACCCTTCAGCGGGTTTTACCGCCGTATGCTCTGTTGCTTAGCAACCGTGAACGTTGACACACAAAGCAGGAAAAGAATGAATACCGAAGTTTTCAAAACTGTTTCTTTATTTCTTTTTTTTGTGAAGTGAACAAAGACTACACTCACAAGAATCCAGAGTGGAATAAAGGTTCCAACCACCAGGAGCAGGAACAAATCAAATCAAATGTAATGATAGAAACCTTAGTTAAATAACCTGCTGCTGTCATTTTGCACATCTCTGATGTTGCTGCTATTTTCAAATATCCATTACTGTAAGAATGTCCATAGCTGCATATTGGTTATTTATTCTCCAGTTTTATATTGTTAAAACACTTTACAGTATTTTATTGTTTATATTTTAACTCTTCCCTATTGTGTTATTTTTATACATTTTTCTAAGGTCCACATTTGTGTGACCATTTTCAATAATCTTTCTGCTGCTGTAAATCTGCCCATTGTGGGACAATAAAGGGATTTTCTATTCTATAAAAGGGGTAGAAAGATATAAGTAAATCTAAACAATGTATTTATAAAAAATATATCTGCAAAATCTCTAATATTCAACAACAAAAAATACGAAGTTAAGCAAAACAGCAATAAAAAGATAAAAATCCTATCAGATTTATAGTCCCCACCCTGCAGATATATTAGAATCTGTCCTTAAATTACAGCCAAACCCATTTACACAGTAACAGATTAAAACCTTTAGATAAATCAAACATTACCGCCACATATCTGACTCAATAACCATTAAAACAACTATTTTCATTCATTTCAGATGGAACTATTCACAGAGTTGTATTATATTAAACTGAACTTCCAATTTTCACCACTGTTCGGCGCCAAGTAACCTTTCCTCTTATCACAGCTTGCTTGGTCTCGCAATGAATCCTGGGATATCCAAGAATACCGAGGATACATCGGACCCGTCCTTCAAATCGGGCAAAAAGAAGGACGCATTTTAAGGCAGCATAACGAGGACTCTTGGAATCCGACCAGACCTCGGCGCCGCGCTATGACGTAATCGGCCTTCGAATCCGGTCTTCTAAGGATGCGTCCTAGGTTTTCGAACAGAGCCATAGTGGTATTTCAATGCTGTTGTCAGAGATGGCTTTGATCAATGCGCAAGTCAGTGAGCTGATTGGATACCGAGATACCGGTGATGGAATGACGTTGCATGAACCCCCCTCCCTCCCGAATGGACGGATGATCCACGGACCTTTATTGATTCAGTTATTTGTTTTGCCAAAAAGATTAATTATAATCATTTTTCATTAAATAATAGAGATGCAGATAAATAGAAATAAACAGTTCTCAGATAAGATCGCAGGGTGTATCTATAACTGCGCCCATACAGTATGCGACAATTTTCATGAAATAAGATAATGCAGTCACTATGTTAAATTAATTCATTACCTTTATTTTAATCAAAAACATCATAAAATAGCACAGTATCACACCAAGATCCCCAATAAACCTGCTTTAAAGACAGCATCTTAACAGCCTGGATTAAGGAGGAAAAAAAAAGTTCCCAAGTGCCGCCTGGTGGTTGTCCGGGTACATTGCAGTTCTTTTTGAAATAAAAAAACTGGCCTCAGAAAATACATCGTGATTCACGCAGGAATCACACAGGAATCACGCAGGAAACCGTCCATTTCCAACCAGTGCCCACTGTATGGTCATGAACTCTGGGTCATGACCGAAAGAAAGAGATCGCGGATACAAGCGGCCGAAATGGGTTTCCTCCGTAGGGTGGCGGGGCTCTCCCTTAGAGATAGGGTGAGAAGCTCGGTCATCCGGGAGGGACTCTGAGTAGAGCCGCTGCTCCTCCATGTCGAGAGGAGCCAGTTGAGGTGGCTCAGGCATCTGGTTAGGATGCCTCCTGGACGCCTCCCTGGTGAGGTGTTCCAGGCACGTACCACCGGGAGGAGGCCACGGGGAAGACCCAGGACACGCTGGAGGGACTATGTTTCTCGGCTGGCCTCGGAACGCCTTGGGGTTCCTCCTGAAGAGCTGGAAGAAGTGGCTGGGGAGAGGGAAGTCTGGGCCTCCCTTCTCAGGCTGCTGCCCCCGCGACCCGACCCCAGATAAGAGGAGGAAGATGGATGGATGGATGGATGGATTATTTCAGCTGTTATATACTGTTTATGACACACAGTCCTACTAACTGTGTGTTAGAACAATAGATGAAAGAGTGATTCCAGCTCTAATCATGGTCAAACAGTTATTTCTGCACATACATGGAATAAATTCACCACAACTTCTGTTCAAAATATAAGAGTTTATTAACAAAAATCATTCAGCTCCAAGTCAAACGTATTTCAGTTTAACACTCTCAACCAAGACTAGTAAAACTCAACTAAACTAAACTAACTACTATACAAAGAGGAAGGGGAAAACGGTTGAAAAACATTACAGTTTAAGATAGATCTTGTGTTTGAAACCAAAGTTTATCTGGAAGAATTTGGGATCTGATCAAATTAGCTTTTCACTAATTTTAAAGAAATTGGAATGTTTTCAAACCAATTCACAATGCAAATCCATGAGGTGAATAAAACATTATTTGGCCAAAAAATGTTTTATTAAATGATTTGCTTAATCAAGAACCAATAACCTTTAGTTAAATGATTCTTTACCCTCCTTGAAATAGCTAGCAGCGAATAGACATTAGGCTTCCACTAAATGACTCTTGGTCATACTTGGTAATGGAAATGTAATGAGCATCTGAGGAACACATGAACACTGATGTAATATCAGTGTTTTAATCCTTAGTGAATAAAGCTTGTCTAAGCTTTAGCAACAGCTCAACACATATTCCTGTAGCATAGCGTAGCATGCAGTCCATTCTTTAGCATCAGTTAGCGTTGTCTTTACTCAGCAGTAAACACACGATATGATTAGCATCATCAAAAGACACATTGCTTGTTCTGTCCCTAATCATGCCAGACCTGCAAACCTTATTCCATGTCCTTTTGGAAAGCTTGAGTTTCATCCAGGTTTGCAGCTCTGCAGTCAGGGGGTCTTTGTCTCAATCTCGCAGCAGGGGTCCCCTCAGTCTCACACCCAGGCCATGGTCCTCATCAGTGGTGTAGTCTACATTATTGTAGTGGGTATACTGTGCTTAGAAATAAGCACGCCAGTAAGTGCAATGTAATTGAGCATTTTTTTTATTTTTAAGCATATTTAACATTGCTTAATTTCTCTGTATCTTACATTTGAATCAATGAACAACAAACTGTACTACAGTTGGCTTTGTATTGAAAAGACGTAGAATCTATAAAACAGTACAAAGAAGCATGCTTAAGTATCAGGTAGTACATGTAAGTACAGAAGTACTATGCAGGTTAAAACTGTGTCTATAAAATGTTCCAGACATGTTTTGTTTTGAGGCTCCTTATGTGTCACTTGTCTTCTTGTTTCTGTTGCAGAGCGGTGGTTTCTTAACCATGTTGTCACAAACTTCCTAGGTTCAAGAAGATTAAAAGGAGGCCCATTTATACTGATCATCATGAGATGACTTATATTTGACAACAACAGGGAAGATCTTTTATCTGTACAGATATTGTTCATTAAGCTGAACCCTCTTCCACACTCAGCTGTGCTGCATGGAATGGTTTGCATGCAAGTGATCAAAGGTTTAAGGTTTTCAGGCTCCCTGCTCTTCTTTTCTTTGCCTTGCAGTTATATTTGCTGTGATCAGTGGGAATAAAGTAGTTTTAATATGTTTTTAAGTGGGAAAGTCCACCTGAAAACTTCATCATTGCAGTCAGTTCATCCAGATTACCATCCTGCCTTGCAATATTATTTCTGTCGGAGCCGCTCAGACCCCCCCATACCGGCAGTGCGCTGTCAGTAGCAATCCCATTCAACAGCAGCCTATGGCCCGGTCACCTCGTCGCCATAGGCAGATCTACTGGGGTGGCATAGGGTGGCAAATGCCTCCCTAAATGACAGCCTTGCCACTCCTGCTGCCACCCCAGTTGGCGGTAGGGGTGGCCAGGCTTATAAATTATGGATAATTTGAGAATTACGACCGCTAATTTCTAATGTCGGACTGAAGTGAATGCAGCACAAGGTGACGCGAGAGCGACTGAGAATGATTTGTTTTGAAAACCGAATGAGGCAAAGCGAGGGAGCCAGTGGTCATGGGGAGAGGAAACACGGGATGAAACAGTGAAAAACTGATTAACTATCTATCGGGAAATTAAATCATAATGAAAGCACAATGTTGCTAGCATAGCTGCAATGCTGATTATGAGATGATAAAAATCAGGTTGCAGAACGTTATTTCTCCAACTATGATGTTAGTTAGGCCTGACGTCTCAGCCTCATAAAGATATATTTGTAGTCAACTATGACAGAAAAGAGACTATCAGTTTGGTTGAACTCAAATCAAAACGCACAAAGGCATTGGATCTAAACACATTTTTGAAGCATTTTGCTGAGCAACATGGAAATCGCCGCATTCAGCTGTTATAGTCATGTCAACTTTATGTTATGCTCTCTGGTGAGCCTTTACAGAGCTGTTACATTTTGTTTCGGCACCTGAGAAAATCTGATATTTCCTTTAATAAAACCAAGAGTTAAAAGTAAAGTTAAAAATGTGATACTGGTGTAAATCCTGCTTAATATGAAGCAGTATTGTTTCTTTTTTTGTATAAATAGTATGAAACTATCCAGAAATGACCTGTATGAACCTACTCACAAAATGTTTTGTACTTTTTCAGACTGGAAGCAAAATGTATTTTTATGTTGCTTCTTTTCAGATTAGTGGAGATTTTAATGTAACATACAGTACCTGCCTTTTTGTTGATTTGTTGATACAGCAGCCCTATCTACAGCATATTTACATGCATGAAATGTCCCTTTCATGTTGCCGTAACTGCTGTATGTCAAGTTACTGAGGAACAAATGGGGTAAATGTGAGTTCGGAGGAAACATTACATAGATGTCTGGTACCTTGTTTGGTGCCTTGACCCATTTATTTCTACTGTGTAGTTCTGCTCACTTTAGTCCAGCTCAGTCCATAGATCTCTGATGGGTAACTTTTTCTTTCTATAGTTTCTTCTTGTGCAAATGCTGCAAAGCTGCCTCTCTGACAGTCAATCTCACACATCTGCGACTCAGCACCTGTGTCTTACCTTAATAACTGTGATAATGCCCCTCTAGAAGTAGTGTTATCATTCTTCTATCTTTAAGAATCATTAAGTGAGATCACATGATGTATTACCAATATGAACTGTTTCACATTAAACACCAAACTGTGATAACTGTGTTTAAATTCATTGTAAAAAAAAAATGCCATATGTTGCCACCCCTCAAAAATTGCCCCCCTCTCGCGACCCCATAAGTATTTTTCTAGATCCGCCCCTGCTCCTTCCGGTTTGCTGCGGCGGCTGGAAGCAGTTTTCATAAACGTAATCCAAACTGCAGGCACCAGGATAACAAAAGCAAAGACGCTTTGTCGGCAGGTTTCAGCATTGTTAGTTAATTTAGGCGTTAATAAACTGTTTCAGATGAGTGATCATAGCGCTCTGTGTCATCAGCGATCTGTCTGTCACCCTGCCAGCTCCCAGATCAGCGTATCTGATTGGTTGATGCGGCGCGTCGAGCAGCAAAAGTTAAATTGTTCCTTCTCGAGCAGCAGTGCTTTTGCGGCGCGTCGCGCGCGTCTGCTGCTCAAAAGCGCTGCGGGACCTTTTGCTGCGCCTTGACGCACGTCAACCATTGACTTTGCATGTAAACTTGCTGCGCCTGCTGGTGTGAACGCAGCATTATTGGGCACTTTTAAGTGGTTATACGGAAATTCACAAGCTTTTCTAGTGGGTATACAACGTATACCTGCGTATCACATAGACTACACCCCTGCTTTTCCCTCAACTGTCCAACTAGACCGTCTTGGAGACTAAACACAGCATTGCTCTCAGATGAAGATTTTTGTCAGTTCATATCTAAAGCAATAGAAGATTTCATTTTAACCAACCAGAATGACTCTGTGTCACCCTCCATATTATAAGAAACACTCAAAGCTGTACTGAGGGGACAGATAATTTCATTTTCAGCTTCACGTAATAAGAAAAAAAGACAGAAACAAGAAGAGCTCATTGATTCCATTCTTAAAATTGATCAACAATACTGAACAACTCCAACACCTGAATTATATAAAGAAAAAATAAATCTAAAAACAAAGTATGACCTATTATCTATTGAAAAGACCGAACAGAACCTGTTACGATCACCTACACTCTTTTATGAGAATGGAGAGAAGGCTGGACGCCTACTTGCTCATCAGATAAAGGCTAAATCGTCTGCCCAACTCATATCAACAATTAGGAAAACACCTCAAAAGCTAACAATAGATCCCAAGGAAATTAATAATACTTTTAAAACATTTTATTCTGTGCTATACACCTCAGAATTTCCTCAGGACACTTCTTCTATGGTTAATTTTTTAGAAACCATAAATACTCCAACAATTACGTTGGAATAAAAGGACAACTTGGAGAGACCACTAAGCCGACAGGAAGTTGAGAGCTCTATCAAAGACATGCAGAACGGGAAGGCCCCTGGGCCGGACAGTTTTCCAGTTGAATTTTATATAAAAATTTTCCTTAAAACTAATCCCTTTGATTCTCACTATGTTTAAACACTCATTCAAACAGAAATCTCTCCCTCAGAGCCTCACAGAAACCCTCATTACAGTTCTACTGAAACCCGGTAAAGACCCAACGGATTGCAGCTCTTATAGACCCATCTCTTTACTAAATGCAGACATAAAGATACTGTCGAAAGTTCTGGCCTCTTGAATGAACACCATAGTATCAGATATCATTTCAAATGACCAAACTGGCTTTGTGAGAGGCCGTCACTCATATATCAACATACGTAGACTTTTGAATGTGGTGCACTCTCCAGCGTGGGGGGTGAGACCAGCGGTGGTGGTCTCCCTGGACGAGGAGAAGGCTTTTGACAGTGTAGAGTGGGAATATCTTTTTGCGGTACTGGGTGTGGCACCCCGGAGAGGTGGTATCATCCAAAAATAAACTAAAAGAGACTACGGTAATTGTGAGCAGAGCCTTAAAAGTTTTAATAGATTAAAAGTTCAATAATTGATTTAAAAAAAAAGAAGAGTTTGCTTAAAAAAAAGTTCACTAAATAAAATAAGTTAAAAGGTAAAAAGATTTTTTTTTTAAATGCAGGGTAGTCAGGAACAGCTGATTCAGTGGACAGTCTGTAAAAAGGGGTGTACTCTTAGCTGACGCGATGGAGCATGCGGTCCTCTCTCCAACACGCCGGGCCGTTCTCTCTCTCTCCAACACGCCGGGCTGTCCTCTCTCTCTCCAACACGCCGGGCTGTCCTCTCTCCAACACGCCGGGCCGTTCTCTCTCTCTCCAACACGCCGGGCTGTCCTCTCTCTCTCCAACACGCCGGGCTGTCCTCTCTCCAACACGCCGGGCTGTCCTCTCTCCAACACGCCGGGCCGTTCTCTCTCTCTCCAACACGCCGGGCTGTCCTCTCTCCAACACGCCGGGCTGTCCTCTCTCCAACACGCCGGGCCGTTTTCTCTCTCTCCAACACGCCGGTCCGTTCTCTCTCTCTCCAACACGCCGGGCTGTCCTCTCTCTCCAACACGCCGCGCAGTCCTCACTGCACGGTCCTCTCTCCGTCTGCAGCTCCTTTCCCCCGAGCTCTGTCCGGCTTTCTTCCCCCTTCTTCAACTGCGCAGCTGCCTTTTATCACCAACACCACCGTCTGTATGCTGGTCAGTTAATGGAGAACACCTGTGCTGCCGCCACGGGGTCTCCGGGTACATGTGGGAGTGTCACCTCAAAACCAAAACAAAATCAGAAAAAAAACATGCAACACTGCAAACCCAAACTAAATCCAACAAGAAAAGCAAACAACTTCAAATCAGAAAAACAAGACATGAAACCAACTTCAAAAATAAAACACAGAGCCACATTACCACCCCCCCCCCCAGACTTTAAAAAGGCCAGTCCCGGCCGATCTTTAGTCTCTATAGCGAGATGGGCATTGCCCTCTCGTAGTACGTGTAGAGCAGCGCAGCACTTGTTCTGGTTCTCCATTTATCACAGGGTAATAGAGCATCAAAGGCAGTTCATGTATTTCAACAGGAGGTTGTTCCCTCGACGTGTTGGTGGAAGGAGCAATGCAAGTCTTGAGAGCATTTCTATGCAGGGTTCGTTCCTTCCCACATTTCTCTGGCCTAACACAATAAACCAGACCGGTATCCCGGACCCACACACGTTCCCCAGGGAGAAGCACAGTTGCTTTGGCTTTCTTGTCAAAACACCGTTTTTCATTATCTGCTGCACTAGTCATCCTATTTCGGGCCACCTCATAAGCATGAGATAACTTCTGATGGTGTTAAAAGACTCATCCCTGCAAGTCTTGGCGGGGTTGTGTCTAACACACCCCAAACTCAAATCGACTGGGAGCCTAAGATGACGACCAAACATGAGGTAAGACGGAGCAAACCCGGTAGCAGTGTGGACGACATTATTGTAAGCATGCAACAACAATGCTCTGGCCACCTATTCTGTTTTTCCACCTCCAGTGTACAAAGTATCTTTAATAAGGTTGGGTTCATCCCTTCTACTCTCCCATTACCTGCTGGATGATCAGTGTTGGGCACGTTACTTTGAAAAAGTAATTAGTTATAGTTACTAGTTACTTCTCCCAAAAAGTAACTGAGTTACTAACTGAGTTACTCCACAATAAAAGTAACTAGTTACTAGTATAAGTAACTATTGCGTTACTTTTGCGTTTCTCGCCCCCGTAACCCTCACCACCCAGCCCCCACCTTCTCGCCGTGTGTTTCCAAAGCCAGCTGAATAGTGCGGATGACAAAGACAAGAACCTGCAGAGAGTTTAGCATTTATTACAACTCAATGTAAATGACATCAGGGGGGAACGCCATGTGAAGTTTTTAACAGGGCATTCAGATGTGGTGAGTATATGAAATTAATAACTGGGGATGTCTAATTCTGAAATCCTGTGTGTTTGGGTTGTTATAGATACTGCAACATCTATCTATCCATCTATCTATCTAGATCTATACTCTGCGTGTGACATAAAATATGGATCTCCATCCCTGCCACAAAGGCCATCAAATAATGTTTAAAATAAAAAATACAGTAGGTTGAAAAGGCAGAGTATCCATCCATCCATCCATCCATCCATCCATCCATCCATCCATCCATCCATCCATCCATCCATCCAGATTTCTCCCTTTCATTTGATCCTTCACGCTCCCCATATTTCTCCTGTGGCGCGAGCACAGGGCGACTGGTGCGCGCCTTTAGCGAGCATGCGCGTTTCCTGTCGCTTGCGCGGTGAATCGTGCCGCCTGTGGAGATGCAGAGTAAACCGTATCTGATGGGGAAACGCAGCTCGACGTAACACCGGTATTTCCATCAGGAAAACGCTGTTTTGCTGCTGGAGTCATCCTCACTCTCCATCTCTCTGTGTGTGTGCTGTACGTTAACACCCACCAGCGGAAACACCCACCTACCAACTGACAGACGGAATCTCACTATACATCAGCCATTCTCATCCTCCTCTCTCTCATGACAAGGCGCGCACCTCTGGATGACCTAAAAATAATCTTTAATATCTCTTAAACAAAAGTAGCAAAACCAATCTTTTTTTCTGCACAAATCTTCACTAACGTTGCACTAACCATTCAGTCTATTTGCAGAGTTTTTTGACGTGGGTGGGGTGTCAGCTTCACGCAGCTGCGCACGAGTCCTATCATGAAAAAAGGTTCATTGTGCGACCTGAGTAACGGGCAGTAACGGGGTGTCTGCAATGGTAACTGCGTTATAGTTACAGTCAAAGTAATTAGTTAGATTACTCGTTACTAAAACAAGGTAACGGCGTTAGTAACGCCGTTACTTTCAACGCCGTTAGTCCCATCACTGTGGATGATATGGGGTAGTGCAGCTTTTAGAAACACCATACAAGCTACATAGCTCTTTCATCAGTTCGGATTCATCAGAATGAAAACGGGCTGGGCAGCCGAATGGTTTGATGACATGAGACCAAATTGCACGGACAGTAGTTTGAGCAGTTTGATCATGTGTAGGAACAGCCCATGAATAATAGGTGAACATATCGGTCATTACTAAAATACTTTGATATGTATCATTCGGTCGACGGAAGGAGAGGAAGTCAAGAGCTACTATCTCTAAAGGGTAAGACACAGCAATCGGCTTAAGAGGTGCTCGTGGTTCTACACGGTCTTTTGTAGACTACGGACGACACACTCATTCTGGAAACACTGTACCCCCTTTTCCGTGCTTGGCCATAAGAAATGGCACCTCAGGTGAGCGAGGGTCTTCTCCACTCCTGCGTGGGCTGAAGCTTCTTGGCATTTCCTACAGACCTCCTGACGTTTGGACCCTGGGCACACAATCTGGAAGCGGGGATCACTCATATAAGAGTCAAACACATGTCTGCAGAGAACCCTCTTGTGTATGCAAAGTCTCTTCCAATGTTTCAGCAGTTTTTTTGCCGGTTGACCTAGAACTACTTGCTCAGTCTTATTTGGGGCTCTCCCCCTTTCCACATACATTCGTACCTGCTGTATGTCTGGGTCCGCCCCCTAGAGGGTCTGCCAATCTTCCCCAAGCTCCAGTGAACCCATGTCTTCTGCATCGGCATCCATTACAGCTGCTACAGTGTAGCCAATGTTGGTTGTAACCTTGGGGAATCTGGACAATGCATCTGCATTCACAATCTCTCTCCCTGCTCGATACTTCACTTCGAAGTCAAATGAGGCCAACTGAGCAACCCACCTTTGTTTTACGGCTCCAAGCTTAGCAGTTTGTAGATGAGCAACTGGATTATTGTCAGTGAACACTGTAAACTTGGCACCAGTTAGATAATCTTTGAATTTTTCTGTGATTGCCCATTTCAGTGCCAGAAGCTCCAATTTAAATGAGCTGTAGTTTGCATCATTTCGCTCTGCGGGATGGCGTAAGCGATCACTCTTCTCCTCCTTGGTTTTGTGCCAGTACTGCACCCAGTCCATGATTGCTGGCATCAGTGTACAGGCTAAAAGGTTGGGTGTAATCTGCATAGGCCAGTATTGGTGCTTGGGTTAAGGTCTCTTTTAGTCTTTCAAATGCAGTTTGACACTCGAATGTCCAGTCAATTAATTTGGTGGCACTCTTCTTATCAGTGGGAATGCCTGTTAGCAAGGAACGGAGTGGGCGTGCAATTTTGGAAAACCCCTGGATAAAACGTCTGTAATAGCCAGCCAGGCCCAGAAATGCCCTCACTTCCTTAACGGACTTTGGAGCAGCCCACTCTGTAACTGCTGCCACCATCTCTGGATTAGGCATAACCCCCCTCTGGTTGACCACATGACCCAGAAATCGCACTTCTCTCTGGAACAGGTTGCACTTGTCGGGTCTCAGCTTCAAGCCGTGCTTCCACAAACACATGAAGACTTCCTCCAGATGCTGCAGGTGAGTATCAAAATCAGGCGAGTAGACAATTATGTCATCCAAATATACCAGTAAGGACTCAGTAATCTGACCACTTAGACATTGTTGCATCAGTCTCTGAAAGGTTGCCGGTGCATTGCAGAGGCCAAATGGCATGCACTGGAATTCAAAAAGGCCCAAAGGTGTAGTGAAGCCAGTCTTTTCTCTGTCCTTTGGCTCAACTTCGACTTGCCAATAGCCACTGGCCAGGTCTACAGTGGAAAACCACTCTGCCTTAAAAAGAGAGGTTAGAGTCTCTTCGATCCTAGGGAGAGGGAACGCATCCCTATGAGTGACAGTGTTCAATTTTCTATAGTCGACACAGAACCTCCAACTCCCATCTTTTTTTTTGACCATGACAATGGGTGCAGCCCAGGGGCTGGAACTTTCGGTTATCACACCTTTGTCCAACATGCCTGCCAGCAGTGACCTAATTTCTTTATACATGAGTGGTGGCAGTGGTCTGCATCTCTCTCTTGTAGGGCATGCATCTCCCGTTGGGATGATGTGCTTGACGGCGGCCGTCCGACCAAAGTCGTCATCATGTTTAGAAAACACTTTATCCCATTTTTGCAGTAGGGTGGTCAGCTTACCAGCTTGGTCGCTCCACCAGCCACTGTAGGCTAAAGGCTTGGCTCTCCTCTAGGGAATCCACAGCTTCCACCAGCCCGACTTGTACGACACCACTGTCATCAACAGCCAGGTCAACATCTCGACCCCCGTAGACATCCACATCGTCTACTTGGTAGAGGCGTCCAATCTTTTGGTAGCGTACTAGGGTAACTGGAAAATTATTCAAATTTTTCAGACGAACCGGGAGCCTACCATTTCTGACGACAGCAAGGGTGCGGCCCACCGAGACAGTGTTGGGCTCCTCCAGGGCTTCCACCAGGCTGCAGTAGTCTCTCCCTGCTGGTCCTGCTCGGGCTCGACCACAGACCACTACCTCAGTTCTTGCTGGGATCCTGACCCCTCGCCGCTGAGCTGGCCAAACGTATCCCATGAACACGTCCTCCGTGGCAACAGCAGTCCTCTGGCAAAGAAAGAAAGCCTCCCGCCATGCCCGTTGAGACCTTGGGTTTTGGCAGCAAAAAGACAATGGCTTCCCAGGATTACGAAAAACCACATCCCAGCAAGGTCTGATTACGTTCATGCCAATAATGAAGGGATTTGCGGAGCATTCATCAGTCACTACAAAAACACCTTTTTGGTTAATTTCAACACCCTCAATCTTAAAGTCAATTAGGGCGTAGCCTATGCAGGGAATCTTGAGGTCATTTGCCGCCTTAAGCTGGACGTAATTGGGAACATCATTAACATCACAGTCAAGGAAAGGTTCAAGGAACAGGCTCTGCTGCATCAGTGTCACTTGGGAGCCAGTATCCAAAAGTCCCTCCAAACGAACTCCTCCCACCGACTAGTGTTAATTTCGTTGACGAAAACTAAACGAAAATATTTTCGTCAACGCACATTTTTCACCGAATGAAAACTAGACGAGACGAGACGAAAATCCCCACTAATAAACAATAACTGGGAGTAAATCAGAAATAATTTTCGTGGACTAATAAAGACGAGACGAAAATGCAGTTCGGTAAATAAAGACTGGACTAAAATCTATGGACATTTTAGTTCACGAACAAAGACGAGACGAAAATTATATATTATTATTTTATGTTTTTTTTCAAATCCTGTCTCGTCTCCTCCTCCGCCTCCTCCTCGTCAGCTCCCACACACCCACTTTCAAACCTGGAGCGGGCGGCACAGAGTAGCCTACTCTGGGGCTCGGGAGAAAGAGGAGACGTGATATATGGACACATTTTCGGTTCATTGAAGTCGAGAACAAAACCAAATGCTTGTTTTTAGTGGAAGGGAAGGAATGTGGCCACATGGTAGCTGGAAAAAACATAACAACAAACCTGAAGAGACGCGTCGCAGTTCACCACAAAGACACGTTAGCTTGTTAGCACGTAGCCACCGTAGCCACTAGTTGATAGAACTGAATGTAAAGTTAAATTTATGCTAACTTAGATATGTTATACTGGCCGGGCAACTATAGTTTCAGTTAAATTGCAAGTTTGATTAAAGCAGACAGACGTTTTAGGTAATCTAGGAGCTGCTAGTGAACTACAGATAACACAGAACAACTCGGCAGCTACACATGTATGCTAAATGCTAAAAAGAACTGAAACTATTTATCGGGATAAGACAAAATAAAAATAATATGCCACACATAATTCAGAACAACTTTAACCTAGATTTCATATACAAAAGAGCCATTGCTAGGGGAACCACTGCATTGATGCAAACTCACAATGTCTTTATTTGGTGACATAAAATGCTGCTCTGTTTATCTGCACTCCTCTATCCGCGATTGTACCTGAGGTAGTCATGGAATCTGAACCGGGTTTAGACTGCTTTGATCCAGTTGAACTTTCTGAATTAGCAAAATTATTGTCTTCATCTAAGCCTTCAACTTGTATGTTAGATCCAGTTCCAACCAGGTTATTTAAGGAGGTATTCCCTTTGATCTCCTCCCCCATTTTAGATGTGATTAATCTATCTCTGTTACAGGGATATGTACCTAAAGCTTTTAAGGTTGCTGTAATTAAACCTCTGCTTAAGAAACCGTCTCTTGACCCAGATGACTTGGTTAATTATAGACCTATATCCAATCTTCCTTTCTTATCCAAAATTCTTGAGAAAGTAGTTGCCAAACAAGTTTGCGACCACTTACACCATAATGAACTTTTTGAAGAGTTTCAGTCTGGCTTTAGAGCTCATCATAGCACTGAAACAGCTCTGGTGAAAGTCACTAATGATATTCTCATGGCCTCAGATAATGGACTTGTATCTGTGCTCGTCCTGTTGGATCTTAGTGCTGCATTTGATACAGTTGACCATAATATTCTTTTAGAAAGACTTGAATATTTTGTTGGAATTAAAGGAACAGCACTAGACTGGTTTAAATCTTATCTATCTGATCGAATTCAGTTTGTTTATGTTAATGATAAATCTTCAACACGCTCAAAGGTTACTGTTAGGTTTAAACACCAAACACCTTATTCAGCAACCTGCACAAAGAAAGACACAGAGAATTGAGTATAATTTACTTGCAAGGAGAGGGGATCAGAGACTGCATTCAGTTACAATCTCCAACCCACTCTGAAGCAGTCTCTGCTCTCCAAGCTTTTTATTTGGAACGCCCTGGTTACAATGTGGTTTCAACCGCTAAAGGGAAGGGGGGTCAACAGAAGCCAGTTGAAACCATAACTTTCGTACAACATCATACAACATCATAAGATAAGGAAAGTTCCTCTCCACATCCGGTGTGTGCAACTCTGCGCAGCTCTCCGAGTTTCACAACATTAACCCAGCTTTGACCTCAACATCCTCCTGCACAAACTGACAGCAAAACATTAGTAATCATAGCAAGCAAAGTTCACTCTTTGTAATATAAGTAAGATAGAGATAACAAATGTATATAATATGATTAAAGTAGAATAACTTATGTACAATTAATCCAACATTTCCCTCCTGTTTATTCACTTTAAGCTATTTATTTTATCATTTAATAGTTACTTCTTTTCAAGATTTTCAACTATGAAATCATTTTTAGCTGTAAAGGGTACACTCAAAGGTACTTTAAGCTGGTGGGTTATTGTCGTTGGGATTAGGATAAAGGTCAGGAAAGTGTAAAGAGGTTTCATCCTCTTGCTGTCTTCATCATCCGATGGGTGTTCCTCAGTGGACATGAGGGCATACATTTCTGTTTTCATGGGTTGTATTGCTGTGGTAATTAGTCTATTTAGCAGCGCTCTAATACATGGAATACAACAACATCCACATAAGGTCAGGATGGCGGCAAATACAGCTATAGACATTAAAATAGAAACTACCAATTGTTTGTATTTACCAAAAATGTCTCCAAATCCGTCCCACAATTTTGTGTCAACTCCAGAATGGTCTTTCATTTTGCTGTTAAGAGAGCGAAGGCCTTCAAGGGCCTTTGTGAGGCTGCCATCAGCAGCGGTGTTGTTGGGAATAAAGGCGCAACACTGATCTCCAAAAATAGAGCACACACCACCTTTTTCAGCTAACAACATGTCAACAGCAATACGGTTCTGGAAAGCCATCAGAGAGGTAGCTGACAATTGTTCATGAACAGCGGAGAAGCCTTGTTCTGTTTTATTTCCCAGCCTCTGGACGTTATAGTGGATGTAATTTATTCTGTCTACATTTTTGTTTATAGTGCACCACCAGCATAAGATAGATTCAAATCCTGCAGTAACTTGATTCGCTAGTTTATACTCATCTGGATCACCTCTGGGTACCCCAATGCTGTCAATATAAGTAGGGTCATCTCCACTCCACGCGTTTTTCAGATGCCCTCTTCCTTCTAGTATGCCATGTGTGAGGTAAAATGCTGTTTACGGTCGTTAAAAATTCATCCATTGTGAGTGATGTAATAGAAACAGGTAAAATCAAAGTGACCGCAGCACACAATCCAGTGGTGTTGTATGGAAGTCTGTCAAACAATCTGTCATCTGTTTTAAGCGGTCCATTAATATTTTGAATTTTTATCTGTTCACCTTGGGCAGAAGTAAGAATCCCTTGTATCTCATCTCCTTCTTGTGTAATATTTGCGGGGCACAAATACAATGTCCAACATGGATCGGTTCCAGCAGACCGTGCACATATAAATGAGGAAGAACAGCCTTCCTTCTCAAAGGGTTCTGCTGTGGAGTTTATCGTCATAGTGAAAACTTTGGAGTCATGGTTAACAGTGAACCCTGATATTCTACTCATCCATTTCTTAGCTAAAGATGTCCATCCATATGATCCTTTCTTCCACTGTCCAGTGGTTCTAAAAACGTCTCCCCAACTCTTTTGAGTTCTTTGAACTACACGGGGATATAGGTAGAAATCATAACCTCGCCAGACTCCTGGGTCAATTTTGAATCTTTGTGAGAATGTTTGAAAAGGAATAGTCACTACACTGATTACTCTAGTAGAGTTATAGCAGAGATAGACGTCCCTTTACAAATAGCTGGATCATGAGGGCAACAAGAATCCTTGCCCTGAGTCAGAGCTAAAGACAAAACTAATATGAGTAGTCGCAACATTATCTAGGTTCAAACTTCAAAAAGTTTCCTATAGGTAATCTTTCACACAATGGTCTACTTCCTATGACCTTTCGGCAGAGTTGTGGACAATCTTCACCAGTTTGAGATGGTTGTATACTAAAAATACAACTCCCTTTGTACGATGGACTTCCTCTGAAGGTCGGTGAAGGAGACCAAATGTGTATTTTATAACAGGCAACACAGTAGGATTACTAGAATGCTAAACACTATAGTAAGGTTCTACAGAATAATTAAGAGAGTGATTTTATCCATTAATCATCTGATCTATCTATCACCTTTTTACAGTGTGACAAGTGGATCCATGTGCTTCTTTCAGCTATTTTCAATGCAGTTGGAGTGGTCAACAAAACCTGATAGGGTCCTTCCCACTTAAGTGAATACCAATGTTTCTTCCATGGTCTTTCTTAGTCTGTTTTTAAACATTACAATTTATTCATTCCACAAGTCCTGCGCTCTGTGGATGATATCCACAATAATTTTTTAAATCAATGTGGAAGGCTAATCCTATTTTGGACACTATTTAATTTACAAAGTAAGAATCATTCTCACTATATATTTTCTCTGGAATGCCATATCTTGGTATTATATCTTTACAGAGTGCTTTTGCTACTGTAAGGGCATCAGGGTTTTTTATTGGAAATAGTTCAATCCATTTAAAAAACAAATCTATTATAACTAAACAGAATTTTTTACCTTCGCTTGGATTTAGTTCAATAAAATCCATATATATGAACTGGAAAGGATAAATAGATTTAGGGAAAGCACCTTTTTTAGGTCTTAAATTTCCTTGAAAATTATGTTTAGCACATATTAAACACGCTTTACAAAAGTTTTTTGCATAGGATATAAATCCATATGCTGTATAATGATGCTCAATCAATCCTACCATCCCTCCGTTTGAGATATGAGTAAAATCATGACTCAATATAGCAGCCCATTTGTATAAGTTTTTTGGAAGGATTGGTTTATTTGCTGGTCAGGTGTAAATCCCCTCTTTTAATTGTGCTCCTTTTCTTTTCCATTGTTCTTGTTCTTGTTTAGGAGCTTGCTGCTACATGTCTTGTAATATGTCATTTTTTAGTGGATTGTCTGTTAATGTTAGTACTGTTATTTCTTTTAAAGCAGCTTCTTTTGCTATTTTATCTGCAAAGGAATTTCCTTTTGAAACTGCATCTGTTCCGGATGTGTGGGCTGCACATTTGCATATTGCAAGCTGCTTTGGCAGTTGCACTGCTTGTAGAAGTTCTTTCAGCAAATTGGCATGAGTCACTGGTTTTCCGGTTGATGTTATCATGCCTCTGTTTTTCCAGTGTTGTGCAAACGTATGTGTTGTAGCATAAGCATATTGACTATCTGTCCAGATAGTTACCTTTTTGTCTTTCATAAGTTTGCATGCTTCAGTGAGAGCAATCAGTTCTGCTGCTTGTGCAGAGTAATGTTGTGGTAAGGCTTCCGCTTTTAGCACAGCGGTATGTGTCACTACAGCATAACCAGTTCTCGTTTTCCCTTTTTCATCTTTTTAGAGGAGCCATCAACAAATAATGTTTCTCCTTCTGACAAAGGAGTGTCTTTTAAATCTGGCTTACTTTTAGCAGTTTGTTCAGCCAGAGCCTCACAATCATGGGATTCCCCATCATCTGGTGTGGGGATAAGTGTTGCTGGGTTCAGCACCGTGCAGCGTTCTATTTTTAAATGCGGCTGTGACAGGAGTATAGACATGCATGAGAGGTGTCTGACTGGGGATAGAAAAGTCATTTTTGTTTGTAAAAGCAGAGCAGACACCGAGTGAGGAACTTTTAATGTCAGTGGATGGAATAATACTATGTCAGCACTGGACGTTACTGCTAATGAAGCAGCTATCACTGCTCGCACACAATGTAGAAGTGCACATGCTACAGCATCTAATTTAGTAGAATAGTATGCTACTGGCCTTAATTTATTTCCATGCATTTGAGTTAAGACTGAGGTCATAAAATGACCTTTGCAGTCCACCATTTGTACAAACTTTTTCTCATAGTCTGACAGGGCCAACGTGCAGCTGCTCACCATAGCCTGCTTAATGTTGCAGAAGGCCGCTTCTGCTTCAGGTATCTATTTTAGTTTATCTGACATTTTCAGTTCCTCTTTATACATAAAAAGTTTTAACGGTGCAGTTTTTCCTGCATAATTTGAACTCAGAGGTGTGTGGGGTATGGGTTCTTTTATTGTGGTTCTGCAGGCTCCTGTATCACACAAAATTTAACAGGAATGCCCTGGACCATCAGAACTATTTCTGGCCTATATTTTTCTTCAAAAATCAAATCCTCAAGTTTAATAAATCCATGTTTTTATCTTCTATTTCTTCAATAGAGAATGGTTGCTCATCTAGTCATGCTGAGCTCCCTGCATTTTTTGGGTTACTTCGACAGTGTCTAGCCATGTGGCCTTCTTTTCCACATGACCAACACGCTCTGGAATTATCGGTTGAGTGTGATCCAAACCCTCTTCCCCTTCCATGGCCTCGACCTCTGCCTCGGCCTCTACCTCTGGACTGCTGATAAAACACAGTCTCCTCCTCCTCCTGATAAAACATGGTGGATTCTTTGTTATTCTTTTTGCTTTCTTCACTTTCTCGGCATGCAGGGCGTGATTTATATAATTTTGGAGTGTTCCCCCACTCATTTCTATGTGGTGACGATCGACCCACCCCTTCATTTCTGGCAGAGACCCCGCATGGAGCGCATTTTTTAGTTGTTGTTTAAATGGCCCGTCTTCATTGTCTGCATAAGGAAATCCACTATGTGCTCTGAATATCTTCTCCATTCTCACCCTGTATTCATCAAAGGGTTCGTCGGATCTCTGCTTACATCTTCCTATTTCTGTGTAATTTGCTCTTCTGTGGTATCTGATTCTGATACGAGCAATCAGACGCTCAACTGCTGTGGTCAGATCGTCAGAATCTGGGGGGTAAGGAACTGGAGGATCGACACCTGTGGTTGGTATAAAATCGCCTTTCACGTGGTGCCATTCTGGCCCTAATTGGCACATCCAGACCTGCTGAACCTCAACTCCATTTAAATGGTAAGACCTCCTAAGGTTTTCCATTTGGAGTATGCACTCCTCCACATCTTCTTTGGGTGAAGGGATTCCTTCTACTGCCTTTTTAACATCCTTCTGTGTCCAGGTCCTATATACCATAACTGTGGCGGGCTGGCGGGCTTGGCCAGCTAATGGATTGGGCAGTTCAATTAGAGGATAAAGTTCCTCCTCATCTGTTTTTTGTCTAATAAGTGTTTTAGGGGTTTGTGGGGACAGTACATTACCAATTCCTGACACCAAATCCTTTGTCCATTCAAGTCTGTACCCACGTGATCTAGTAAGTGGTTTGTCAAAGGCCTGTGATGAAATCACAGGTGAAGAGTCAACCTGTTGCAGGGCGGTGTATTTGGGTGGTTCTTCTGGGGGAAGTGGGGCTGAGGGGCCGGCTACAGCTCCCCCACCCTGTCCTGCTTGTGGAAGATTCTGGATTTGATGCATAAGATTGGAATAAGGCCCCACATACTCATTGTCTTCCTTCCTATGAAACATAACTGACTTTTCTTTCTCTTTTTCCTTCTCTTCACGTTCTTTTTCTTTCTCTTTTCTCTGTCTCTCCTCCCTTTTCTCTCTGTCCTGCTAACTTCATCCACACCATTGTTTGACTAAAACCTTCTTTGGCCATCAGGGTGTCTTTATTTTTGGTTTTAGTTTTTATTTTTTGTTGTAATTCTTTTACGTTTTTGGTGCTCAATTTACCATTAAAACCATATTTTTTATCCAGTAACACAACGGCTCTACCGCGGCTGGGTCATCATTTTCAACTGCTTTCCAATCTTTACACTGGAGTTCTTCCAATGACTTCCATAATTTTCCTTTACTTTGCCCTTTTCCCATTTTGAACTAAATTTGGGCCCAGTGGGTTTTCAACACCTGTCGTGTTCTAAACACTGGGGCTTCAGACAAGATGGTGATCAACTACCTTTGTGGTAAAACTCACTTCAACCCTTGCAGGTGGAGTTTTCTTGTCTACAAACATCCACAAAAGCTCACCATTTAACCCTTGTCTTTTTGGTATGAAATACAGATATCTAGTGATATCTATATTTCCTTTCACACACAAACACACACACACACACACACTGCGCAGTTAACTTTTACTTTATTCCCGTTTTCTTTATTTTAAACACAGAGGACGCCGCCATCCTATGCAGAATTTAACTAGTTTAAAACTAGGGGAGTCTGTCCTCCCGCGGACTTTAACTGTTTTAAAATTTCTGTTTTACCTGATAGAGTCTAGAATTGTCAGGGTTTTAGTACGCTGAGAGGACTTCGCCGTCCTTCACTTCTATCTTTTTTTTTTTTTTTTATAATTTACTCACTCCTTATTAAAAGAAAAACTACTCACAATTCTCTGCGTCCTCGAAATGCTTCAACCGTCGGACCCCAGCTTGTAAGGGAGAGACCAGTCCCGTAAAGGGTCTGTTTGCTGCGGCCGCAGACTTGTCTGGATCTCACTCACCTGCTGGGGGTCGTCGGGTATCTTGCAATCCGGCTCGAAGGACCATTTAAATGTTAGGTTTAAACACCAAACACCTTATTCAGCAACCTGCACAAAGAAAGACACAGAGAATTGAGTATAATTTACTTGCAAGGAGAGGGGATCAGAGACTGCATTCAGTTACAATCTCCAACCCACTCTGAAGCAGTCTCTGCTCTCCAAGCTTTTTATTTGGAACGCCCTGGTTACAATGTGGTTTCAACCGCTAAAGGGAAGGGGGGTCAACAGAAGCCAGTTGAAACCATAACTTTCATACAACATCATACAACATCATAAGATAAGGAAAGTTCCTCTCCACATCCGGTGTGTGCAACTCTGCGCAGCTCTCCGAGTTTCACAACATTAACCCAGCTTTGACCTCAACATCCTCCTGCACAAACTGACAGCAAAACATTAGTAATCATAGCAAGCAAAGTTCACTCTTTGTAATATAAGTAAGATAGAGATAACAAATGTATATAATATGATTAAAGTAGAATAACTTATGTACAATTAATCCAACAGTTACCTGTGGAGTACCACAGGGATCAGTGCTAGGACCAATTCTCTTTACTTTATACATGCTCCCAATTGGTAGAGTTATTAGACAGCATGGGATTAATTTCCACTGTTATGCTGATGATACCCAGCTATATCTGTCTATAAATCCAGATGAAGCTAGCCCATTGCATAGATTACAGGCATGTCTGAAGACATAAAAACCTGGATGACTCTTAACTTTCTGCTTCTGAATGCAGACAAAACAGAAGTTATAGTCTTTGGACCAGAGTCTCTGAAAAAGAAGCTGATTAGCCAGTCACTTCATTTGGATGGGATTAAACTGATTTCAGATAATAAAGTAAAAAATCTCGGTGTTATTTTTGATCAGGACCTGTCATTTAAATCCCAGATCAAAGAGGTTGCTAGAATTTCCTTCTTTCATCTGAGGAACATCTGAGGACATTGCAAAAATTAGAAATCTCCTGTCCAGGGGTGATGCTGAGAAACTAGTCCATGCATTTGTTACTTCAAGGCTGGACTATTGTAATTCTTTACTATCAGGAAGTCCACAAACTGTAGTTAAAAGCCTTCAGCTGATCCAAAATGCTGCAGCCAGAGTTCTGATGAAAATTAAAAAGAGAGATCATATCTCTCCTATCCTGGCTTCTCTTCATTGGCTTCCTGTTAAATCCAGAATAGAATTTAAAATCCTCCTTCTCACATATAAAGCCTTAAATGGCCAAGCTCCATCTTATATCAGAGATCTGATTGTTCCTTATGTTCCTAACAGAGCACTTCACTCTCAATCTGCAGGTTTACTAGTGGTTCCTAGAATTTCTAAAAGTAGAATGGGAGGCAGATCTTTTAGTTATCAGGCTCCTCTCCTGTGGAACCAACTACCAGTTTTAGTCCGTGAGGCAGACACCCTGTCTACTTTTAAGGCTAGGCTTAAAACTTTCCTTTTTGATAAAGCTTATAGTTAGGGTGGCTCAGGTTATCCTGAGCTGTCTTTAAAGTTATGCTGCTATAGGCTTAGACTTTTGGAGGACATAGGGACCCCCATTTCATCATTCTGCTTCATTCTCTCTCTGTTCTCCTATTCTGCAGAATCTGTTAGTTCAATCTCTAACCTTCTGCTCTCTCTGCTTTTCCTCAGAGTAGCTTTGCCTCGTCTGTTCCTGTTTGGCTGTGACGTCATCCAGGAAAGAAACATCAGCTGTGCTGCTTCCATCAACACCCTTGTTTGTAGATGTTGGAGATCGGCCTGTTTTCCAGTGGGGTCCTGTTTCTCTGGCCGTGGCTGGGTGGATGTGCTCTCTTCATCCTCTGGCATGGGAGCTGCCTTGGAGCTCGTCTGCCTGGCTGTGTGTTTCCTGGATGGGGCCACCTTTTACAGCTGCTTTTTGTATCTCTGCTTCTGTCTCCTTGAACCCCAGTCGGCCTCGGCAGATGGCCGCTCACACTGACCCTGGTTCTGCTGGAGGTTTCTTCCTGTTAAAAGGGAGTTTTTCCTCTCCACTGTCGCTACAAGCATGCTTAGTGTGAGGGATTGTATTTAATTGAATGAGTCAATGCAATCAACTGGTTTTCCTTAGATAGAAAACTTTGTATCAATTTGACTGTATGATCTGGTTGAACTGTAAAGTGCCTTGAGATGACATGTGTTGTGAATTTGGCGCTATATAAATAAACTGAATTGAATTGAATTGAAAATTGAATTATTATTACAAGGACATTTGATTTGAATTGGCATCAATATTAATACAACCAAAATGCTTGCACACATAAAAATGTCTGCAATTTATTTCTGCATAAAATGATAGTTAGGTTGTTTGTATGAGTTTGAAATGGATTGTCAAATGTAGTTTTTACAGAGACTTAGTTTTTGTTAAGGAAAAAAAGAAACTTATATGCTACTTATACACTTGGAATTCCTGTTATGCTGTGCATATATCCTGACATTGTATTAATTTCTGTTCCAGATTGAAGATACACCACCACCAACAACCACCCAGAAACAATGACAGGCCAGCTAAAGCTGGAAGGAAAGCACTTTTGTTGTTTTTTAACAACATTGACCTCAAATCTATTTATTTTATTATTGTATGTGAACTAGCTTTAAACAGCCAGCACTTGTGTAAAGTTCATAATTGTTTATTTGTTTCCTTTGTCAGGTGTATTTTATTTGTTTTAATGAAAGCATTTGTGTTTGTGTCTTTGAACCTTAACAATGTTCAAAATAAATATGCAAATATTGTCAGAACATCTTCCATGTCTGCATGTGTTCCTTAAAATTGGGTTTTTTATCAAAAAGATGAGAGAAAATGTTGAAATAATTTTAGGAAATCTTAAACGTTATCTGCTGACAAAAAAGTAAAAGGTTAAAATTATGTCCTGACTAAACTAGACTAAAATGTTGACAGTTTTTGTTGACTAAAACTAAACTAATAAAATTATGTTTTCTTGGACTAAAATAAAGACTAAAATGCTCTGACTTATAGTCGACTAAAACTAGACTAAATAAAAATGCGATGATGTCGACTAAATGTGATAAAAACTAACAAACGATAATGAAACTGGACTAAAACTAAAACTAAATTTAAAAATGGCTGCTAAAATTAACACTACCACCGACACATCCACATATGGGCAATTCCCCACTAATTTAGTAGTGGCCCCTTGATCTTTTTGAGCTGACCCCACTGCATTGGCCCCCGACAGCAGGGTGTGCTAGTTTAAAGCTGGCTGATTGACAGAGGCCCCTCTGCAAAATCGGGCTACATGACCCGATTGTTTGCATGTCATACAAATGGGCCTACCTTCCTCATCCAACTGGTAGCTGGTGGGACGGTCCTGGTTCCGTTTCCCCCGAGGATATGGAGAGTTGGCCCTGGGTCTTACTGATGTTCGTGCGGAACCAGTTGGTTGCTGGTCTTTGATTAACTCACGGGCAAGGTCCTTTATCTGGGTCTTCACCTCCTCACTCAGCTCCTTCTTCAGCTCCTCTTTCCACAAGTTATTCTGTTGGTGAGGATGAAAGCATTAGGATCTCTTACCGCAGCACATGTCACTTCAGGCCATCTTGGACTTTGTTCTTCTTCCAATAGAAGAGCCTCCTGTTGAACAGCACTGAAGGTTGCATCAGGGTCCAGGCGCACAACCCGTTTTAACATCCGAAGGTGGGTATCAGTGGGTGCTTCTGTTACATCATGCTTACATAATTTTTGGTACAGCTCTCTCAACCGCAGCTCATATTCCTGAACAGGCTCGCCCAGTTTCTACACACAACCAAAAATTTGTGACCGTAAAGCAGAGATGGGGACCTTCTTTGTATACAAGTCATCTAGAACCGAAAATATTTTCGTCACCCTATCACGTTCATCATCACAGAGCACATTAATTTGACGTCTGGGTAAACCGGAAAGGGCACCAATCAAAATCTTTCCCTTATGTGATTCAGGTAAGTCATTTGCCTCTAACAGACCTTGCATTTGCTCCTTCCATTCATTATATTTAGCATCATTTTGCCCTTCGAATTTAGGGATCCATGGGGCACCAGGATAAATAGGCATCATCATTAAAAAAAAAATAAATAAAAAAAATAACAATAAAAAATCTTTTGTTTTCCCCCTTAAAAAAAATCTATTAAAACACTGCTCACAATCCCACAGCCCTACCAGCAACGCCAGATTATGTGGCACCCCGGAGAGGTGGGATCATCCAAAAGTAAACCAAAATAGACTGCGGTGATAGTGAGAAGAGTCTTAAAAGTTTAAATAGATTAAAAGTTCAATAATGGATTTTTTTTTTTAAAAAGAGTTCGCTTAAAAAAAGTTCACTAAATAAAATAAGTTAAAAGGTAAAAAGATTTTTAAAAAATGCAGGGTAGTCAGGAACAGCAGAGTCAGTGGACAGTCTGTAAAAAGGGTGTACTCTTAGCTGATGCGATGGAGCATGCGGTCCTCTCTCCAACACGCCGGGCCGTTCTCTCTCTCTCCATCACGCTGGGCTGTCCTCTGTCCAACACGCCGGGCTGTCCTCTCTCCAAGACATGAAACCAACTTCAAAATAAAACACACAGAGCCACATTACCACACTGGGTAGATTTGGGTTTGGCCCGAAATTTATGGCTTGGATTCGTCTATTGTATTCATCCCCCAAGGCTGCAGTAATAACTAATAATTTATGTTCACAGTATTTTCCTTTATCTAGGGGCACGCGTCAAGGGTGCCCACTAAGCCCACTACTGTTCATATTAGCAATCAAGCCCCTGTCAATTAAACTTAGAACAACACCATCCATACATGGCGTTATAAGAATGGGGGTGGAATATAAAGCCTCCTTGTATGCTGATGACCTTTTCATTTTCTTATTGGACCCGTTATCCTACAAATCTGAACTCTTAAAGATTCTAGCGGATTTTGGTGGTTTTTCAGGTTATAAAATCAACTATTCAAAAAGTGTGTGTTTTCCCATCAATGATCAAAGCAGATTCCAGACATAGACTTGCCATTCTGTATATCACATTCTGGTTTTAAGTACTTAGGAATAAATATCACCCCATCTTTTTCTGAACTGTTTAAAGCCAACTACATTCCCATTATGGAAAAACTAAAATCTGATCACCAGAGATGGAGTGCTATTTATCTTTCTCTAGCTGGGAGAATCAACTGCATCAACATGAATGTGCTGCCTAGATTTTTATATCTGTTTCAAAGTATCCCAGTTTTTTTTAACCAAAATCCTTCTTCCGTTCAATTGATACCCTACTCTAAAATTTTATATGGGGAGGCAAATCTTCAAGACTTCGTAGAACATTGCTTGAAAGGCCAAGAAAAGGGGGTGGGCTTGCTCTCCCAAATTTAAGGGTTTAATATTGGGCAGCGAATCTGCAAAAAATAATTTACTGGTTTCAAGCTCCAGACACAGGTTGGTGCAGTGAGGAGGCAAAACTCTGTAGTCAGTCATCGCTCCCCGCACTGTTAACAACAAAACTCCCTTTCTCCCCATCACGTTTTTCCTCAAGTCGGGTGGTGCGTTCAACATTAAGAATTTGGATACAGTTTAGGTAGGCATTTAAATTGTCTGACCTTTCCATGTTAAGTCCTATATGTAATAACCACCTTTTCCCAGCTGCCAATCTTGATGTTACATTTGCACAATGGGACACCAGGGGTCTTAACACATGCAAGGTTTTTTTTATAGATAAAACTTTTCCTACTTTCACAGCCTTGGCCAATAAACACTCTATTCCTAAATCCAGTTTTTTCCAATATCTTCAGATCCGCCACTTTATTCAAATGCACAACCCATCATTTCCTCAATTACCTAAGGAGTAAAAATTGGATGTTATGTTAAAGACCCCCATACATTTAAAGGGCCAAATCTGTAATATATATAACTTAATTATGTCATTTAGTAACGTATCAACAGCCAACATCAAGACAAAATGGGAAGAAGAGTTAGGGATAGTCGTTTCAGAAGAGACCTGGGATAGAGCTCTTAATCTTGTGAACGATACTACTGTACTTCTTGTTTGCGTCTCAATCTGATTCAGTTTAAAATTCTCCACAGTACTCTCTATAGCAAAGTCAGGCTGGCCAAAATATACCCTGAAATAGATGGAGCGTATGATCGCTGTAGAGCTACCAACGCAGACTTAGCTCATATGTTTTGGTCGTGCTCAAAGCTGAAAGAGTATTGGAATTCAGTATTTGGGATTTTAAACGATGCGTTTGGTCTACATCTAAAACCTGGTCCTTTAATGGCTATTTTTGGGGTTGACTCTGCGATTTCTAGAAAGGAAAATGTTATTGCTTTTGCAACTCTGATTGCTCGAAGGAGAATACTTTTAGAATGGAAATCCCAATTTCCACCTAAGGCAGCAATGTGGCTCTCGGATATGATGATGTTCCTAAAAATCGAAAAAGTGAAATATTTTTTGAAAGGATCAACCAAAAAATTTTACAAAGTATGGGACCCTCTATTGGGTTATATTGATAAACTTACAAATCTCCCTTCTCACTAGTAAACAAGTCTCAATGTAAAATGTTTTCATTTTTGGATAACAATCTCCTTTTTTTATTTTTATTTTTTAATATTTAGTTATTTTTATTTTCCTGTCGGCACAGGGGTTTCTGGGGTTAAATGGGATTTATAGGAATATAAAAATGTTGAAATGCTGTTTGATTCTTGTACATGGTCAAAACAATTGTAACAACTGCAAAACACTACAATTTGAATGGCGTTGTACATCTGTTTTAACAACAATAAAAATATGAGAAAAAAAATAAAAATAAAATAAAAAAGAATACGTATAAAATGAGCAATGACATACACTATAGATCACTGTAGTGCCTCCAAACTTGTAGGATACACAGATAATCTCATCTGGATCATACTACAACTCTTACTTTGGGAAGATTGGCCAAACTTTATTTTTGGAGATTTTTTCTTTGTTATTATAAGCATATAATAGCCAATAATTACTTATGACTTAGACAGATTTATTTTGTTATTTTGCATACACAAGTATAAACAAAAAGAAATTTCGTTTAGAACAGCTCTAGACAATTTCATATTTTAAAGTGCAGTCTTGAAAACAGTAATAAATACATAAAAAATAGTTATATAAACATATGACTATATATTTACAGTTCTAACATTCTTTTTTTTTCTTACTTTGGTAAGATAGGCCGAACTGTGTTTTTGGAGATTTATTCATTGTTATTATAGGCATATAATAGCCAATAATTACACTATAGATTATTGTTGTGCCTTAAAACCTGTAGCACACATAGATAACCTCATCTAGTTCATACTGCAACTCTTACTTTGGGAAAATGTGCTAAACTCTATTTTTTAGATTTTTTCATTGTTATTATAAGCAGGCCAGGTGCGCAATCTCTAGTATTGTGTGCACTGCACAAAGTATAACTGTCACAAATGCAGGAAGGACTCACCTTGGGTTTGTGAAAACTGCTAAAAGGGACAATTGTAGCTTCATATGTAGAGCTTTTCCTTGGGTGAAATAAATGTTACTGCTATACTGAAATCATACTGTTTGTCATTTTCTAAGCTGAAATGTTGAATGACATGAAAAGACAGGAAAAAGACTAAATACAACAATTCTCTGAGTTGTTCTTTCTTTCACATAGTGAGCTTTGCAATATAAATGAGTCTGTTGGTGAATGGACAATATAAATAGGCTCTGCCTTGTTGGAAAAGCATGGTTATGACCTGTGCTCAGCTCAGGAACTAGGACCCCTATAATATCTGGTTGTTCAATAGGTCTGCCTAAATAAAAGATTTACATATGACTCATCAATATATTCCTGCAAAAAGGTCTGATGTTGCAGGGGCAGGTAATGAAAAGTGCTTGGAGCATGCTCTGGTTCTGATGCCAGTTTGTTTCAGCCTTTATCCAGTCTCATGTAGAAGGGCTGGTCATGTCACAGGTTATTTGCATTACAACAAGGACACTTAGCAAGGTAGAGTGAATACACAAACTTGAAGAGGGGAGGGAGGGGGGCTTGTAGGAAAACTGAATTTCTCCGGGACATCTGGAGTCAATCAATCACACTCCAGCATCTCCACAATACCAAAGACCAGAGAGCTGTGTAAGGACATCAGGGATAAAAATATAGACCTGCACAAGGCTGGGATGGGCTACAGGACAATAGGCAAGCAGCTTGGTGAGAAGGCAACAACAGTTGGTGCAATTATTAGAAAAAGGAAGAAATACAAAACAACGGAAAATCTCCCTCGGTCTGGGGCGCCATGCAAGATCTCACCTCGTGGAGCAGCATTGATCTCGAGGAAGCTGAGGAATGAGCCCAGAACTACATGGCAGGACCTGGTCGATGACCTGAATAGAGCTGGGACCACAGTCTCAAAGAAAACAATCAGTAACACTCTACGCCAGGGGTCTCAAACCGGTTCCAGAAAGGGCCGTGAGGCTGCAGGTTTTCTTTCCAACCAATCAATAGCACACCAGACTCCATTCATCTCATCAACGGAGTGCAATCTGAACATGATGACTTAATGAGATGAATGGAGTCTGGTGTGCGATTGCTTGGTTGGAAAGAAAACCTGCAGCCACACGGCCCTTTCTGGAACCGCTTTGAGACCCCTGCTCTACCCGGTCAAGGATTAAAATCCTGCAGTGCATTCAAGTGCCCTTCCTCAAGCCAACGCATGTCAAAGCCCGTCTGATGTTTGCAGATGACCATCTGAATGACCCAGAGGAGGAATGGGAGAAGGTCATGTGGTCTGATGAGACAAAAATAGAACTTTTTTGGTTTAAACTCCACTCGTCATGTTTGGAGGAAGAAGAATGATGAGTACAACCCCAAGAACACCATCCCAACCGTGAAGCATGGCGGTGGAAACATCATTCTTTGGGGATGCTTTTCTGCAAAGGGGACAGGACGACTGCACCAAATTGTGGGAAGGATGGATGGGGCCATGTATCGTGAGATTTTGGCCAACAACCTCCTTCCCTCAGTAAGAGCACTTAAGATGGGTCTTGGCTGGGTCTTCCAGCATGATAACTACCCAAAACACACAGCCAGGGCAACTAAAGAGTGGCTCCGTAGGAAACATCTTAAGGTCCTGGAGTGGCCTAGCCAGTCTCCAGACCTGAATCCAATAGAAAATCTTTGGAGGGAGCTTAAAGTCCTTGTGGCCCAGCGACAGCCCCAAAACCTGAAGGCTCTGGAGGAGATCTGTATGGAGGAGTGGGCCAAAATCCCTGCTGCAGTGTGTGCAAACCTGGTCAAGAACTACAGGAAACCATAGGCGGATCTACTGGGGTGGCATAGGGTGGCAAATGCCTCCCTAAATGACAGCCTTGCCACCCCTGCTGCCACCCCAGTTGGCGGTAGGGGTGCAAGGCTTATAAATTATGGATAATTTGAGAATTACGACCGCTAATTTCCAATGACTGCAGTGAATGCAGCACGAGATGACGATAGAGCGACTGACACTGATTTGTTTTGAAAACCGAATGAGGCAAAGCGAGGGAGCCAGGGGTCATGGAGAGAGGAGACACGGGATGAAACAGTGAAAAACTGATTAACTATCTATCGGGAAATTAAATCATAATGAAAGCACAATGTTGCTAGCATAGCTGCAATGCTGATTATGAGATGATAAAAATCAGGTTGCAGAACGTTATTTCTCCAACTATGATGATAGTTAGGCCTGACGTCTCAGCCTCATAAAGATATATTTGCGGTAAACTATGACAGAAAAGAGACGATCAGTTTGGTTGAACTCAAATCAAAACGCACAAAGGCATTGGATCTAAATACATTTGTGAAGCGTTTTGCTGAGCAACATGGAAATCGCTGCATTCAGCTGTTATAGTCATGTCAACATTACGTTATGCTCTCTGGTGAGCCTTTACAGAGCTGCTACATTTTGTTTTGGCACCTGAGAAAATCTGATATTTCCTTTAATAAAACCAAAAGTGTTAAAAGTAAAGTAAAAAATGTGATACTGGTGTAAATCCTGCTCAATATGAAGCAGTATTGTTTCATACTATATATAGTATGAAACTATCCAGAAATGACCTGTATGAACCTACTCACAAAATGTTTTGTACTTTTTCAGACTGGAAGCAAAATGTATTTTTATGTTGCTTCTTTTCAGATTTGTGGAGATTTTAATGTAACATACAGTACCTGCCTTTTTGTTGATTTGTTGATACAGCAGCTCTATCTACAGCATATTTACATGCATGAAATGTCCCTTTCATGTTGCCGTAACTGCTGTATGTCAAGTTACTGAGGAACAAATGTGGTAAATGTGAGTTCAGAGTAAACATTACATAGATGTCTGGTACCTTGTTCGGGTGCCTTGACCCATTTATATCTACTGTGTAGTTATGCTCACTTTAGTCCAGCTCAGTCCATAGATCTCTGATGGGAAACTTTTTCTTTCTATAGTTTCTTCTTGTGCAAATGCTGCAAAGCTGCCTCTCTGACAGTCAATCTCACACATCTGTGACTCAGCACCTGTGTCTTACCTTATTACCTTTCCTGTGATAATGCCCCTCTAGAAGTAGTGTTATCATTCTTCTATCTCCTATTAGGTGAGATCTCATTGTGCAATGTATTTCTAATAAGAACTGCTTCACATAAAAACACTTAGGGCCGGATTTATCAAGATCCAATTTTGCGTGCAGTAATTTGCGCTCGCAAACTGGAATTTTGCGCGAGGGGCTGAACCATGGTTTGCGGGTGATTTAACAAGAGTGATTGCGTAACTGGTGACAGGTGCAAAACTGTTGGAGACGCCCTATTTAAATGATGGTTTTGCGCGTTTTGTGGTTTGCGGCAAAGTAGTTTGTAGTTTGTGCAAACTAGTGCATTAAGAAAAAAAAAATATATATATATAAATTTTGGCAACCTTTATTCCCTAAGGTGGTATGTGGCTGAATTTCTATTTCACTGCGGTAAAAAAAAACAAACAAAAAAAACAGGTGTTTTGTATTGGCATGTAGAAAAAGGCACATACACAGCATTGGCATGTTGCTCCACAGGCGCAAGGAGGAGGTCGGGGTTCTCCGTTAGGGCGTAAGGGCGACATGGCATTTAGAACGTCGGACAGCACTTCTGAAAAACGAGATTCGGAGATCCCAGATGCAAAAAAGTGCAATGTTGCAAGGAGTTTTGTGATATCTGGTATTGCGTGGGTCCTCCTTGTGGCTGGCTCCAAATCCATTCGGAGTTCCCCCAACAGCTCCAAAATGGCAATGCTGGATAAACGATATGTTTTGATGATCGTTTCCTCGTTCATTCCAAAAATATTCACACGGAGTGAAAAAATGCGTTCTCTGCGTCTTGCTTCATTTCGATGTCTCCTTCTTGCGCAACCCACCGCTGCCATGTGTGCGCAATTACGCATACAGACCATTTGCACCTTCTTTTGAAACGTGTTAAATATAGAGTTAGATACCGTTAGCAAAATTGCTTTCAGGTTTAATAAATCACTTTGCGAGTGCTAAATTAATATATTTACATGTTCTCCTCCCACAAGACGCAATTTTGCGTGTAAACGCCCCATATTGCATATTCATTGCAGAAAAAGTACTAAATGGATAAGAGGCGCTATTTAGCACGTTTTAAAGACCAAATCATTTTAGCACGCTGTTGATAGATCAGTTTGTACATTTTTTAGCGTGCGCAGTGAAATAGCTCACGTTTTTATACACGCAAACCTTTGATAGATCCGGCCCTTACTGTGCATACTATTCTCACCAAACTGTGATAACTGTGGTTAAATTCAGTGTAAACAAATGCCATATGTTGCCACCCCTCAAAAATTCCTGCCTCCCTCTCGCCACCCCATAAATATTTTTCTAGATCCGCCCCTGCAGGAAACGTCTGATCTCTGTAATTGCAAACAAAGGTTTCTGCACCAAATATGAAGTTTCTTTGTTCTGGTGTATCAAATACTTATTTCACACAATAAAATGGAAATTAATTATTTAAAAATCATACATTGTATTTTTCTGGATTTTTGTTTTAGATTCCATCACTCACAGTTGAAGAGTACCTATGATAAAAATTACAGTCTTCTACAAGCTTTGCAAGTGGGAAAACCTGAAAAATCAACAGTGTATCAAATACTTGTTCTCCCCACTGTATATATATATATATATATATATATATATATATATATTTATATATATATGTGTGTGTGTGTGTGTGTGTACAACTGTGTGTTTGTATATGTTTGTAAAAACATCATTAAAATGTATGAGTGGCTGTTATTTGCAACATTTATACATCCTGTCTGAATATTATATTACTTTTAAATGCACTGAATTATTTGGTATAAAATTTATTAAAAATGTAATAAAATTTATTAAAGTTTTCAGAAAAAAACAATATGAAAATTAGTTAAATATTCAGCAAGTCATGGTTCACTAAAATTGATTCTGTGCCTGGTCAACACATTACACTGAGCAGAGCAGTCGACCGCCCCAAGATGGCGCCCAAAAATCTCGTCAGCCCCTATAGGCGAGCGGTCTACTCTGTATATGTCTATGTTTAAGACCATTAATATTCATTCATTTGTTCAGCTTCTAGTTCGTCATTAGTCAGTTTGGAAAATACCGTAATCAGTCAGACAGTAGACCAGATATATTAATTGAAATACAGCAAACACTTTACAGAATAAATATGATGGGGCAAGGTAAGGATAGATATTAATGTTAGTTTTAGTATAACAGAAATAAAGGGTATAATTAAACAAAAAACAAAACAAAAGAGAGGTGGCAAAAGTAATGGGAAGAAGAAAAGAAAGGAATTGGTTTTATAAAATCCAAAAGAGAATTGGACAAATGAGAAGAAAAGAAAGGAACAGGAGAGAAGAGAAGAGAGAATTATTTCCCCACTTAGAATCAGACACACAGGATTGAATAGGTCTTTAGTTTTAATAGGGAGACATCAGACAGGGAAATGTGATTGTGGGAAAGATGAGCCGGTGGAACATGTTATTTTGAGTTGTAGGGAATATTTGATTCAGAGAAACAAGTAAATTAGGAAAATATGAAAATGAAACATGACATTGTTGATTTACTGCAAAAGGAATCAGGAAGTGCAGGATATCAGGTTATATTTCAGTTTTTGAAACAGGATATAGGTTTTGTTTGTTTTTTGCCATGTGGTCCACGCTCCTTACCAGTTGGTGGCGGTAATGCTCACCTAACATTTTTGCCAAACGCCATAAAAATGTCAACAAGAAGAGGGAGAATCGTTTGTGACGTAAGCCGAAATGAAGGTAGCTTGTTACTGCACATAAATCCGCCTATTTAGCAGTTAAAAAGGTGTTGCGGTCCTACTCAAGTTATCTGGTGAGGACTTTTGTTTTGGTCGTAAGGTGATGCATCAGGAAGCAGACGAAGAAGAAACCTTGAATCAACATCCAGTAGTCTTCTTCGACCTGGAGACAAGCGGCCTGGGTAAGAAAGGATGAAGCAGAGAGAAGCAGACATTGATCAGGGATTTAATCCCAACTTTAACCACTCCCTTCCTAAACAATACAGCATCACAATAAAAGCAACTAAAACAGAATGTTTAAACAAATTCTGACCCTCTTATCTGTATATTTATATTATTTATGTGACTTGTTTTTCTTTTTATTAGTTTTTTTCCTTTTTACTCTTTCAAATACCAAACTTTTATTAATCTAAATGTGTTTTCTCTAGTATAATGTCCTTACACACCTGGCAGTCACTGGTTTCTTGTACAATTGATGAAAAAAATGATCCAAGATCTATGATCAAGTTGGAACAGCATCTCCTGAATAAATCTTTTATGTTTTGTTGCCTCTCAGCCTGGAAACTGTTTGAGGGTTTGCACCATTTTATTTTCAGATCTTACCTAAATCGTTTAAGAGGTTTATTGTATTTGTTATAAGAAACAGGACACAACATGTAATTGAAGTGTTCAGACTTTGACTAGGCCATTGCAGACATGTTACATGTTTTCTTCAGTAACTAGAGGTGATGGGGTTTCAGGGGCACATTAAAAATAGGATTTTTTAATTTTTTTTACAACCCAATGACTTTGGCCATTTCTCAGTTCACTAGAACGTGAGTTCAGACTCGTGTCCTCTCCAAGTACTTTCTTGAGAAGAACACAGGAAAGTCTGGACTTTGTGAGTACGTGAGCGTGCACCTTAAATAGGGGTCAATTGGAACAGATGGGTACTGATGACATCACCACACGCTCTGCTCGTCTAGAGCTGCATTTCACCTGTTATTAATAGTCTCTAAATAATAATAAATTCTTCCTTTTTTTATTTAGCGGGGGAATAACCCTGACCTTTTTGCACAGCTTGTTCCTCATGGTGTCGCATCTCTTGCTTCTTGCACTAAGGTAGAGTGTATTTCACTTATGTGACTTTTAAAGGTAATTTTTTGCACCAGATCTTTTTAAGGTCTTCTTAGCAAACAAGCAGTTTTCTGCTCTATACATAGCCATACTCTTCTCCCGCTTCTTCCGGGCAGCAGCATCAGCAGAGACTCCCAGACCTCCGTCTCCTCAGACTCCTCCTCCAGCTCTGCTGGAAGAAGCCCAGCTGAGAGACATACTCCCTGCAGTGTCCCCTGGGTCTCCTCACGGTGGGACATGCCTGGAACACCCTCTGAGGAAGGCATCCCAGGGGCATCTGAGCCTCCTCAGCTGACCTCTCTATGTGGAGGAAAGCGGCTCTACGCCTCTCCTTAATGACCGAGCTCCTCGCCCTATCTCTAAGGGAGAGCCCAGCCACCCTGCAGAGAAAACTCATTTCAGTTGTTTGTATCTTCCGTTCATGATACAAATACATTTTTTCTTTCAGGTAGCTTCTTGCATGGCTGTAGTTCCTCTTATTGGATTATTAAAGCCCTCAGTGGAACCAAAAGCAGTTTGAAGGGTTGTGTCTCCTCTGAGATCCATCCATGTCTTTCGCCGCAGAGCAAATGAGGCGCCATTCTGATCTCTGCACTGTTTCCTCTCCAGGTCAGGACTCTGAGATCATCCAGCTGGCAGCGGTGAGCGGGGGTCATTCACTCAACCTCTACGTCGTCCCCCGGTGTCGTATTCAGCGAGGAGCAGCCAGAGTCACGGGCTTTAAGGTCCGGAGGCAGAGGCTCTTCCTCCATCATCGGCTCGTCTTCACCAACACCCTCAAAGAGGTGGTGGTGTCCTTCATCACTTTCCTTCAAATGCTCGGTCGCCCTCTGATCGTCGGACATAACATCCGACGCTTCGACTGTCGGCTGCTGGCTCGGGCTCTGGACGACCTGAACCTGAGAGCTGCGTTTCAGGCTTCGGCGTCGGGCTTCGTTGACACCCTGCCGCTGGCTCGGGAGCTGCTGAGGGGCCACGGGCTGCAGAGTTTTGGCCAGGAGAACCTGGTCAGGGAGCTGCTGGGGATAAACTACAAGGCCCATGATGCTTTGGAGGATGTGAGAGCTTTACAGACGCTCTATAGTTTCCTTCAGCCAAGTCCAGACGTGCTCCGCACGCATACATTTACTTTGGACTCTATGGACAGCAAACCAGGTGTGCCAAGAAGCAAAAGGTAAAACCTCACATCAGCTGCAAGGATGGCGCCCCCTGGTGGAGCATTTTAAACAGAGGGAAGTCGATGCAGAGAAACCTAAAAACTGGACTCCTTCCTTCAGCTGCCTCCCAGGGTGCTTGGTTGGAGCCACTAAAGCAGGTTTCTCCTGACAGTGGAACCAAACAGAACACACTGCAGCACTTTCAGCACATCTCCCTGCTTTTGCATAGATGGTGGACAGTTTGAATACCGTTAGATATTTATTGTATTGCTCAGAGATGTTTGTTTACCAAGATGTTCATCTATTTATGAGCCGAAGCGGTTTTATGTACCTGATTGTTTCATTAAAAAAAAAATTCTCCCTAAACTTGAATAAAAATAAAAATTAGGTGAGAATTTAATAAATTCTCCTACGATCCATGGTCGGCTTCTTCACTGTGAAACATGCTGCTGGCAGAACCAGGCTGTGGGGACATGGTCACCTTTAATGAACTCAGACTGGGGCAGTTTCACCTTCTAGGTTAACTGAACGTATCATGAAATAGCTTCAAGGGTTAGATTGGCCTAGTCAAAGTTCAGGCCACACCAGTTAAGAAAAGGAGAAAAACTGCAAAGCTAACAGATCCTCAACTATTTGAATGTTTCACCTTCCTTCCATTTATCCATTACTGGTTGCTCTAAAACTTAATGCTGTGGCTGTAAGGAGATAAATGTAATAAAATAAAGTATTGCTTCAACAACAAAAGAAACCAGACTGTTTTAGTTTTTTTTTTTAGAAGCACACAAAGACTTTATTAAACCACTTTTCAAAAACATGTCCTGCATTCTCATACAATCATCAACAAAACCTCTAAACCTTAACAGGATTCGAGACGTTTTCCCCACAGAAACATTTCCCAGTCCATCTACAGTGTTTGAAACAGACAAGATCAGTAACAGAAGCTGAAAACAAAACACAGTAAAATTACATGTGGTGTTAGTTACAGAACGAGAGAAAAATCACTTAAGGAAAAAAAAAACGGAGGTATTTCAATTCTTCTCTTATTTCAGCAAAATGAATGAATGGAGGCGTTTGAAGAGAAAACCTCCAGGAAAAAGCAGCAGGTTGAACTTATTTATTCAGAGAAAGTTTACTGGGAGGCAGCAGAACAACGACATATTTAAATATTTCGAGGTCGACTATAAATGAGCTGAGCTTGGTTTGACCCTGTTCTGTAGCTGTACTTCATATCATAGAGTAGAAACTTCTAGAAACAGGAGCTTAAAGCTTTTCTTTACTGCCGTCCTTCCTCCATTGTTAAAACGAGTGAAACCTCAAATTCAAGGAGAGGTCAAGATTATAGAGAAAAAGTTAATTAAATTACACTGAGAAAAAACCAAGGGGAACCTTAAATTTAAATAAATGCTTATGGTCTCCTAATTAGACGTGAAGTAAAGAGTCTCAACTTGAAACTATTACAGAAAAGATAAAGATATATTTATTTCTAACATAATGAAACCATTACGAGATGGAAACATCTGTTATTTGATGAAACAGGACAAACAGCAGACGGTGAGAATGCCCAAAACCAGCTGAAGCTGTTACCACGGTAACCAGAAACCAATTCAATACATTATCAAGACGTTACTGTAAACTCGATGGATAATAATCGTCTGCATGATGTGAAAAATCCGTTATTGGTTTAAAACTCTGCTTCTGTTTACAGTAATGGAGCTTCAGGCACCGACGTGAGCCTGCAGAGATGGACGTTAAACCCCGGAAAACATGAAGCAACAAGCATGTGTCTGTTAAAAGACGGATTCACCAAAGCAACACCCTAACCCTCCCCATGCATGCAGCATATCGTCGTACAAGAAGGGTCGCTATGAATGTAACAAGCACTGATGCAAGCTGCAAATAAAATTAAAAAAACAGCATTCCTAAAGCTCTACATTAATCCCTGTTTAGATTTTCAAAACAAAAGCATGTGATCCAAACTAGTAAACTCTGCAGCTTAGTTTCAATCTATCTGGCAGGAAGCAAACAATCAGATGTGTGACAGCTCTAAATAAATATCGGCATGCATGGGAATCCTTGTTGCTAAGCTACATCGTCACTGTATTGATAAGAGTTTCATAGATTGCTACCTCTGCTGGTGATCCCAGTGGAAGACAGTTGCTGGCTTTTTAAAACAGACCACTGTGTGTTTTCAAAGTAGTACTTCACACGACCAGTAGGTGGTGCAATAAATGAGCCTAAACATTTTATAATACAGCAAAGATGCTTGATGAGAAACTGCTGTTGATTCAGCACTTTATTTTTATTTGTTTCAGAAATGATTACAAAGCTCTGGGAATAACGTAAGGTCCAGCACCAATACAGAACTTGGGATGTGCACAGGTTCTCATTTAAACGCTGCAATGGCACTAGAGGTAAAGAAAGGGTTCAAACTGATGATTACCCTGCACCATAATCCTGGAATTGTTATAAACGCTGCTGGGATCCTCAAGGTGTTAAAAAAGAGCAATGGATGCCGTTACAAAAACTGGATCTGCTGTTTTTAATACCCCTACCAATTAGTGCATGTCAGCAGTCGGACCAACTGCAGCGACACGGCCAGCTGGGGATGCTACAGAAGGCTGCAGGCTCGAAACAGGGTCATCCCCGACTGGGAGGAGATCTGCAGAGACACGCTCTCATTAGATGAGACAAACAGGACAGTCCCCCGCCGCAGGGTGATGTCGGAGAAAGCGGCGGCGGAGGTGGCCGTGGCGTCGCCGTGGATGACCAACAGGATGCTGGCGCTGTCGACGGAAGCTATGGTGTACTCCTTCACCGAGGCTGGGACCTGCAGATGAATGGAGATGGTTAGGGGAACTTACCATGCCTCGGTAAAGAAGACGTGTTCCTTTTCACACAAAAAAATTAAATTAATAAAACCAAGAGGAGCTGCTTTTTGTAAGAGAAAGAAAGTTTTTTGTTTCTTTCTGCATTGTCCAAATTCACAGTTTGCAAATTAGACGAGTATTTTAAGTTCGATTCATGTTTTCCAGGATTAGTTATGACAGATTTTATTACAAAAATATTTTAATTAATACAACAGGGTAAAAAAAAAAACTGTAAACTTTTTAGAAATATAAATAAATCACTGACACCCAGATATTGCCATGTTATTAAGGTTGCAATGCATTCTGGGTAAATGATGCATGCTAGGTGAGTAACGTTAAACCTTCTCAGTTTAAAAAAAAACAAAAAAAAACCACGTAGAATCAGAGAGGAAATGAAGATGAAGAGGAGCAAATGGAGGAAGAAGAAGCTGCTGTTTGTTTGGCTGATGGTTCACTTTATAGAGCAGAGACTATATAGTGAACTTTATAGTGAACTCAGTTAACTGACCGGACAGATAATTACTACTTTTCGCTCCCCATTGGTCACGTAAATCCGCCTCCACCGCAGCATGGAGGCGGAGTTACACCTCATCTAGTGACCATAGATGATCACTACTTTTCAAGGTGCATTGTGGGAAATTTCAAGTCCACTACCTTTTCATCCACTAGATGTTCGGACACTCATTTAAAATGGCCTAATCACCATCTAGTGCCCTATCAAAACATCTCCTCAGATATATTAGAACGATGTGTGACAACAACTGAAGGATGCTTCTGTCTAAATAGTCATTCTTCTTTTGATTAAGCTTTGATTTCATGTTAGCTTTTGCTAACAGTGATAGCTCTAGCTAATAAAGTAAACAGTAGATTACGCTGGTTATCTAATATGCAACAGGCTCATGAAAACATCGATTGGTGTAAATTAAGACAATGACACAGAGCTGCTGCCTCAAACACAACAGGACAAAAACGGCTTTGCTAATGTTAGCCTTCCTGTGTTGGTGGTAACAAGTCTAAGGTTGCAGCATCTGTAAACGATCCGCTGGGAGACGTTGATGTTGGAAATGTTTCATCAGAGTACGCAGAGAGAACAGAGATCTATCAAGATGGAATGAACACAAACTTCCCACCTGAATCTTCATGACGGTGAAGTCCGGCACCGGGGGGTCGTACAGGGTAACACAGGGGTCAGCGGGGTCGGGGACGCACGGGAAGATCTTGGAGGAGGCAGATGCAGGCCTGTAGTTCAACATCTCACACAGCGTGTTCACGTCGATGTATTTACGGGTCAGTCCAGCCCTGACGGTGTTGTCTGAGCACGCCATGCACTCGATGCAATCTAAAAGAAAGAATAATAAAACTGATCCATTAGCAGCATTAGAAAACCTCCTTTGATTCACACAATATTCCCTCACAAAATATTCCAATCAGTGCTCTGACGGAACAAGAGATCAGCTTTTTTCTTATGCGTTCCCTTGTAGAAGAAACCGCTACATCCCATGTAGACACTGAGCCTGGTTCTGCTGGAGGTTTCTTCCTGTTCAAAGGGAGTTTTTCCTCTCCACTGTCGCTACAAGCATGCTTAGTGTGAGGGATTGCTGAAGAGTCAATGAGTCAAACGGTTTTCCTTAGATAGAAAACTTTAATATTCAATCAGATCAAACAGTCAAATTGATTCAAAGTGCCTTGAGAGGACGTGTTGTGAATTGGTGCTTTAGAAATAAACTGAATTGAAAAGTGAATAGAATGTTAACCCTAACCCTTGGGGAGCAGGGGGCTGCCACTGTGGGGCACCCGGGGAGTAGTCTGGGCTTAAGAGTCTTGCTCAAGGACCCAGAGTGGCAGTCTGTGGGAATGTGTGGGACTTGAAAGAGAACCTCCAGCGAACATCCAGCCTGATGCTCTAACCACTAGGCCACTGCATCGGATGCCTCCTGTCCACTAAAGTAAAACATGACCACTTTCAGCTCTAGTTTAGTAGAACTGAGGTTCAGTAAATGACACTGATGATATAAACTCTGTCAGGAGGCCTTCCTACTGCTTCCTCCTCCTAACCAGCCTAGAAATGCCCTGCAGTCAGAATCAGGTTAATGAAATAATAAAACATAAGGACTGATATGTCTTTTCATTTTTTATAGAACAGAGAGCTCCATGTGAAAATCTAACTCAAATTTATATCAGGTTCGGCCTTCATAAGTGTGATATTTGTATGCTGGTTCAAAATAACTATGTTAGAGTATTTACATTTAGCAATAAGTAGCAACCAAATCCATCCAGAGAACTCTGTACTCTCTGGAACGAGCCCGAATACCTTCCCTGCGATTCAGAAGGAGCTGATCGCAGTGTTTCCTCCTTCCTGCGACCAACCCCCCCCCCTAAAAGATGCCTCTTATTATTGTATTTCCGATTAATCCAAATCTCTTTGAACTGTAAAGTACCTTAAGATGACTTGTGTTGTGAATTGGCGCAATACAAATATTCAATTTTTCAATTCAGTTTATTTATATAGCGCCAAATTCACAACACATGTCATCTCAAGGCACTTTACAGTTCAACCAGATCATACAGTCAAATTGATACAAAGTTTCTATCTAGGGAAAACCAGTTGATTGCATTGACTCAAATACAATCCCTCACACTAAGCATGCTTGTAGCGACAGTGGAGAGGAAAAACTCCCTTTTAACAGGAAGAAACCTCCAGCAGAACCAGGCTCAGTGTGAGCGGCCATCTGCCGAGGCCGACTGGGGTTCAAGGAGACAGAAGCAGAGATACAAAAAGCAGCTGTAAAAGGCGGCCCTAAAAATAAACTGAATTGAATTGAAAGCTGCTTTGGACGAAAGGACTGGACCGAGACCGGACCAGATGAAGAACTGAATTGAAGTGAAGGACTTCATTCCACCGAGAGAAAACCGTAAGATCCATCCTTCCCCCTTTCCATCTGATGCTTAATGCTACGTGATTGAAGCAGCAAAAAAAGCACCTGCTGCTTCATTTTTGATGCTTGTACACGTTAAGGTTGATGCGTCTAAATAGCATCTTTGATGCTCCTGAAGCGTGTCCGGTAAAGATGCGTCTCATGCTTCTGCTGCTCCTGTGTTCAATGGCAGAGAGCAGCTTTGCTATATTTGCTGTGATCAGTGGGTAGAAAGTAGTTTGAATTTGCTTTTAAGGGAGAAAGTCCACCAGCACAAAGCCCCTGCACACTGGTGGTGTGCTGTCAGTGGGAATCCCCAGCAGTAGCTTGCTCCGGCCCGGTCTCCTCTTTTGGATTTTCCACTATTGTCGTGGCGGCTGGAAGGAGATGTTAGCGGCGTTCATGTGCGCACGCTCCTGCTGCTCGGTCCTTTTGCTGCGCCTTGATACGCGTCAACCATTGACTTTGCATGTAAACCAGCTGCTTCTGCTGCGTCAATAGCCTGCAGTCTGAAATTATCATCATAAGTGCTTTGCTTCAGTGAACAAGGTGGGAATAGATGTGTTTGTATTTTATTTTAAATTAGCTTTCTGATTCAACTCCTGATGGTTTTAAGGGTTTAACTGATTGCTAATGCTCACTGAACAGACTGAATGAGTCAGGTGGGGCTGAAGAAACAGCTACCGTGGAATGGCTAGCATCATCAGCTAACCTTTTCGTCATTTCAGCAGGACCTGTACAGACCACTAAGCTAACCCATTGCTCTTTCAACCTCATCACAGTTGAATGCATTCCTGAATTATTGGCCGTTTCTCAATTCACGAGAACGTGAGTACGGACTCACGTTCTCATCATGTCCGGTCTTGGCAAGAAAACAGGAAAGTATGGACTCGGCAAGAATGCGAGCACGGAACATAGATATGGGCCAATTGGAACAGAAGCTTACTGGTGACGTCACCACACGTTCGGCTCTTCTAGAGCGGCATTTCACCTGCTGCTATTAATAGTCTCTAGATAATAATAAAGTATTACTATTTTTATTTAGTGGGGGAATGATGATGAATCAATCAAATGAACATTTTTCCTAATAAAAAAAAAAAAAAAAAAAAAAAAAAAAAAAAATCACCATCATAGCCAGCAGTCCTTCACATACGGCTATGCAGAGAGAGGGTTGCTGCAGACGGGCTGCGGTTAGCCCTGGCTGCCCTCAGCTTTTGAGCTCCGCTGGTTGCCGCGGTCCTTTCAACTGCAGAATTTTTTTTATTTAATTACACATTAAATCGATAAATGGACCATATGGTGACGCTCTACAGTATAATATTCTCACCTCAAATTATCTTAAAACATACTTTTATTGAACAACAGCAATAGAAAAGAGAACTTTTCACTTTCAATGAAAGCGCTCCATTGAAGGCTGCTGCAGCAGTGCATGCTGGGACAGCTGTCAATCTCAAGAACGGACAAGTCTGCTCTGATGCATGCTCGATAAAGATAAAACTGTTTTGACTGCATTTAACTTATCTGTGTCAGGGTACTTTCATCTGCTACTATTTTTGAAGGACACGTTCAATGTATTAAGCCTTAAAATTGGAAGAATCCTCAGAGACTTTGAACTGACTCTTAGAGACCTCTTCCCCCTTTTTTGTGCTTTTTTCCAGTAGTGTTTAATGCCTGCCTAGTAATCAGTGTGTGATTATCAGCTACTGTTGTATTTTAAGCTGTGGTCTTTTGTGTTTATTTTACACAGTGAATGATTCATCCCTCAGCCTGGATTTACTCTTCTTTCAGTAGCATCATCTTCCTTCTAAAACACAATTACAGTATGAACTGCTTCTCATCAAATCCCGAAAAAACAGCAAAACCTTTTGGAGTTTTAACCTGATCAAATGTAGAAATGTTGAAATGGATTAAATCTAGGTTGCTCTGACCTCCGTAGATGTAGGCATGAGGCTCATTGGCTCCCAGGAACATGGCCTGGCCCGGCTCCAGCACCACGTAGTTCAGGAAGTAAATGGAGAAGCAGCCGATGTCTCCGGGGTACTGGGAGTGCAGGCGCAGCAGCAGATCCCCACTGCTGCTTGAAGTGTCCTTCCCTGCTGCACCTGTGGACAAAACAGATCAGCTGGCATGAAAACGCTATACAGTGAGCTGAATACTGCCCCCTAGTGTTAGTTACATGATAGTTTGCTTTGCTCAAGTAGGTAAAAAGCTCAGTGTTTAACTCTACTATGAGTTCAGCTCTATACCGTTATTTTGAAATGTCTGACGTAAAAATAGGAACTAATAAAAAAGTTGCTGATAGCAGCTAACCTTTAGCAGAATGCTAGTTTCTTGCATGATCTCTTTCTCTTTAAAGTGTACATTTATAACTAGAAAATTTCTAAAGAAATTTTGAGGGGGGCCACCTACTGCCCGTTGGGGAACCGGGCCAATACGGCCCTGGCAAGTGACGTCGGGGCTCCCCAGACCGACTGCGTAAGCCTTTGAGGGCTGCTGAGGGAAGGAAAGAGGGCGAGCTCAGGGGCAAAGAGAGCTGTGTGCCACTTGTGCTGAAATCTGGGAAATAGACGTGCACAGCGTATGATGCACAAGGGTAATATGGGTTGTCCATATTGAACCGCAATGGGTAAAGCTCAGTTGCGGGTACTGCCGACCTGCTAGGAGCCAGGGCAGTGATGAAAAAAATCACCAATGGCGGGCTTAGCCCGCCTGCTAAGAGCCAATGCAGTGATGAAATCACCAATGGCGGGCTCCGCCCGCCTGCTAAGAGCCAATGCAGTGATGAAATCACCAATGGCGGGCTCTGCCCGCCTACTAAGAGCCAATGCAGTGATGAAATCACCAATGGCGGGCTCTGCCCGCCTGCTAAGAGCCATTGCTCACCGTGAGCGTCAGCCATCCCTCGACTTTAACTATGCCAACTTTGGTGTATGTGTGTCATTCAGAACAATATTTATGACGAGTTGAAAACACATAGTCTCATTCGTTTTTCTCCCATCTTCAGCTCAAAAAGAATGGAGAAAGGCTGAAACTCTCATCGACTTTAGGTTGGTCTGGAGGGTTTTTAAGGAAAAGTATTAATCCTACCGTAATTCTGAAGACATTGTGTGAGTCAAGAGGTTTCAGCCTACAAACTGACCAAAAATGGTGACTGTAGCTCCAAATATGTGGCTGTGAGGGTAAGAACAAAATGTTTTATCTTAAAAAAACGGCCGCCTCACACTAAGATTTCAGCTGCTCCACTCTAGCAGGCTGCACAGCAGCTCACTGTCAGCTAGCTTCCAGGTGCTTCAAATAGCCTCAGAACAAACGACTGCTGAGCAAAAACCGTATGAGCTATTCAAAAAAATGTTTCACCGTGAGCGTCAGCCATCCTTCGACTCCAACTATACCAACTTTGGTGTATGTGTGTCATTCAGAACAATATTTATGACGAGTTGAAAACACATAGTCTCATTCGTTTTTCTCCCATCTTCAGCTCAAAAAGAATGGAGAAAGGCTGAAACTCTCATCGACTTTAGGTTGGTCTGGAGGGTTTTTAAGGAAAAGTATTAATCCTACCGTAATTCTGAAGACATTGTGTGAGTCAAGAGGTTTCAGCCTACAAACTGACCAAAAATGGTGACTGTAGCTCCAGATATGTGGCCATGAGGGCGAGAACATAATGTTTTATCTTAAAAAAACGGCCGCCTCACACTAAGATTTCAGCTGCTGCACTCTAGCAGGCTGCTCCAGAAGCTAACTGTCAGCTAGCTTCCAGGTGCTTACCCTCCGAACAAACGACTGCTGAGCAAAAACCGTAAAAGGTATCTGAAAAATTCTTTCAGTGAAAGCAACATCTATCCTTTGTCTCAGACTGGGGTAACCTTCATGTCTGTAGGTCTTTCACAACCCAAAACGAAGCACAAACAAAATGGTTGGTCCCACCTGCTCCTCCCTTTGTTTTAACTGCAGCACCACACTCTCACTCACCTTTTAGCTGCTAAAGCACCCCTCCGAACAAATGACTGCTGAGTAAAAACCGTAAAAAGTATCTGAAACATTATTTTTACCTAAGCTACAGCTATATCTTGTCTTCAATTGGAGTAACTTTCATGGCTGTAGGTCATCTACAACCTGAATGGGAAGAGAATGAAAAAACGTTTCGTCACACCTGAGCTTCTAATTGAGCTAGCTGCAGCAGCTCACTCTCACCCAGCTTTCAGGTGTTTATATTTCCATCCGAACAAACGACTGCTGAGCAAAAACCGTATGAGTTATTCAAAAAAAAAATTTCACCGTGAGCGTCAGCCATCCCTCGACTTCAACTATACTATATACTGGTGTATGTGTGTCATTCAGAACAATATTTATGACGAGTTGAAAACACATAGTCTGATTCGTTTTTCTCCCCTCTTCTGCTCCAAAACCAATGGAAAAATGCTCTGATTCTCATCGACTTTAGGTCGGTCTGGAGGGTTATTAAGGAAAAGTATTAATCCTACCGTAATTCCGAAGACATTGTGTGGGTCCAGGGGTTTCAGTCTACAAACTGACCAAAAATGGTGACTCTAGCTATAAATATGTGGCCGTGAGGGCGAGTTTAAAATGTTTTTTGGTCTTAAAAAAACGGCTGCCTCACACTAGCTTTTCAGCTGCTCCACTCTAGCAGGCTGGATTTTGCTAAAACTTTGTGGCGCTTGAGGTCTGATTATACAAAAATCGTAGCAGTTATCAACATGCCGTCTTCAGTTTTATACAGACGAAGGATTTATCTACAAACTGAGCTTTAAACTGTTTTTCTACGTGAATGTATGCCGACACAGTGAAGTGCTGTTTTTTATGCTTTTTTTTTACCTCTCCCCATTCATTTCCTATGGGATTTTTTTGCGACATTTTCGCTAATAATTCGCAAACCTTCGGACTAATGAGAAAGTTTTATACAAGCCCGGATCGCACCATTGGTCCCGACGCGTGTGCCAACTTTAGGCCCGATCAGCCAAACCATGCGGGACTAGTTACGCGCCGAAGTTTTGGGGGACGAGGAGAACTATAAGCTATAAATAATAATACGCGGAATAAATATGTGCAATAGTAGTAGGTGGGCCATGCCTTCGGCATGTGGCCCCCCAATTATGAACCTAAAGCCATTGAACCATGCTGATGAGCAGAGTTTATATGATAGGATGACAATGTTTGCAATGATTTAAAAGTTCAGATAAATTGGGATATACTGCACAGCAGGTCTCTGTGTGTTTATCGATCTAATGTTTACTTTGTGAGTTTTTAGAGGATTTTTTTACAGTGTGCATGTGCATTGTGGAGAGGCAGGTCTTTTAAAAAAAAAAAATCGCGAAAATCCACCACAATACCTTTGAAACAAATGACCCGCACAGTCACCATGGAAACATGGGGAGTGTTGGCCTAGTGGTTAGAGCAGTGCGCTTGTGCTCCGAGAAGGTTGCACGTATCCGGTTCGATCCCCACAGCCTCCACTCTGGGGCCCTGAGCAAGACCCTTACACTGCTCCCCGGGCACTGCACAATGGCAGCCCACTGCTCTCCCCAGTGGGAGTTCAATTTTGAAATAATAAAGTTCAATTATGAAACGGTAGCTTCTTCATTTAGCAAACAGTGCTGCTTGAGTGAAGCTGCCAAAGATGTGCTCATGAGTTGCCTCCTCTGTTTGCTGCCATCTAAAAATAACGTAGAGCAACATTCTCCCTTCATGGTCCATTTTCCCAGGATAGGCAAACTATTTCCACATAGCAGACTTCAATAAGCCCAGCAGTGCACTGCATCTAAAAGTTATTTAGGAATAGGTTTGAGGGGCTTCCCTCTTTCAGCCAACATCCAGACCATTGACATGAATACATAGAAGTCTCTGGGCGTTGCCTTGAATGTCAACATTACAGCCATATTAAAAAGCGGCAGAGAGGAGCATCAAAAATCAAGCAACACGCGCCTCTCTGCTGCTCCTGCTGCTTGCGGACTGAACGTAGCATATCTGATATAGACAAAGATCTACGATGCAGCATTAGGGGAGGTGGTCGTTGTAAAAAAAAAAAAAGATAAAAAAGAAAAGAAAGAGGGATGGTGGATTTTTTGGCTATCACTGCCCCTACATAGTTAGCATGTCTGCAGAGTTAGCATGGCTATCACTGCACCTTCATAGTTAGCATGGCTTTCACTGCCCCTACAGAGTTAGCGTGGCTACCACTGCCCCTACATAGTTAGCGTGGCTTTCACTGCCCCTACAGAGTTAGCGTGGCTATCACTGACTGCAACTACAGAGTTAGCATTGCTATCACTACACCTACATAGTAAGTGTGGCTTTCACTGCCCCTACATAGTTAGCGTGGCTATCACTCCACTTACATAGTTAGCGTGGCTATCACTGCACCTACAGAGTTAGCGTGGCTACCACTGCCCCTACATAGTTAGCGTGGCTTTCACTGCCCCTACAGAGTTAGCATGGCTATCACTGCACCTACAGAGTTAGCGTGGCTATCATTGCACCTACAGAGTTAGTGTGGCTATCATTGCACCTACAGAGTTAGCGTGGCTTTCACTGCACGTAAAGAGTTAGTGTGGCTATCACTGCCCCTACATAGAGCGCGTGGCTATCACTGCCCCTACATAGATAGCGTGGCTTTCACTGCCCCTACATAGATAGCGTGGCTTTCACTGCCCCTACAGAGTTACCGTGGCTATCACTGCACCTACATAGTTAGCGAGGCTTTCACTGCCCCTACATAGTTAGCATGGCTATCGCTGCCCCTACAGAGTTAGCGTGGCTATCACTGCCCCTACATAGTTAGCATGGCTATCACTGCACCTACATAGTTAGCGTGGCTATCACTGCCCCTGCATAGTTAGCATGGCGATCCCTGCCCCTACATAGTTAGCGTGGCTTTCACTGCCCCTACAGAGTTAGCATGGCTATTACTGCACCTCCATAGTTAGCGTGGCTATCATTGCACCTACAGAGTTAGCGTGGCCATCATTGCACCTACAGAGTTACCGTGGCTATCACTGCCCCTACATAGTTAGCATGGCTATCACTGCCCCTACATAGTTAGCATGGCTATCACTGCACCTACAAAGTTAGCGAGGCTTTCACTGCCCCTACATAGTTAGCGTGGCTTTCACTGCCCCTACATAGTTAGCGTGGCTATCACTGCACCTACAGAGTTAGCATGGCTATCACTGCCCCTGCATAGTTAGCATGGCTATCGCTGCCCCTACAGAGTTAGCGTGGCTATCACTGCCCCTACATAGTTAGCATGGCTATCACTACACCTACATAGTTAGTGTGGCTATCACTGCCCTTGCATAGTTAGCATGGCGATCACTGCCCCTACATAGTTAGCGTGGCTTTCACTGTCCCCACAGAGTTAGCATGGCTATCACTGCACCTCCATAGTTAGCGTGGCTATCATTGCAAATACAGAGTTAGCGTGGCTATCACTGCACGTAAAGACTTAGCGTGGCTATCACTGCCCCTACATAGATAGCGTGGCTATCACTGCCCCTACATAGATAGCGTGGCTATCACTGCCCCTACATAGATAGTGTGGCTATCACTGCCCCTACATAGATAGCGTGGCTATCACTGCCCTACATAGATAGCGTGGCTTTCACTGCCCCTACAGAGTTAACGTGGCTAGCACTGCACCTACAGAGTTACCGTGGCTATCACTGCCCCTACATAGTTAGCAAGGCTATCACTGCCCTTACATAGTTAGCATGGCTATCACTGCACCTACATAGTTAGCATGGCTATCACTGCACCTACATAGTTAGCGAGGCTTTCACTGCCCCTACATAGTTAGCGTGGCTTTCACTGCCCCTACAGAGTTAGCATGGCTATCACTGCACCTCCATAGTTAGCGTGGCTATCATTGCACCTACAGAGTTAGCGTGGCTATCATTGCACCTACAGAGTTAGCGTGGCTATCACTGCACGTAAAGACAGTGTGGCTATCACTGCCCCTACATAGATAGCGTGGCTATCACTGCCCCTACATAGATAGCGTGGCTATCACTGCCCCTACATAGATAGTGTGGCTATCACTGCCCCTACAGAGATAGCGTGGCTATCACTGCCCTACATAGATAGCGTGGCTTTCACTGCCCCTACAGAGTTAACGTGGCTAGCACTGCACCTACAGAGTTACCGTGGCTATCACTGCCCCTACATAGTTAGCAAGGCTATCACTGCCCCTACATAGTTAGCATGGCTATCACTGCACCTATATAGTTAGCGAGGCTTTCACTGCCCCTACATAGTTAGCGTGACTTTCACTGCCCCTACATAGTTAGCGTGGCTTTCACTGCCCCTACAAAGTTAGCATGGCTATCACTGCACCTCCATAGTTAGCATGGCTATCACTACCCCTACATAGATAGCATGGCTATCACTGCCCCTACATAGATAGCATGGCTATCACTACCCCTACATAGATAGCATGGCTATCACTACCACTACATAGATAGCATGGTTATCACTGCACCTACAGAGTTAGCATGGCTACCACTACCCCTACATAGATAGCATGGCTATCACTGCCCTTACATAGATAGCATGGCTATCACTACCCCTACATAGTTAGCATGGCTATCACTGCCCTACATAGGTAGCATGGCTATCACTACCACTACATAGATAGCATGGCTATCACTACCCCTACATAGATAGCATGGCTATCACTACCACTACATAGATAGCATGGCTATCACTACCCCTACATAGATAGCATGGCTATCACTACCACTACATAGATAGCAGGGCTATAACTGCACATACAGAGTTAGCATGGCTATCACTACCTCTACATAGATAGCATGGCTATCACTACCCCTACATAGATAGCATGGCTATCACTACCCCTACATAGATAGCGTGGCTATCACTGCCCCTACATAGATAGTGTGGCTATCACTGCCCCTTCATAGATAGCGTGGCTATCACTGCCCCTACAGAGTTAACGTGGCTATCACTGCACCTACAGAGTTACCGTGGCTATCACTACCCCTACATAGATGGCGTGGCTATCACTGCCCCTACATAGATAGTGTGGCTATCACTGCCCCTACATAGATAGCGTGGCTATCACTCCCCCTACATAGATAGCGTGGCTTTCACTGCCCCTACAGAGTTAACGTGGCTATCACTGCACCTACAGAGTTACCGTGGCTATCACTGCCCCTACATAGTAAGTAAGGCTATCACTGCCCCTACATAGTTAGCATGGCTATCACTGCACCTACATAGTTAGCGAGGCTTTCACTGCCCCTACATAGTTAGCATGGTTATCACTGCACATACATAGTTAGCGTGGCTATCACTGCCCCTGCATAGTTAGCATAGCGATCACTGCCCCTACATAGTTAGTGTGGCTTTCACTGCCCCAACAAAGTTAGCATGGCTATCACTGCACCTCCATAGTTAGCATGGCTATCACTACCCCTACATAGATAGCATGGCTATCACTGCCCCTACATAGATAGCATGGCTATCACTACCCCTACATAGATAGCATGGCTATCACTACCACTACATAGATAGCATGGTTATCACTGCACCTACAGAGTTAGCATGGCTATCACTACCCCTACATAGATAGCATGGCTATCACTGCCCTTACATAGATAGCATGGCTATCACTACCACTACATAGATAGCATGGCTATCACTACCCCTACATAGATAGCATGGCTATCACTACCACTACATAGATAGCATGGCTATCACTACCCCTACATAGATAGCATGGCTATCACTACCACTACATAGATAGCATGGCTATCACTACCCCTACATAGATAGCATGGCTATCACTACCACTACATAGATAGCAGGGCTATAACTGCACATACAGAGTTAGCATGGCTATCACTACCTCTACATAGATAGCATGGCTATCACTACCCCTACATAGATAGCATGGCTATCACTACCCCTACATAGATAGCGTGGCTATCACTACCCCTACATAGATAGCGTGGCTATCACTGCCCCTACATAGATAGCGTGGCTATCACTGCCCCTTCATAGATAGCGTGGCTATCACTGCCCCTACAGAGTTAACGTGGCTATCACTGCACCTACAGAGTTACCGTGGCTATCACTACCCCTACATAGATGGCGTGGCTATCACTGCCCCTACATAGATAGTGTGGCTATCACTGCCCCTACATAGATAGTGTGGCTATCACTGCCCCTACATAGATAGCGTGGCTATCACTCCCCCTACATAGATAGCGTGGCTTTCACTGCCCCTACAGAGTTAACGTGGCTATCACTGCACCTACAGAGTTACCGTGGCTATCACTGCCCCTACATAGTAAGTAAGGCTATCACTACCCCTACATAGTTAGCATGGCTATCACTGCACCTACATAGTTAGCGAGGCTTTCACTGCCCCTACATAGTTAGCATGGCTATCACTGCACATACATAGTTAGCGTGGCTATCACTGCCCCTGCATAGTTAGCATGGCGATCACTGCCCCTACATAGTTAGTGTGGCTTTCACTGCCCCAACAAAGTTAGCATGGCTATCACTGCACCTCCATAGTTAGCATGGCTATCACTACCCCTACATAGATAGCATGGCTATCACTACCCCTACATATATAGCATGGCTATCACTACCCCTACATAGATAGCACGGCTATCACTACCACTACATAAATAGCATGGCTATCACTACCACTACATAGATAGCATGGCTATCACTACCCCTACATAGATAGCATGGCTATCACTACCACTACATAGATAGCATGGCTATCACTACCCCTACATAGATAGCATGGCTATCACTGCCCCTACATAGATAGTGTGGCTATCACTGCCCCTACATAGATAGCATGGCTATCACTACCACTACATAGATAGCATGGCTATCACTACCACTACATAGATAGCATGGCTATAACTGCACCTACAGAGTTAGCATGGCTATCACTACCTCTACATAGATAGCATGGCTATCACTACCCCTACATAGATAGCGTGGCTATCACTTTCCGTACATAGATAGTGTGGCTATCACTGCCCCTACATAGATAGCGTGGCTATCACTGCCCCTACATAGATAGCATGGCTTTCACTGCCCCTACAGAGTTAACGTGGCTATCACTGCACCTACAGAGTTACCGTGGCTATCACTGCCCCTACATAGTAAGCAAGGCTATCACTGCCCCTACATAGTTAGCATGGCTATCACTGCACCTACATAGTTGGCGAGGCTTTCACTGCCCCTACATAGTTAGAGTGGCTTTCACTGCCCCTAAATGGTTAGCGTGGCTATCACTGCACCTACAGAGTTAGCATGGCTATCACTGCCCCTACAGAGTTAGCATGGCTATCACTGCCCCTGCATAGTTAGCATGGCTATTGCTGCCCCTACAGAGTTAGCGTGGCTATCACTGCCCCTACATAGTTAGCATGGCTATCACTGCACATACATAGTTAGCGTGGCTATCACTGCCCCTGCATAGTTAGCATGGCGATCACTGCCCCTACATAGTTAGCGTGGCTTTCACTGCCCCTACAAAGTTAGCATGGCTATCACTGCACCTCCATAGTTAGCATGGCTATCACTACCCCTACATAGATAGCATGGCTATCACTACCCCTACACAAATAGCATGGCTATCACTACCCCTACATAGATAGCATGGCTATCACTACCCCTACATAGATAGCATGGCTATCACTACCACTACATAGATAGCATGGCTATCACTACCCCTACATAGATAGCATGGCTATCACTACCACTACATAGATAGCATGGCTATCACTGCCCCTACATAGATAGCATGGCTATCACTACCCCTACATAGTTAGCATGGCTATCACTGGCCTATATAGGTAGCATGGCTATCACTGCCCCTACATAGATAGCATGGCTATCACTACCTCTACATAGATAGCATGGCTATCACTGCCACTACATAGATAGCATGGCTATCACTGCACCTACAGAGTTAGCATGGCTATCACTACCTCTACATAGATAGCATGGCTATCACTACCCCTACATAGATAGCATGGCTATCACTACCCCTACATAGATAGCATGGCTATCACTGCACCTACAGAGTTAGCATGGCTACCACTACCCCTACATAGTTAGCATGGCTATCACTGCCCTACATAGGTAGCATGGCTATCACTGCCCCTACATAGATAGCATGGCTATCACTACCACTACATAGATAGCATGGCTATCACTACCACTACATATATAGCATGGCTATCACTACCCCTACATAGATAGCATGGCTATCACTGCCCCTACATTGATAGCATGGCTATCACTGCCCTACATAGATAGCATGGCTATCACTGCCCCTACATTGATAGCATGGCTATCACTGCCCTACATTGATAGCATGGCTATCACTGCCCTACATAGATAGCATGGCTATCACTACCCCTACATACAGTAGATAGCATGGCTATCACTACCACTACATAGATAGCATGGCTATCACTGCACCTACAGAGTTAGCATGGCTATCACTACCCCTACATAGATAGCATGGCTATCACTACCCCTACATAGATAGCATGGCTATCACTGCACCTACAGAGTTAGGGACAAATTTTTCACTGGGATCAGCTTCAATGGCTCTGTTCAAAAACCTGGGCTGCATTCTCCAAGGACACGGTCTACCTAGACTGGATCCTTCGAAGTCCTTGAAAATAAAGAGACCGGAAGTGGTCTTGCTGTGAATTCGAACAGGTCCACCCTTCGGCGGGTTTTACTGCATATGCTCTGTTGCTTAGCAACCGTGAAAGTTGACACACAAAGCAGGAAAAGAATGAATACCGAAGTTTTCAAAACTGTTTGTTTATTTATCTTTTATCATAAAGTGAACAAAGACTGAGGCAAATCCAGAGTGGAATAAAGGTTCCAACCAACGGGAGCAGGAACAAATTTAAATCAAATGTAATGATAGAAACCTTAGTCAGTTAAATAACCTGCTGCTGTCATTTTGCACATCTCTGATGTTGCTGCTATTTTCAAATATCCATTACTGTAAAAATGTCCATAGCTGCAAATTGGTTATTTATTCTCCAGTTTTATATTGTTAAAACACTTTACAGTATTTTATTGTTTATATTTTAACTCTTCCCTATTATGTTATTCTTATACATTTTTCTAAGGTCCACATTTGTGTGACCATTTTCAATAATCTTTCTGCTGCTGTAAATCTGCCCATTGTGGGACAATAAAGGGATTTTCTATTCTATTCTATAAAAGAGGTAGAAAGATATAAGTACATCTAAACAATGTATGTATAAAAATAAATCTGCAAAATCTCTAATATTCAACAACAAAAAATATTTAACTAAGCATATTGTGCAAAACAGCAATAAAAAGATAAAAATCCTATCAGATTTAGAGACCCCACGCTGCAGATTTATTAGAATCTGTCCTTAAATTCCAGCCAAACCCATTTACACAGTAACAGATAAAAACCTTTAGATAAACCAAACATTACCGCCACATATCTGACTCAATAACCATTAAAACAACTATTTTCATTCATTTCAGACGGAACTGAACAGACTGGATTATATTAAACTGAACTTCCAATTTTCACCACTGTTCGGTGCCAAGTAACCTTTCCTCTGATCACGGCTTGCTTGGTCTCGCATGAATCCTGGGTAAACCAAGGATACCAAGGATACAGCGGACCCGTCCTTCAGATCAGGCAAAAAGAAGGACGCATTTTAAGGTCGTATAACTAGGACTCTTGGAATCCGACCAGACCTCGGCGCCGTGCTATAACATCATCGTCCTTCAATCTGGCCTTCTAAGGACGCGTCCTAGGTTTTAGAACAGAGCAATAGTCATGGTAGGACACTTCTTTGATTTTACTTTGGAAAAGACTTGGAACAAAACTTCACAATACATTGCAAATTAATATTAATATATTTTTTTATTCAAGTTCAATTAGTTAAATTGAATTTCGAAATCTGAAAAAACTGCTTAGAAATTAAAATACATTAGAATTAGACTAAAAATGAAAAAAATATAAAATTATTTTACTCACCTTTCAAATATTCATTTAGTGTTTATTTTATAGAATAGACTGTTTATCAGAAAATCAGCATTGCTTCTATTGGCTAATCTAAGGTAAGCTAGGCTACATGCTTTGAAAAAACTTTGTCAAGAAGAGCCAGCACCATTACAGCCATGCAGAATTCTGCAGGCAACTGTTAGGACAGCTCAGTGACAGCACTAGGGGCATATTTTATAATTCGGATGTTAAAAAATTTTAGTTTTGACTAGTTCAAATTAACTGAAATATCTTGATTCTAATTCCGGATGTGTGACACTTTGAATGACGTCATTTGAGATATCTCAAATGCATTTTGACTCTCCAAAATGTGATTAAAGATATCTTGAATTGTTTTTTCCCCCTAGACATAATATAAAAATATAAAACATCATTAAGGGCAGTCAAAATTTAGTAAATAATGTTTGTCTGTTCTATTAAAATTTCTGTATTTCTATAATGGGTCTGTATTATGAGTTGTCTTCTCAATTCAGAGGGCCCCATGCCTGTCCTTGCCTTGGATTCCAAGTTTCCTAAATCCGCCCCTGCTTCGATTCTCTCCTCCAGGTTTCCTCTGTTGTTCCCAGAATGACCTCCCCTGTCACAGGATAGTGCATCGCCCTAAACTCCCGCCCACTGATGGGAAAACGGATCGAAATGTGAATGAAAAGGGGGAGATTTTAAACGTATTCTTAATGTTTTAATCTTTCTTATAGATGGATGCCTTAACATTGATGGTTTTGGTGGACAGATAAATTCAAATTAATAGGATTTAACTTGTAAGGAGACACGTTTCAGTCAATGTGTGATGAATAAATTCTCTGCTCAGTGGAGGCCAATTCCCATTTTGCTATCAGCACCATTCTAGATCATTTCTGACACTTTATTTGTTAAACTTAGAACCTGGAACCTGCCAGAGATTCTTTCCCCTCTTTATTTTCACATTTACTGTCAACACATTATTTCTCAAACTAAGCAGGGGAGGGAGATCTCAGCAACTTAGAAGCTGGAACCTGCGGAAGATTCCCTCCCCTCCTTATTTGCTCCTTTGCCGTGATGCTGTTCAGAACACCGTAAGACGCTCCGCTGCTGTTTGCTGAGGTCGAAAATGAAATAGCATTTTTGCTCAGGCTACTCATAAGTTGAAAGGTTAATATTATTACCATTGCTGTTAATATATAGTAGAGATTTACACAATTAGTGATATAATGTCACAGGGATGGTATGGGGGATGGCCATTTAAGAAGGGGGATGGTTTTTAAGATCCCCCCTCACCGCCCCTCATCTGGAGTACTGATTAGGAGCACATATTATTTTGGAGGGAATCATGGGTTAAATGAAGATGCTGCAGCCGAGGAATCCGACCACTTTCTGTCTGCATTTATAGAATAAAAATATTGATAGCAACTGTGGCTTTTACGAATATCTAAATCCTAGATACTACACACTGAGACACAGACCCACTAGCGGCGGCCGGCCCATAGGGGGCGCTGGGGCACCGCCCTCCCTGATAAGAAGAGAGAAACGTAAAATATATTTTTAGAAATTAACTCATAAATGTCAGTTTTACTCTCTAGAGTGTGTACCTATAAGCAAAACAATTTATATAAACTACATTTCCCTGTCTACTTACATTCATTTGTGGTTTTCCACAGACAGACTCCTACCGTCTCTGTCTTGGAGCTGTGATCAGACAGCCCCACATTTGCAGAGAATCTGTCAATCATGTACTATTGCTAGGTGAATTTAATAATTTAATGGCCAATCAGCATCTCAGAATTTTATGGTCTCGGGGCTCTGAAAATACTGCCCTTTAACTGGCTTCTGCACCCAATGCGCAGGTGCAGACAATTAGAGGGACGATGGCGAACGTAACGAGCGAGATGCAGCTTCCACCAAATTCGGTGAGATCCTTATTTATCTACCCGTTTGCCCGAAGAACATCCCTGTTGTAGGATATGAAAATTTCATGTCATGGTTATTGTGACTGTGACGAATCCACCTCGTCACTTAAAACAACCTCTCTAACTTTGCGTGCCACACACACATTCCTGTTATACTGTGTTTGTGAGGACCAATTCACTCGCGCTGAGCCCAGTAGCTCCATTAACTTAAAACACACAAGCTGTCCTGGTTACCTGCTGGCGTATTGAGGGTGCACACTTAATATTTCAGTGGGGTTAGCCGTGTGTGTGTGTGTGTGTGTACGTGTTTATGCTACGGGGACTGGTCATCTTCAGTCTGGCTGCGTCTTTGCTGGGTTCAAACCCAGTTTGGTGTAATTGAATAAGTCAATGAATCTGTGTAAAATAATTAAGTTGTAAAAATTATTTGTTTTTGTATATCAATTGTTTGTGGAGGTAATATATGGACAAAACTGATTAATGAGAAGAAATCAGAAATAAGAGAGCCTGTAGGGGCTTAAACTATTTAATGAGGGCTGTGGGAAGAAGAGCGGCCATTTCTGTTTTCTGTTTCTTTGTTACATTGCTGGTAACTGGAGGGAGGCTGAGGCCCAGAGGATCTTGTATATGTTTAGTTTCTTTTGCACCCTGTTTTGAGTTTTTGAGCACAATAAATCACCAACACCGGTAACCCGACTGAGCCTGGATTCTTGGAGGCCAAAGAACCCCGTCACAGTGACCCAAATCATCACTGTTACTGTTATTATATAGTAAATTAAATCATTACTGTTAAATTGTATTTCATTTCCAATTGTTTATTTAAATTCTTATTCCGGATTAGTTGGAGACATAGACTAGGCTATATCAGCCCCACCAAAAATATTTTTCACCAGCCGCCACTGAGACCCACCACCACCATCATCATCTTATCTGTTCAGTATCCTCACCTTCCTGCGTGACCCGTTTAACCAGCTCGTTCAGCTCGTCCACAAACACCTTCTTCTCACAGCTCATCATCTGAGAGAAGCACTTCTTCAGAGCCCGGCTGGTCCGAAGCTCGTCTCCGACGCTGCTACGGAGTTCTTCTGCTGCCTCGCTGCCAACCAGAGCGTGAAACTCTGGAACAGCTGAAGAATTGAAAACAATCACAAAGAAAATGGTAGAGATTCAGCAAAAGGGCAACAGTTGGGTCCGGACCAGGAGAGTCTTATTAGAAAAGATCATCCTTTTTCCTACCTTGAAGGAAGCCCAGGATCTCCTCCACTGGTCTGAAGCCGCAGAGCCCCTGGAAGCGTGTGAGAGCGATAGCCATCTCCGGTTTGTGGTTGTTGTCTGGATAGTGCTCTGGAAACTGTGAATGAAGAGAGGCGGCTAGCTCCTAAATGTTAAAGAAAAACAAGACAAGGAAGAGGCGTAAAAAAAAAAAAGCATGTAGAGGTTCCCCTCAGTTCAGCAGGAGATCCAGAGCATGTGGAAGGAAAGGTTCATGTGGTAAAAACCTGAACACGCCTCCGCTCCTTCGTAAAGGAAGACATACAGAGAAAGGTGACTTTAACAAGCTTTAAAAAAAGCAGAACATAGGATCAACAATCCTGGAAAGTTGCTGCTTTAAATTGGACATCTCACTAAAGGATGAAGACCTTTATCAGTTCGGTGTTTACAATCTGTTAAAGGCTTTGAAAAGAAAAAGAAAACCAACTGAAACTGAAACAGTAAAAACCTTAAAGAACTCTGTGATTTTCAGGAAAAAAAGTGGAAGACTGAGGGTAAGCTGATGATCATAAGGTTGGAAATATTCGATTTATTAGAAATATTCAGCATCCTCAGACTTTAAAGCTCAAACTTCATTCAGCTGTATTTGTGCTACAATTTATCCGAACCCAGGTGGCCTTTCTTCACTGCCTAAGCGACGTTTAAAGGATTTGATTTAAGGCATCAGAGTAAAGGGGGCTGAATGCCGATGCTGTTTCATGGCACAAACTCCTACACAGGGGCGGATTTACCATTAGGCAAAACTAGGCTGTATGGTTAATATAGCTAGTACTTATTTGTGCACATAAATTAAGTCTTTTATTTAAGTACCATTAGAACGCTTATAATATTAAGTGTGTCTCAGCCCCCCCCCCCCAAACAGGCAGCAGCAAACCATTTGAAAACAAACGATGCAAAGAGCAGTGTTGCTAACTTAGCGCTTTAGTCGCTATATTTAGCCACTTTTCAGACCCCTCTAGCACTTTGATTTCTAAAAAAAAATTGCCAAATCTAGTGACTTTTTTCTGCTAGTGGAGACTTTGGAGACAACATCTAAAAGCAGCGAACTCTGCTCTCCAGAGCAAGTAGATTGGTAACCCCGCCTCCTGCTCTCCTCTATCTTGTCTGCTGTCATGATTCATGCAGCTATTATTTCATCCAAATGAAAAATGGAGAACAGATAAGCAGATCATGGCTTGTCTACAGTGAAAAGAAGGACTGGGTTATTTACTTTGGCCTTTTTGGAAACACAGGAAGGAGCAATCAGCTAAGTGAGCTTAGTGCTTGGAAAAAATCTTTCATTCCTTTAGAGACAGCATGAAAAGTCAGCTGAGTACAAAACATAGAGAGGAAAACAAGAAGAAGAGTGGGACACAACAGAACAAATAATGGATGTCTATTCTATTAAAATTTCTCTATCTGTAGAATGGGGCTGTTTTATGTGTTGTCTTCACAATTCAGAGGGCCCCCTGCCTGTCTTGGCCTAGGGCCCCAGATTTCCTAAATCCGCCCCTGCTCCTACGCTGAAACGAGTTGGCCTCAGCATTTGCTTCTTTCTGCTTCTGTGCTTCTGCACCTGAAGGTCACAGAGAATCGGGCCTGATTTACCAAATTGGTAAATATTGTCCCGATTTAGTTGCCTGTGTCAGAGTCAGACACCGCTTCTATCTACTCTTATGAACAGACAGGCTCCTACTAAGCACAGGCTGAGCAAACCTCCCACATTGTCTCTCATAACAATCTTTTTTTTTACACAACTTTTATTTTGAAGCTCAAGGAGCATCTCTATTTAACTTCCTGTTCTCCTGATCTCCCTCTATGGATAAAGTCACAGTTTATCTATTATTTATGTCCCGGCCTGCACACCAGACTGTACAGGTGTCTGCAACATGTGGCTCTGTGAACTTTCCGTGGTGGCTTTTAATAATTTCTTCCAAAATCAGAGAGATAATAAAGAAAGAAAGAATAAAAGCTGCAGGTTTTGAGCAAGGCTTTAATCATTTCTCATTAAATACCTGATCTGAAATCAGCATGACAATCATCCCAAACGTACTGATAATTTAGCTTTAGTCGGGGTGCACCAATCACAGTTTTCCTTCTCATCACAGATTTTTAAAAAGCCTGACATGGTGATTCCAATTTTGACCAGTACTGTTTTTTTTGAAGAAGAAAACCTTTAATATTTCAGTCATATAAAAAAAGGTTGTTTTATCTCACATGGTCATGATCTGAAAATGTTTAAAGCATTTTCAGACCTTTGAGTAGGTAAATGACATCAGAAGATAAGATCAGTTCAACATCCAAGTACCCGATGGATGATCTCTGAAAAGTCTATTCTATTCAGTTTATTTCTATAGCCCCAATTCACATCATGTCATCTCAGGTCACTTTCCAGTTCAACCAGATCATTCAGTCAGATTGATTCAAAGTTATCTATCTAAGGAAAAACCAGTTGATTGCATCGACTCATTGACTCTTCAGCAATCCCTCACACTAAGCATCCGAGCCAGCTCCCATGTCATAGGATGAAGAGAGCACATCCAGTTAGTCGCAGTCAGAGAAACAGGACTACACTGGAAAACAGGACGAGCTCAAAGATCTAAAGGAAGAAAATCAAGGCCGATAATTTTTTTTTTTTATGATCTTTTTTTTTTTCATTCGGTTTAAAACAATTTCCTTAGTTACAGCATTGAAGACAAACATCAAATGTAATCCCCTTGTGACGGTGTGGTCCTGTCACTCTGCCTCCGACTGATGATGCGTTCTGGTTGCTTGGCCGAGAGGATCACTTCCACCTGGGAGTCTGGGGATTATTCCTGCCTGGGCTACTTAATGTTTACCTTGCAGGACCTTTTCTTTTTTAAGCGAAAATTTATTTATTCTTTTTTATAAAAAAAAGAAAAGGTGATTCTTTCAAAATAAAGAACGTTCTAGAGTATTAATTGATGATGAGGTCCTTTATCCAGAAACCCTTAGAACATTTGCGGCTCTAATTTCGCTGGACTGCGGGTAGAAAATGTCTCAAAGGTTGCAGACTCCTGCACTAGCATGTTTCTTTCTGTTTCTATGTCTCTTTACCTTGCCAATCAGAGATTTTACTTTTTACTTTCCCCAACGCAGATGCTTTTCTTTCTTACTGTGCAGCTCTTGACATTTCTGCAAATTGCTGCAATATTTTCGAATTACTACGGCGACCTGATACGATCGGGTTTTTCCATCGGATCCAACGTTACATCATGTCTGGTTTGTTCAGGCCTTCATCCGCTGGTACTTACATCATTAGCAAACATGGCCAAGGAAGACGGGGGTGCTACAGCACCCCCTAGTGGCGAAAGGGGGATTATTTAAAAATGTATGTAGTAAAAATACTTTGCACATTTAATACATTTGTTCAAAGTATTTTGACTTTTTTATTTTACTATTACGTGTATTTGGATTTCAATTAAATTATTTTGGGGCCTTATTAACACAAGTTCACGGAAGTTACATTGTCATGGCAACGTCAAGCGAGCTGGTGGTGGCGGAGTAACGAGGTACCCGCTCGCAGCAGCAGCAGACTAGTAAATTTACAGTCTAATGACAGAAACTAGCAGGAAATATGGTAAAGAAATGAATTTTGCAGTGAGGAGACTGTCTGCCTGCCTCTGGTGGCAGATTAAATATTAATGCATTAGGTTTTGTTGCATTAATGAAATTATAGAAACACAATAAAGAAATCTAATTTTTGGTGTAATCTTTGGGGAAAAAAATGGAATAAAGTACCTATCGCTGCATCAGAGCGCTACCTGTGGACGGTTTTCTATGATTGTAACCAAACTAGCACCAGTTCGGGAGTTTAGAGATGCAATCCATTTCTCAAATCTATCTTTGCTCTCCTCTAATTTATCCAGAAGTTCTGCAATCACACTTTTTCTCTCCCTCCCAGCTTTGTGGTCGGCTGCATATATCGCATACCGTAAATCCTCTAATATTGGCCTGTATTCCATTAGCAGCCGGGTCTCTAATAATGGCCTGTCTGGCTGTCGGCAGAAGTAAATAATGGCCGGACTCTTATACAGGCCGGGGCTATAATTAGAACCAACGATGTTCCTGGGCAGTCCTCAACAACTTGTCATAGTAACATACAAATACTACAGGGGGGACATATTTGCTAACGAATCCAAGCCATTAGCATGGGAAGTCCCATCCTTAGCGAGAACGCTGGGACCCTTTTTCCACCTGGATCTCCGCTATTTTTCACCGTCATATCCCTCCGTTGTCGGACTACTCGCTCCCACTTCCTAATATTTTTGCATGGGAAGTCCCATCCTTAGCGCAGACAGTGCCGCAGACAGGAGGTCGGCTTGTTTTGTTTTTATGACCGAAATTGCGGAAAACAACATGTGAAGTTTCACCAGCTACAAGAGCGAGGTGCGCGAGAACGCTGGGACCCTTTTTCCACCTGGATCTCTGCTCTTTTTCACCGTCATGTCCCTCCGTTGTCGGACTACTCGCTCCCACTTCCTCACCGCCTCGGCCGTATCTAGACCCACAGTCTATTATAGCGCGGACCTCGCTTCAATATTAAGCATTAATAAAAAATTTCTGTGTCAAGCTCATAGTGACACACTGCTGTAGGAGTATAACCAGTCACACAATCATTCTGATCTGAAAGACAGATGTGATTACCGGCAGGTCTGTTGGTAACCAGGCAGCGTTAAAATGACAGAATTTCGTTGGCCTTTGTTGTTCTGAATTTCTCTTGAAATATATGATACCGGCAGCCTACTTCCACTTAGCCTGCCTCAAATAAAATTTCGCTGTGATGGCAGAACAGTCGCAAGTCAGTTTGGCCAAGATTCCATTCTGTATCTCCTTTTTTTTTTGTATTGCCGTGCAGAAAAATAGCAGCTGCTGGAAGATGTCTGAATAATGTTCTGTATACCGTTATGTTAACTGTACTTTTTCAATAAATGAACCTAGTATTTTATAGGTTCAAAGAGACACAAAATCTCGTTTTTTCCCCATTCCCCTGGTAGTCTGTTTTGATCAAATAGAAATAGAGGCCTGCCTCTAATTCTGGCCTCGACCTAGATGTACCTGAGTGAAATAAAGGCCCCGGCCTATATTAGAGGATTTACGGTATATTCCCTGGAAAGGCCTTTCCTATTGACTCATTTTATTATTTCACAACTTCTCATCCCAAAGCAAACATGCAGGCAATCTTTCCTGACTGGTAATGAATCGCTCCATTCTACTTTGAATCCTCTGTTCTCATGAGCTATCTTCCTTTTTATCCCTTTGGGATCCATGGCCTGAGACACACCCACCACTTTGTTTACAGCAGCCACCTGCCTGGCACCGCGCCGCGCTGAAACCTGCTGCAGGATATGATGCTAATCTTTATTGAAAGACATTTTAAAGTTTATTGTTTAAATCTATTTATTATACACAGTTTTACAGCATTTGAAAATATAATGAATGTTTGTTTGACTTCCTGCACACCATATTAAAACAAACAAACAAAAATCCATCTTTTTCCATTTTCGAACATTTTTGAAGAAGTTCCAAGGAGCAGCACTGGGTCCACTAAAGAGCTCCGGGTTGCTGCCCCCTGGCCTACTGTGATAATAAAGCCCTGATTCCATCCCAGTTTACAGAGAGCTTCATTTTTTCATCAGAGACTTTACAAGTCAGCTGACAGAAACCTTAGGAAGTGCTGACTGTGCTGGACGATGTTTGCTGAACCACTGAATGATATCGGCTCTGTTCAAACACGGGTTGGCCTGACACAGCCGGATAAAGACCATCGAACCGAGTTCAGCCTGACATTTGTGGCTGTGCTCTCACCTTGTTGGGGTGGGCCTGTATGGACAGAGCCGTGTTGACCGACAGGACTTTGAAGAGGAACGGCAGCTGACCCTGAAAGGCCTCTTTCACCTTGGAGCCCAGGCAGGCCGGGTAGTGGGCGATCCACTGGCCCAGGGTGGTCTGGGCGATGCGGTTGTCCTTAATCTGAGCGTCGCCTTTGGGGTGTGCCCCCATCCACAGCTGCAGCAAACATTGACAGCTTTTAAAATGGTGCTTTCAAGGTTCATTTTAGATTTTTTTTTAAAGCCTTGTGTGGGAATCTATCAGCAGGAACAGGGGAAGCTGGGAGAAGCAAAATAAATGACAGTCCCTGCAGAGGAACCGGATATAATTAAGACTGGAGCAAGCTGACTAATGCTAAATCTGCCGCAGAGCTTGAAAGCTGAATTTCACAGATGCTCTACCTTCAGTCAGAGCTTGGGGTTTATTTAACAACCTGCAGACTCTGGATGCGTGATGCTGCCAGAGACAAACCCTGGGAGATCAGCGGCACAGACCAGCTGAATCTAAATCCACACCTCAATGCTTGAAAAGCATCCCTCCCTTTTTCTCATAATTGATTAGTTTTAAGTACAATTGTTCTTTTTATAACAGATTCAACCTTTTAAAAATCTTCAAGTGGAATTTTTACAGATTTCTTATTTTTCATTATTTATTAAGCGATTTAGATCTTACATTTTCTTCCTTCTGGGGGGCGGGGTTTCCTCCAAGTGAGAAGCAAATAAGCATTTCTATTGGTCTGTATGGACGTTAGCAACAACATTTTTATTTAGTGTCTGTGTTTGGCTTAAAGTGAAAAGAATCTGATCCGTGAAACACATTTTAAAAAATGCAATTCAAAAAACTCAATCTAAACAAATAACATTTGAAAAAGATGTTTAAAAACATTAATGTAAATCAGCACATTTGTCTGGCCAGATCTCCTTTTATGAGTAGATAAATGATCACATTTCCGCCTAGGACACTAAAATTAAAACCTTTGTAGAACAAACATGCTTCAACTTATTCAATCCAAATTTGCTTGACTTCTAGTCAAGATGTGGATCTATAAAGTCTGAGAGGTCATCCAGAGTTTAAAATGGGCTTTCATTTAGTTTTTTTAGTGTTTATTTTATTTATTTTCCATTTTTTCTTTGTTTAATCACCTATAAAATCAGACATGGTAACATTTAAAATAGTGTTTCCACCTGAAAAATATTCATTTCTGTCATACTAAATGTGTGGTTCGGTAGCTTTACTTGCTTTAATTCACATATGTGATTTCAGGTGGAATTTGCTCCTAACACCCTTTAGGGTTAAATCTGACAACACAACAAACTTGCTCTCAAAACCTTTTTTAATTAAGAAGTTTTTCAACATCTCATTTCTGGAAGTTTACATCCTTTCTTGCAACAATAATGGCACTAAATTCCCTCCATGCTCTCAAAGCCACTTCCAGGACAACCAGAGAGCAGAATGTCTAATCCGTTTAGAGCATAACATTCATTTTAATTCCTGCCTTTAGGAGGTCAGTGATCTGCATTATGTTGGATCTGCTTTTATTTTAGAAGCAAACAAGTCAAATAAAATGAGGATAACAGCTCCCACCCAACAGCTACTCTGCTAAATCCACAGACAGACATGAAACCTAACCTTGGCGGGAACAATGTGATCTGTAGAACGTGGAAATGTCACCGTGTGAACTAATGACCTTGATAACACGCCCCACAGAGCAGCAGCTGCTAAATAAAGACCTCTAAAAGGCACAGGGCAGCTGATCCACAGCACAGTGTCTTCCTCACTTTACAATGAAAACAACTTGGTTTAATATCTATATCACTTTATCCACATTAAATGTTTCTTCTTAGAAGAGAGCGTACCTCTGCATAGGGTTTATCCACCTCTATGACTGCGAGCGGGTCTCCACCAACCACCAGCTTGGCCACCTCACTGTCCAGCCCCATCTTTCCCCACGCGTAGTTTTGCACTGCACAGGTCAAGGGAAACACTGAGGAGGGAATAAAGAAAAATATCATAATTAAAATATCTAATATTCACTGGATCCACCTCAGATGAACAAGTATTTCGTTCACCAGCTTCATCTCAAAAGGATTTGCTATCCTTTTTATTATCCGCTGTAGAGCAAAATCTGCGATATCACAGCCCTAAAGGACTGCTCGGATGAAATGGTAGGATGTCACATTTCTCGACAGGGTAATAAATCTCACTGCGGTTGGTCAGGATATGAATATGACGGAAAGTCAGGAAACTTTCATTTATTTCCCACACTTTAATTGACTATAATAGTTTCATTAATACACCTCCCTTTTCAACATGGTTTCATAATCCCTGTTTTCTTATTTTTTATTATCTAATTAGTATTAATTTATCCATCCATCCATTTTCTGTCACGGTTTTCCCATGTGGGTCACGAGGGGTGCTGGTGCCTATCTCCATCTGTCTACGGGCGAGAGGCGGGGTCCACCCTGGACAGGTCACCAGTCTATCGCAGGGCAACACAGAGACACACAACCATTCACACACACACTCACACCTAAGGAGAATTTAGAGAAGCCAGAGTACCTGGAGAGAACCCACGCATGCACAGGGAGAACATGCAAACTCCATGCAGAAAGACCCGGGGTGGGAATCAAACCCAGAACCTTCTTGCTGCAAGACAGCAGTACTAACCACTGATCCACTAAGCAGCCTAGTGTTAATCCTATTCAGTTTATTTCTATAGCACCAATTCACAACACATGTCATCTCAAGGCACTTTACAGAAACAATTCAACCAGATCATCCGGTCAAATGAGTCAGTGTTTGTTATCTAAGGAAAACCAGCTGATTGCATTGACTCATTGACTCAAATAAAATCCCTCACACTATGCATGCTTGTAGCGACAGTGGAGAGGAAAAACTCCCTTTGAACAGGAAGAAACCTCCAGCAGAACCAGGCTCAGTGTGAGCGGCCATCTGCTGAGGCCCACTGGGGTTCAAGGAGACAGAAGCAGAGATAAAGCAACTGTTAAAAGTGGAAAAGCAGGAAACACACAGCCAGGCAGACGAGCTCCGAGCCAGCTCCCATGTCAGAGGATGAAGAGAGCACATCCAGTTAGTCACAGTCAGAGAAACAGGACTACACGGAAAAACAGGCCAAGCTCCAACATCTAGAAACAAAGGTGTTGATGGCAGCAGCACAGCTGATATTTTTTCTCCAGGATGGAGGAACACTTCACTGTTACACTCTGTTAGGTTTATAAAACAATCGTTTAAAAAAAAAAAAAAAAAAGAGTTCTCTCCACTGCATTTGTTTTGTTGACCTGCCAAGCAGACCTCGTTTCAGCAGGTTTCTAACAACAAAAAGTTGCCTTATTGTATATTTTAGCAGCGTGGATGTTCTGACTGGGTGAAGCTCTGGGACTGATTTAGCTGGTGATACAAAGATCGACACAACATCGATAAATGCAGGATCTCTCTGCACAGCCAACACTTTCAGCCGCTTCTTCTTCTCCGCTTTCAGCTTAATGTTCTTTAACACCTGCTTCGCAATCTGAAACCTTCAAATATCTTCATTCTTTGCTCTAACAGCGATGTGCCTCCACCTCCTCGGCTGCTTTGACTAAAACAAAAAACGCAGACTGACAACAAACGGTGACTGAAACAACCAGCTTCATGGAGTCAAACTGCTGATCAAAACAGCTTCTTCCATTTGAATCAATGAAAGTGATCATTTAAAGCAGCTTTGAATGAAGAAAATCCACCTCACCTCTTACTTCCTCCATGACTGCGCCGTAGACCGTGCGCAACGCGCTGACGTCACCGCTCAGTGAACGGCTCGTGTCAGGCCCTGTAGGGGGAACCAATCAAAAACCATCAACCAGTAAAGGTCCGGAGACATTTTTAATTAGAATCTCATACTTTAAACTGAACTTAATACTGAATAGAATGAGGTTTTTATTACGAAGGAGTATTAGAGCCAGGCTAGAGTTGTTGTTTTTCTTCTATTCAGACATCCCAAGTCCCCCCAAAAAATAAATAATAATAATAATAATAATAATATGCACTATCTGTGTTCTGCATTGTCAGCACATCCAGCCAGTCACAGTCAGAGAAACAGGACTACACTGGAAAACAGGCCAAGCTCCAACATCTATAACCAAAGGTGTTGATGGCAGCAGCACAGCTGATATTTCTCTCCAGGATGGAGTCACAGCCAAACAGGAACAGACCAGATGAAGCTACTATGAGAAAAAGCAGAGAGAGCAGAACGTTAGAGATTGAACTAACAGATTCTGCAGAGTGGGAGAATAGAGATAGAATGAAGCAGAATGATGAAATGGGAGTCCCTATGTCCTCCAGCAGTCTAAGCCTATAGCAGCATAACTATAGAGATAGATCAGGATAACCTGAGCCACCCTAACTATAAGCTTTATCAAAAAGGAAAGTTTTAAGCCTAGCCTTAAAAGTAGACAGGGTGTCTGCCTCACGGACTAAAACTGGTAGTTGGTTCCACAGGAGAGGAGCCTGATAACTAAAAGATCTGCCTCCCATTCTACTTTTAGAAATTCTAGGAACCACTAGTAAACCTGCAGATTGAGAGCGAAGTGCTCTGTTAGGAACATAAGGAACAATCAGATCTCTGATATAAGATGGAGCTTGGCCATTTAAGGCTTTATATGTGAGAAGGAGGATTTTAAATTCTATTCTGGATTTAACAGGAAGCCAATGAAGAGAAGCCAGGATAGGAGAGATATGATCTCTCTTTTTCATTTTCATCAGAACTCTGGCTGCAGCATTTTGGATCAGCTGAAGGCTTTTAACTACAGTTTGTGGACTTCCTGATAGTAAAGAATTACAATAGTCCAGCCTTGAAGTAACAAATGCATGGACTAGTTTCTCAGCATCACCCCTGGACAGGAGATTTCTAATTTTTGCAATGTTCCTCAGATGAAAGAAGGAAATTCTAGAAACCTCTTTGATCTGGGATTTAAATGACAGGTCCTGATCAAAAACAACACCAAGATTTTTACTTTATCATCTGAAATCAGTTTAATCCCATCCAAATGAAGTGACTGACTAATCAGCTTATTTTTCAGAGACTCTGGTCCAAAGACTATAACTTCTGTTTTGTCTGCATTCAAAAGGAGAAAGTTAAGAGTCATCCAGGTTTTTATATATTGAAGATAAATGCAGGTTTGTAATATGGAACAGGAAACCGTATCTCATTTATTCCATCACTGTACCCACCCTACCAATATCTTACAATGGACTCTTAACAATATATATAATGTGTAAACTGAAAACATACATTGTAATTGTAAGTGTATTACTGCATTTAGCCGCATGGAAAGACTATTGTTACTTTTATCACAAATCCACTCATGTTGTGTGGCACATCTCATGTACACATATGTAAATATTCCAAAACGAGCCCAAACTTCAGATGTGTTCTTGCATGAATTCAAAGAGTACACGAAATCACTTACTTTAATTGATTCGAAACAGAGAAATACGTCTATCAATATTTTTGAGAGATTTTCTATAGAATATGTATTTTGTTTTTTGTATGTTTTTTGTTTTAAAGCACCTGTCTATTATTATTATTATGTATAATTGTTTGTTTTTAAGATCTGTATATTTGCTTGTTAGCAAAATATTTCAATAAAAAAAAAACCAGTTTATCCCTGTAGTTTAGTAAGAAATAACAATTTAATTACTTACTTTTTGATGTTTTTTGAAGCGTATGGTGATCTGACCTTAAAATCGTTTTTTTGTACATGACTAAAGGGATACACACCTGTTTAGGTAGTTTAGTGTAATTTTCTTGTGAAACTAAGGGGATCTATTCAAATATGTTGTCTTGCGCTCACCGATTCATTTATTTATGAACAATTTGTCTCCCTAATTTTTGTTAAACTCCATCCTTAATCTGATACTAAGATTTTTGTTGTTTAAATATTTCTTATTAATTTACACAAAGTCCCTTTTTGCCACTCTGCTATAAAATACTAGGAAAGAAATTTGTAATATTAGGATAATTTAAGTGGTAAGGGTGACTGTTTTTGCCTCTTTGAAAACGTCTTCATAGAATAGAATAGAATAGAATAGAAAATCCCTTTACTGTCCCACACTGGGGAAATTCTTGTGTTTACAGCAGCAAAAAGATTGTAGAAAAAAATGGTCACACAAATATGGACCTTAGAAAAATATATAAGAATAACATAACAGTGAGGAGTTAAAAGATAAACAATAAACAACTGTATTGTAAAGTGTTTTAACAATATAAACTGTGCACCTGCAGAATGAATAACCAATATGCAGCTATGGACATTTTTACAGTAATGAATATTTGAAAATAGCAACAACATCAGAGATGTGAAAAAATGACAGCAGCAGGTTATTTACTGACTAAGGTAGAAACTGTGCAAAATCAGCATGAATGTAACAACTTGTTGAGGTTGCTGGGAACAGTGGTGGTTCTAGAGTCTTCCAGCTGCTGAGAGGAAGGATCTGTGATAACGCTCCCTGGTGCATTTAAGGTGCAGCAGTCTGTCACTGATGGAGCTCTCCAGTTCAGCACCAGCTTCATGCATGGGGTGGGAGACATTATCCAACAGAGATGATCATTTAGTTAGGATGCTTTTTTTTCTCCACCTCCTGAGTCCAGAGGGCATCCAGTCACAAAGCTGGCCTTCCTGATCAGCTGATCCAGCTGCTTTCTTTCAGGAACAGACAAGCCACTGCTCCAGCAGACAGCTACATAGAAGATGGCTGATGCCACAACAGAGACAGACATAGAAGGTCTTTAGGAGCGCCCCCTGCAGTCCACAAGACCTCAGTCGCCTCGGCAGGAAGAGTCTGTTCTCACCTTTAACTTAAACATTGTTTTCATGGGTGGATTCCGTATAACTCAACATTTGTATTTGTTTTATAGTTAAAGAAACACCAGAGTGCATCATTTTGTAGTTAGACTTAAATCAGAAGCTTAGACCACACAATCACTGTAATATGCATCCTTTTTGCACCATCTGTTAATAGACATGATTAAATGCACTAATGTATGTGAGGTGACACTCAAATAAAAATGTCAAACTAATGTAAGGAAACCATATAGACATGATTTTTGTCCCCACTCAATGTTCTTCAAACAGATAATAGGCAACATTGTTAGTCTTTATTAACGTTTACTTAAATGTGTCATCATCAGTTTAAACTTTTTCAATTGATTGTCCGACTCAGTGCACTAGAGTTGGGTTTACTTTAGCTGGATGTCTATTAACGGATCTAAAAATATGCAAAAGAAAAAAAAAAAAAAAAAAAAAAAAACTTCTGAAACTACAAAAAAAATACTACTGTAGCCTCCCCGGTTGAAAAGATGGTTCACAATCCTTTTTTTATTGAACAACCTTGCTTGTGAACACACCATAAGAGCTACAAAACACGCAAATTAAATCCCCCATTAGTAACTCAGCCAGTATTTAACCTTTTTTACATTATCAATTTACCATTAATCATTTTTAACCTTAAATTGTTTTAAACTTTTAATCTTGACAATCCTTACCTTTAGTGCTATCAACATCTTTTACCATTTATTTTTATTAAACCCTTTAGTATAGTATTTTATAATACCTTGTACCAAAACATAAAATAAAATGTATAATAATGTAACCATCTGTGACTTCACATAGCAGATAATGTTGCTATTCACAAACATTTGTATTGCTGAATAAGCATCCCAAACAGAGACTATTAGCACCTACTAGTGGAAAAAAATCTAACTACAACAAAACATGACTGCAAAATGTAAGCTGAAATATTTCTAAATATGCATAAAAACAGAAAAAAGAACGCGGATACGAACCTTGTTCCCTCATCAACCAGGTGCTAAGGACCTTTTGCAGCTGGAAATTGCTCCGCAATAATATGCGTTCACCCCCCACCCCCACAACTTAACTTAGAGCAGAGCTTTTCTCTGGGCCTTTCACAATAAAAGCATGAGCTGTATTACTGCTGGAGCAAAATTCCAAACACATTCGTAACGACATTTACAACTACTATTACTATTCTAATAATAAAAATAAGCCCAGTTGTCTATTCTGCATAAAAACAAATATAGATCTGTAATATAGATCTATCTGTAATTCTTAACAAACTGTTAGTTGGGGAAAAATGGTCCTGTATATATATAAAAAACAAAACAATATAAACAATTGAACCTCCGTGTTTTATTATTTTTTATTTTGGGTATATTCCAGTATAAGGTGGCGCACTTTGAGTAATAACGCTGCTACGTCATTTTTCTGAAATCCCAGTGCGCATGCGCCCTCGACTTCATTCGAGGAAGTGGTGGGGCAAGTAGATTCTAAAGCGACAGTTTGTTGTTGACTTCTTTCCAGAGGATAAACACCTCACCTTTCTTACAAAATGTCGGATTTTGACAACAACCCGTTTGCAGGGCCCAGCAGCATTAACCCGTTCAATGTAAGTGAGCATTTTAATGACTTGTTTCTGTCTGATGAAGCGCTGTCGGGAGTGGGTGCAGAGAGCTTTTTCGTTAGAAGGCTGCCAGCACGCCAGGAAACGCGCTGGGAGGGTGTGTGGGAGGGATCTGGAAAGCTATTGGCTAACAGTAGATTATTGACAGCCTTGCAGCCAATCAACACTCTCCCTTTCCAGAGAAGGCAGTCCGCCCTCAAAGTTGACTTTCAGGAAGTTAATCAGCAGCCAACCCAGAATGTCAGGCTATTTTAAAATTCCACCATCACTTATAAGTTTCAGACTAGATTAAACTAATGTTTTTAATCTTTAACTCGACTCAAAGCAACTGGTTCTTTCTGTTTTAAATGTCTAATTTCAGCCAAACTGATGATGTTTACTTTCTGAAGCGCGTTTCTCTCTAACAGGATGTGACATTCAGGTTTATCCTTTACATAGAAAATAAATTCAACTCTTTCACTTTACTTTTCTCTATTATTATCCATTCAGCCAAAGTAATGTAAATAAATCTGCCAAATCCTGCCTGTGGATGAGAGGAAATAAATAAATGTAATAAAGGCGTTTGTTACCATTATGACTCATTAGTAACAGTGTAAGGTTGATCTTGGAGTTTTATTGCATATTTCACATTATTAGGCTCTTTTCAAGAATACTGGTTATTGAATATTAGAAGTACACAAAGTTTAGACTGTAAAAATATTTTTATTTATGCATCCAGGCTTGATCCTGACGTCATGTAATGTTTTATATAAACTCTGAGGACATTTACAAAACTGATTTTCAATATATCTGATGTTGTTTTTCATACATTTCTCTTCATATAATGTTTATGAGCTTTCTATGGTAAATGGGAATTTTATTAAAAATCTTTCATTTCACAAATTAAACTGGCCAGTTTCTTCCCCGTTCTGCAGTTGGGATTTCCTGTTCTAGAAACAAAAGATTCAAAAGTTAGGACTTATTCTAGATCAGCGTTGACTGATCATTAACGGGAAAACGGGAGGAAGGTTTTGTTTTGCTTATGCTCTGCATATACACATAAAAAATAAAGACTTGTATTATTATTGATATTTAAATACATCAACCAACAGCATGAAACTCTTCCGGTTCAGCACTTTGCTTTCAGTTTAATTTAACACAGAGATAGGTAGTAATTAGGTACATTCACTCTTTGGGTAATATTTTGAAGTCAAATGAATTATAGAAGTAGTTTTACTGTAGTTACCGTAAGTGATATTCTTATTGGAGTATTGCTATTGTTACTTGAGTAAAGAAGCTACTTTGCCCACTGTTAGTAACTTCAGGTTTGAGATAGCCATGCTGATATGACTTACATACACAGCGTAACAGTCTGGTTTCAGAGGCGGGGCTAACAGAGTCCGCCTCATCAGGTTAGAACCAATCATATAACTGCAGAAACTTCAAAACTCCAAGCAATGCACCCTATTTTTGTAATTTTGTAATCCGTCAAGCCGGGAACCTTTTTAAACCTTTTTAAAAAGAAATGTCCCTAAAGCTTTCCGTGGTTGAGGTTTTAAACTTACATCAATCTCCATTAGGACATCAGAAAGGGCATCATTAAGATGTTGCGGTCGCCATCTTGCTGTTATGATAAAGAAAAGCAGAAAGGTGATGAGAGCGATGAATTGTAATGTCCCATCTCCTGCGCTGCGATTGGAACTGGCCCAGGCTAACGCGAAGATCAGTTGAATCCTAAAAAGTTAAAAAACAATCCACTGGATTTGGTTTTCAAGTTTGAAGACGTTTCGCTTCCCAAATTGAACGCATGTTTTCTAAGCTAAAACAAGTTGTTGGGATACTATATAAAACTTCGATCTCAACGCCATTTCTGACATTATGAATTAAAAAAGCTTCCTGGATGGGTAGCGAAACGTCTTCAAACTTGGAAACGAAGTCCAGTGGATTGTTTTGACCTTTTTTGGAATGACCATGACCTGGATGACTGAGACTCTTCACCAACAGATGAAGTAAATATACAGTAAATAGAAGATGTTGTTAGTGGATGTTCCTTACCGTCTCCTAACACTTCTCGCTGTAAGGATTCATTTCATAAGTTTTATGTCCAGGAAAAATATGGATTTGGAAAAGGGTTGTATCTGCATTAGTTTTATAATATATACGTAGTGATAGTCTAGATACATCATTTATAAACCTTAAATCTGATGTTAGGATACAACAGTTACTCAGTGCTTGCCTAGCCTTTTTACATAATAAAAAGCTGTTTTACTCTTACGTCAACTAATTTTATTGGATGGTTGTAAGGGATGTAAAGAAATAATTTACTTGTGATTAATTACTGATTTATGGTTTATTATTAGATTATCCAATTAATGGGCTATATTCCCAACTCCACCACTTCCTGAACTTTAGCAGCTCTTTCATCACTGAAAAATACTGATTAACCCAGGTGTGTCTGGGCAATATCGTCATGGTTACTGAGGTCAGACACACCTGGATTCATCCATTGATAACGTCCACTTAAAACAAATTTATTTCACTATTGTAATGTATATGCTGTCCACTAGAGGGCTGTTCATTCGGAAGCAAAGACTTACCGGTCTAGGTACCAGATCTGCTCGTGGCCCCGCCCCTTCTTATGATGTCAACATATGGCAACTCCACTCGGACAAACTGTATTGCAACCGTTTCTTAATGATCGAATCTCTTTTGGAGTCTTAACATATTATTACCTATATTTGCTATTATATTACATTTCATTGGCGATCTAAAGTAGCCGAAAGTAGAAAACAGTCATTGTCAGTCTTGAAGGAAAGTCCTGCGTTCTTAAACAGACTGAGCTCTGCTATTTAACAAGATGACAAAACAAGTCTCAGCTTATTTTTATTCTTTTTATTAAGATCTGAGGACAGGAAGGACAAATGGCCCATCCTAAAAAATGACTTTCGTAGAGATTTTAGACAAATAAAACAGTTATTTTAATTGTAGGAAACAAACGGATGTCGTAGACACAAAGTTAAAAGTTGTTTAGCTTAATATGGTTAACCTAAGCGCTACCCAGCTCTCCCGCTTTATATCATGGTCTAACAGTTACTTTGTTCAACAGAAACAGATTATTTTAAGTTATTTCATCAGGTAAAACTTCATTGGTCATTAGACACGCTAACGCTACAGATGCTCCCGACACAACACACGCACGCTGCAGGATGTTATTATTGTTGTCTGGGCAACCACATTGTTTTCATCATGTGGGAACGTTCACCTACACCGGTGTTTGCAGGAGAAGTAATGGTGGAGCAGAGGGATGCTAGAGCAAAACGTCCGGTCTGGATTATTTACTCTGTTTTATGTAGACAAGGATGCAAAATGCACTTTATGCGGATTGTAAATAGGAGCGCTTCATGAACTTCTTAAGTTATCGCCTAAATGGCGCCCATTGGAGCGTGGTGCATGGCGGGGCTGCATCGACATTTGCTTGGAAGGAAAGGATGTGATGATTGTTGTATTACACAGAGAGAGATATGGCAGTTTAAACAATAGTTGGTTTCTTTAAACAATACTTTTACATCTTTATACATTGGAAATCTTTAGTGTTTCACATATTTTATGAATATTTTTAATTTGGTAACCTAATAAGTTCAGTATCATATAAATATGTTTTGTTAGGGTTCGGAAATTGTATAAAAATGTTTATTTAGCCCAGATTTAATTCATCTGGCTGAATAAATTGTTAAAATATAATGATTTACTATTTTATTTTTCTTAAATTGTCCTATTGTGTAAATGATATTTAGCCCTTCATGTTATGGAAAGATCCTGTTGATAAAAGATAAACTTCAGTGTTTATGGAAAATGGACCCATATAAATGAATCATTAGTTAATTGATGAAATCACTAAATTTTAAATAAGAATTTCATTAATCCATAACTTGCATTCCTATCAGCTACTTTTCAGTTTTACTTGTGTAAACAAATGTTTAAGTAGTGCTACTGTTACTGCGGTACTATTCATTGAAAATCATATCAAAGGGGAGGGAGATGTGGTTTACAGCGTTTTATTCCTTAATAGGTTTTTTTTTTTTTTTTTTTTAAGCTCAGGGTAAAAATGGCTCATCTTTGACAGATTCAGTTCTCCACCTTATGGAAAGTGTTTTTATCAATCCCAAGATAAAGCAACACGTCACTCACTCACCATGTGACTGCATGAGCTCACAGCCTGCTGCTCCGGACACACCTGTAAACATTCCCAACAGGAATGGGAGCAGCTTATATCTTTCTCCTACATTTGGTAGCTGTGTTTAGATACGTTCTGCAACGCTTCATCTATAACCAATTAGAATAGATGAATAATCCTTCAATTCCTGGGTAATGTCAACATGATAGCAATATAACATAAATTGAATTAACTAACTACATAATGTCAGAAGTTTAAAGCGGTACGATCATTATGATAATTACAAATAACAATAATAAGGATAAACCGAGGATTATATACAATAAAATATGAGGGCGTATTAAGTAAATACGGTATCTGAAAGCAGTAATCTAGTAGATGCATATCCTGTTGGTGTAAAAGAAACCGCTCCTGTTTGATTAAGAGGCTCGGATGGAAAGAATGAGGAAGCGGATCATCAATCCTGCTTAAGATTCAAAGTATGCTGGAACATGTCAGGGGGGGTGGGAGGAATAAAACAGGAAAAGCTGGAAATTGATTGAAACATTCAAGTTAAAACATATTTGAAAGACATCTGTTGATTTCCTGCTGTAAACAGTCCAGCACCAGGAAGGTGTTTGTATATATGTGGTGTTATTTCTGTAGCTGGTCAGTGATGAGGAGAACATGCTCAGCTGTGAGGTGTAGAAAAGTGGATATTATTTAGGTAAAAGAAATGAGTGAAAGAATAAAGTTACATATTGTAGCTGGTCTGTATTTATCACTGACCAACACCTCACTTGGCCTGGCTGTTGATGCAGCAACCTCTCCACCCATCTAACAAACACAGCTCCCCGCTGACATCACAGCCGCCTGTTACTCGCATCATAATGGGTGACGCTGGTCTCCTTTAAAATGGCATAAACTGGATTATGAGGTCATTTTAACAAGGGGTGTGAGGAAAAAGTCGTTTTGGCGATATATTGTGATTTTTGCCACATATAATATTGATCTTTCAGTTGCATGTATCAATGTTAAAAAAGAAAAACATTTCTACCTGAAACAATGAGGGGAAAATGGGCTACCTCTGCACCTCCACTCTGGCAGATGGCGCTGTGGAGCCTTTTAGCTGTGCGGTTGAGGCAATCACAGTGAAACTCACTGAAACCCCAAACAACATGGATACCAAAATGACTAATGATCAATATCTTCTGATGAACAGATACTGCACCTGCTTCTTTATCTATAAATAAAATTTTGATAGCTGGGGAAAATATCGCAATATATATAAAGTGATATCCCAATATAGTGATTTCATATTGTGATCCAAGTATCATGATTCGTATCATATTGCAACACCCATGTCAATACTCAGCCCTAATTTAAACACCTTTTTCTATAGGATTTTTAAAAATGTTGCGTTTTCTTTGTGCTGTTCTGTTCTGTTTTATTTTATTTTATTTTTCGCTAAAAGCTACAGGTCCATCACCCTAATGTGCGGGAGGTTTATGGGAATGAATATTTGGAAATGTGTTGCCCCTAAACACTAACACTAAGCACTAACCCTTCGTTTTCACATTCCCGCCGAGGGTCCGCCTCATTAAGGACCGTCCCAAACCCGGTAGTGTGAAGGGCGAGTGGACCGTTCAGCCCGCGAGATCTATGCAGAACGGCATTGATTATTAAACAACAACAAAAAGGCTCTTCAATCAGAGGCTTTTCTAAATCTGCAAGACAGACCACTACAGAAAATCCTTCCTTCCTACAGCTATCAACACCTACAGCAACTCCATGAAAAGAAAGTAGGAAACAATGAGAGTCTAGATATCTAACATTAGCGGGTTAGATAGCCTGTAGTTGAAGGCTTCATCGTATTTTTTCAGCTTTAGTTTCATAAACGGTTTCCCTTAATGACCGATTTGGTTGCCATTTCTTTCAGTTTAAACGTGACCGTTTTTCATTCTTCAAATATTTACAGAAACAGGGAAAGTTTTCCAGGTGCAAAAAATCTGTAAAAATGCATAATTTGTTGAAATAATCAACTAGTTTAGTATCCCATTGATAATAAAGTGGAGTACACAAACTAAAAAAAACAAAAAAAAATATACGTATTTTATCCAAAACTGTACAAAATACTAATAATATGAATTTAAACTCCTCAACTGGTGTAGTTTACGCTATAACTGGTATAAATTCTGAAAAGAAGAACTAACATCAGGCACATTTTAGCTGACATGTTGTTAAAGTAATCATCAAATCAATTGATTTTGAAAAATATCTGTTCGTTGCAGCCCTAGTTGTGAGCTACAAACTAATTCTGGAATTTCAGCCAGCTGAAATGGAGCCTAGGCGGACGTTCAACTGAAGAAACTTATTGCTCTCCTACATCCGCCTACGACACAGCCAATCAGCTTTGAACCACTTCTCCACAAAAGCCAATCAGCATCCAAAGTTCATCTTAATAGGCCTCCGATCCACAACTTGTCTGCTCCTGTGTGCAGGCGGTGGTTGCGCTGTGTGACTTCATTCAGATGACCCCGTTTCAACCCTCCTCCACCATCGTAGCTAAAGCTTCATCAGAGCGTCATTCCTCCCAGACTCTTACTATATTCTGCGTCTCATTTCAACCGGTCCGGCAGAAGACCGCCATGTTGGGCCTGGATCTGCCAGAGGTTTCTTACCAATGGGGAGTTTTTCCTCTCCACTGTCGCTCCATGCTTGCTCATCATGGACAGGTTCTCTCAACCTGTGTTATCCAACTGGACTTCCATCTTCCAGGTCCCTGAGTGAAGCTCTAGTATCAGCTCACACAGTCCACTGGATCTCCCCATAAAGCTCGGCAGACCGTCTCTCTAACCAGCAGTCTAGAGACTGACCAACTTCATCTATCTCCACTCCACCACCAGTTTCAGGCCTGGTGGGAAACAGCCCTGTTCTTTGCTCCTGTTCATGCATATCTATCAAAATTCAGTGCTATGTTTCCTGCTGAGGTCTGAGCGCCAAAGACAAAGTAAATGTATCAATAAAATTCTTCTAATTGTCTTTTCTCTTGTGAGTTTTTCAGATTGAACAGCAGTTAGCGGCAACTTTTTGGGAGAAGAGATGTACTGAAAAATTGGTCAGTCATGAACTTCCTCAGGAAGCTCTTAAAAAAGGTTTTTACAGCCTGAATGCTTGAATGGGGACAATTAACAACCTTATTTCCAGTGACTATGAGATATTCTAATCTTCAGGGTATTTCTCTGATGACTGTATGTTTGAGATTGAGATTTATTTGAACATGATACAAATATAAAAAAAAAATAAAATAGTGCACAGTAACAAGAAGTGCATAAAAAAAAAGAGAAAAATACAGATATTTGTTTCAATTAACATATCATGCTCAAAATGGGGTAGGAAGAAGTGAAAACTTATTAACTCCTACCCCCTAAACACATAAAAACTTATAGTCCTACTGTTATCAAAAAAAAAAAAAAATCAAAGTCAAGTGAAAGTCAAAGTGGCAGTCAGCAGTTACTAATATTTCCCTTTTTATGCTGGTTTGTCTTTTCAAACCCTTAAACCAAGTTGTTATCTTCAATACACACATTTTTGCTTTCTCTCTCTCATGTCTATCTCTATTGAAAATTACCTCCTTATATTTTCTTTTGAATTGTATTAAACTATTGCTTTGTTTTAAATCTTCATTTAAGTTGTACCATAACTTTACACCTTTAATTGAAATACAGAAGCTTTTTCTTGTTGTTCGCAACTTGCGCATCTTTAAGTTTGAGTAACCCCTTAAATTATACCCCACTTCTCTTTCAGAAAACATGCTCTGTATGTGCTCAGGTAACAACTTTTTAGATACTTTGAACATAAATTGAGCCATTTTAAATTCTACAAGCTCGTCAAATTGGAGAATTCTGGATTTTTTGAAGAGTGGGTTTGTATGCTCATAATAACCAACATTATGGATGATTCTAATGGCTCGTTTCTGTAGGATGGTTACCGGATGTAAAGAGCTCTTGTAATTAACTCCCCACACTTCACAGCAATATGATAGATATGGTAAAATCAGAGAGTTATATAGGATATGAAGTGATTCAGCATTCAATAAATGTCTAGCTCTAGCCAATATAGATATGCTTCTACTGAGTTTACCCTGTAAATGTTTAATATGAGGTTTCCAACTGATTTACTCATCTATTATTACGCCGAGAAACTTATTAGCAAATACCCTTTCTAAAGTTACGTCCTCTATTTGAACTTGGATTTCAGTATTTTTGTAACAGTTCCCAAAAACCATGATTTTTGTCTTTTAATGATAATTTATTATTGTCAAACCATATCTTTAACTTACTAATCTCTGAGTTGACTGTTGAGAGGAGAAGTTCTAAATTGTCGCCAGAGACTAGAATATTTGTGTCATCAGCGAATAAGATAAATTTTAATACATTGGACACTTTACTGATATCATTTATATAAATAAGACTGTTCCTAAAACTGATCCTTGTGGTACTCCACAGTCTCCTGCCAGTCAGATTCCACATCTCCCAGTTTCACAAATTGTTTCTGGCTCTTTAAATAACTCCTCATCCAGTCCAAAACTACTCCCCTAATTCCATAGCGTTCTAATTTTTTAAGTAGGATTTCATGATTTATTGTATCAAAAGCTTGCTTTAGATCTATAAATATCCCTATTGCCAGTTTCTTACTATCTGTTGCATTGGTTATTTCTTCTATTAAGTCAGTTACGGCCAGCGATGTTGACCGATTTGCTCTGAATCCATATTGATTGCTGTTAAGTAACAAATGTTTTTCTATAAATTGTTCCACTCTTTTCTTAAAGAGTTTTTCCAGGATTTTAGAAAATTGTGGGAGAAGAGAGACAGGCCTGTAGTTAGTGAAGAGGTGATTATTGCCAGTTTTATACATTGGTTTGACCTTAGCTATTTTCATTTTGTTGGGAAATGATCCCGTTTGAAATGATAGATTGCAGATATAAGTTAATGGTTTAGCGATTCCTTTGATTACTATTTTAATAGTTTTCATGTCCAGATCGTCACAGTCAGTGGATGTTTTATTTTTACATTTATTCACAATGTCTATGATTTCTTCTTCTAATACAGGGTTGAGATAGAAGGAGCTGGAATTATTCTCAATTTGATATTGCTGAGTTGCAGTTGTTATAGTCGTTATTTTTCCTGCTAATTGAGGTCCTATATTAACAAAATAACTATTGAATTTATTGACGACACTTTTCAAATCAGTAATATTCCGTTCATTCTCTATAAAATAGTGTGGATAGTTATTATTGTTAGAAGATTTCCTAATAACTCTATTTAAAATATTCCATGTTTCCTTAATGTTGTTTTTATTACTATCCAGTAATTTATGATAATAGTCCTTTTTACATGTTTTTATAATATTAGTTAACTTATTTTTATATTTCTTATATTTGTTTTCTAATTCTAACGTTCTATATTTTAGAAATTCTCTATAAAGTTTGTTTTTCTTTTTACATGCCTTTTGTATTCCTTTTGTGATCCACTGTTCATTTTTTTGATTACTTTTCCTTTTATATTGTTTGATTGGGCAATGTTTGTTATATAGTATTTTAAATGTTTTTAAAAATTCTTCATATGCTGAATTCACGTCATTCATTCTATATATTAATCTCAAATCATAGGCCAACAACTCAGCTTCTAGAGCTTTTAATGTCTCTTCAGACGTAACCCGTCTGTACTACATCTCTATTTTTTGATCGTCTGTTATGCCCTTGAAGTCGTAGACTATGAACTCTGGTAAGTGATCAGTAATATCATTCATTAATATTGCACTAGTTAAATTATTTTCCAGCACATTTGTGAAAATATTATCAATTAAGGTAGCACAATGCGATGTTATGCGACTGGGTCTGGTGATTTTAGGATACAGACTTAGGCTGAGCATGGTGTTAATAAATTCTTCAGTCATTCTATGTTTATTTGGATTAAGAAGGTCAATGTTGAAATCCCCACAAAAAAATATTATTTTTTGATTAATTATTACAAATTTTTCTTCTATCCAGTTGTTGAATACTTCTCTGTTTGATCCAGGGGCTCTATAAATGCAACTCACCAAGACATTTTTCTTTTTTTCCACTAATATTTCTATAGTCACACATTCAAACATGTTGTCCATGACAGTTGACTTTGTTTCGATCAACTTATAATTAATCTTCTTATCAACATATAAAAGCTACCCCCCCTCCATTTTTGTTTTTTCTGTTCTTACAAACCATTTCATAACCATTGATTTCAAAGTCTATGCCCTTATCACTATTTAACCAAGTTTCTGATAAGGCAATAACATTGAAGGTCTGTGAAAGTTGTTGGCTGTATTGTTTGATGTTGTCAAAATTTGCATACAGGCTTCTGCTATTAAAGTGAATTATTGACAGCTTTTGTTCCGTTTTAATCCTATTGTTGAACTGATCATCGCTGTAATAGTGACAACTATCATTGATGACATTATAGAAATTATTATTAGGATCGATGTCATTTTCAATATCTTGCTGATGATAGTTTCTGTGTTGGAATACGGATAGCTCTATATCCTCATAGGCCGCGATCTGTTGCATGTTTCTCTTTCAGTAGTGAATGTCAGCTATGTCTGGCTGTCTGTCATACATTGTTGGATAATTTAGGGGTACTAGTACATGGATGGGTGATCAACTTATCATAACGTAGGTAAGCAATGTCCCCTCTTTGGCGTGCTGCTTTTAAGTCCGGCATTAGTTCTGCCCTCCTTTTCCTTACCGCATCCGTGAAGTCTTCGTTAATGAAAATCTTAGATCCTTTAAGTGCCTTGGTGCGCTGCAGAATAGTTGATCTGTCCTTGTATCGTAGAAATTTCACAACAATGGGCCGGGGTCTGTCTCCTCTAGGTTTACCGGTGCGGTGAGCTCTCTCCATCTCAATCTTATGTTGAAGGTTTAGCTTTTCATTTAAAATAGTTTTCACTTTCTCTTCAGTATCAGCCCAAGTCTCATTTGGTGATTCAGTAATTCCATCAAAAACCAGGTTGTTTCTCCTTGACTGCCCCTGAAGGTACTCCATTTTATCAGTAATGGTCATCATGCCCTCACATACTTTAAATATGTCTGACTTCGGTCCTTGTGCTTAACACTCTCTACTTTAATATCATCAATGTCTTTCTGTGTGAATTGCAGGCTGGTTTTAATGTCCTGTAGTTCTCGATTCATTGCGTCCATTTTGGTGTTAGTAATGTCCACAATGATTTTAATAAAACCTTTAAAATTGTCCTGTTGTTGTTGGAGTAACTCCATATACATTTCCTTTTGTTGGCTGAGCAACTCTTTGACTTGCGTGAGTGATAGGTAGTCCTCATCTTGTCTCCCGTCGGTCTTGGATCCTTTTGGAGGCATTATTTTGCTTGTTTTTGTCGTTCGCTTCCTCAAGGCTCCTGCTCAGGGTGAGTGATGGCTGCCGACAGGTCACGCTCTAGACTGAGGACGAGGGATCGGGAGACTATGGCGTCTTTAGGAACAGGAGAAGAACTTTCTGGAAATATAGAGAGTATGGCAAGTGAATCGGATGACGAACGAGAAGAGTGGCAAGAGGTTACTTCAAAGAGAACTAGGAAGAAGACTTCTGAATCAAGTCACAGTGAGGCAGAGATACAGAATGAATTGAAAAAAGTAAAAAAAAAGCCAATACGACAGAGCAATGGAAAGTGGTGATCGAGTTTGGAGAAAAATCTAGTAGCAAGTTACATCCGGTAAAGCTTACTAAGGCAATTCATGATGAAATTGGTCACATTAAACAAGCTAGATTTTTGAGTAAAGGCAAGATGTTGATTAAAGCAGTCAATAAAATACAACAGCAAAAGATTTTGAAAATGAAAACACTGAATGAAGTGCGAGTGAAAAGTCATATTCCTGGCGAAAATCGTAGGTGTAGAGGTGTAATTAGTGGAGTTCCAGTGGATATAAGTACTGAAGAAATTAAGAAAGAAATTAAAGGAAATAAAGTCTCAGAAGTGAAGCGTCTTCTAACAAGATATCAGGGGAAACTTGTGGATAGTCTATCTGTATTGTTGCAATTTGAGGGAGATATGCCACAAAAAGTAATGATTGGATGCATGTGCTTTAATGTGAGGGAATTCATACCTAAACCATTACGGTGCTTTAAGTGTCAGAGAATGGGCCATGTAGCTGATCAGTGTAAGTCTAAACCAAGATGTGCCAGGTGTGCAGGAGAACATGAATATGGACAATGCCCAGAAGGTACTAAAACTAAATGCTGTAATTGTGGGGGAGAACATAGTGCAGCATATCAGGGTTGTGAAGTACAAAAAAAGCTAAAGAAATCCAGAGATATAAAATACAGAACAAAGTAACATATGCTGAAGCAGCAAAGCAAGTCACATTGGGAGGGACTGCAGATTCTCAAGCGGTGAATCAAAACATATTCTCAGCAAAGGACTTCCCTGAAATTCAGCAAATGAACAACATGAGTGCCATAAAGTGTTCACATAAGTGTAGTAAAGGACGATACTTTATTGGTAGATAAGTATAAATTTGTAGCTTTCATAGGTATGGTAGTGAATGTAGCAATGCAGCAGACAAAAAAAAGGTCTCGGCTGAGGACTATTGTGGAGGCAGCTAAAAATTATTTGGGGATCAATGATATGACTGTAGATAAAATATATGAAATGTTGGTAACTAATGAAGGAATCTCTCAGGGAAGTGATTAAGTTCATAAATAGGTTTCCTTATCCTTCAGTGGAATGCCAGAAGCATATTAGCGAATGGACAAGAATTTAAGAGGTATGTACAACAGCTAAAAGTAAAACCTGATGTTATTTGTATTCAAGAAACATGGTTGAAAACACAACTGGATTATATCGTCAGAGGGTATAAAGTTATAAGACAGGATAGAGATAATGGTCAAGGGGGGTGTGCCATCTTCGTTAAAGAAGGTATTTCTTATGGGAGAATTGAAATGACTCATAGTATTGATATAGAGGTAGTGGTAATTGAGATTTGGGTGAATAAAAGAAATATAGTAATTGTAAATTTGTATAATCCATGTAAAAGAATGAAGATTGAAGATTTATTAAAGATTGATCGAGGAAACAAAATAATATGGTGCGGGGATTTTAACGCTCATAATACCCTTTGGGGTGGAAAAACTACGGATTATAATGGATTGTTATTGGAAGAATTAATGGAGAATAAAGGCTTGGTTTGTTTAAATAATGGACAGGGCACTAGGGTCAATATAAGTAACGGAGTAGAGTCAATGTTAGACTTAACATTGGTGTCAAGTGAGTTAGCAAGTGGGAGTAAGTGGGAAGTGCAAAATGATAATAGTATTGGAAGTGATCATTATCCAATTTTAATAAATTTTGAGGAAAATGTCAGGATTGAACTTGATGGGGTAACAAGATTGAAATTGCATAAAGCGGATTGGAGTAAATTTGCAAGAGCTTGTGATGAGGAGGTACGTAAGATTGACATGACAAGGGAGGTGGAAGAATTAAATGAAAGTATTATCAATATATATTTCTATATCTAATGGTGCATCACAAGCAATTGGTAAGAGTAAAAGTAAAAAGAAAGTTAAAATGGTACCATGGTGGAGCAATGAATGTTCCGAAGCTATTAGAAATAGAAATAAAAAGTTTAGAGAATTGAAAAGAAATCATTCAATGTCAAATTTTATAGAATATAAAAGGGCACAGGTAATAGTTGGAAAGGTTATTAAAAGGGCAAAAAATAATTATTGGAGAGACTTCTGTTGTACTATTGGAAGAACAACACCACTAGATAAAGTTTGGGGAATGATTAAAAGAATGAGGGGAATTAGACACGATAAGGATCTGCCAGTGTTGAAAAAAGGGAAAGAAGTAGCGTGGGAGAATAAAGACAAAGCAGAAATGCTGGTAAAGAATTTTGTTAAGATTCATAGCTCAGATAATCTGACAGAAGTAGGTAAAGTAAGAAGACAACAAACGTTAGATAGATTTCCGGAGGTACTTGAAAAAAGATTAAATACTCAGAGTCCTCTAGATGAGGCATTTACCATACATGAGATGAAGAGGGCTCTAAGTAAGAGTAAAAGAACGGCGCCTGGAAAGGATAATATAAGTTATACCATGATAGAAAATTTAAATGATTTTGCAATGGGTAAAGTATTAGAGTTATTCAACAAAGTTTGGGAGGAGGGTAAGTTACCAAAAGGGTGGAAAGAAGCAATTATCATCCCAATTAAAAAACCTGGAAAAGATCCTACAAATCCTGATCATTATACACCTTTAGCTTTAACGTCAAATATGGGTAAAATCATGGAGAAAATGATTACAGAAAGAATAACATATTATTTATAAAGAAATGGGATATTATCTTCATTTCAGAGTGGATTTAGAAAGGGTAGGAGCACTTTAGACCCTTTAATATGCCTGGAAAATGATATTAGGAAAGCACAAGCAAATAAAGAGGGGGTAGTAGCTGTTTTCTTTGATATAGAGAAAGCGTATGACATGATGTGGAAGGAAGGATTATTAATAAAGATAGATAAAATAGGTATAGGTGGGAAAATGTATAACTGGATAAAGGATTTCTTATTTGATAGATATATTCAAGTTTGTGTGGGTAATTATATTTCTGACACTTATTTAGTTGAAAACGGCACCCCTCAGGGGAGCGTCATTAGTCCAGTACTATTTTCTATAATGATAAATGATGTACAGGTGCTGGTCATAAAATTAGAATATCATGAAAAAGTAGATTGATTTCAGTAATTCCATTTAAAAAGTGAAACTTGTATATTATATTCATACATTACATACAAACTCATATATTTCAGATGTTTATTTTGTTTAATTTTGATGATTACAAATGACAACAAATGAAAATCTCAAATTCATCATATCAGAAAATTAGAATATTACTGAAGACCAATAAAAACAAAGGATTTATAGAAATGTTGGCCAACTGAAAAGTATGAACATGAAAAGTATGAGCATGTACAGCACTCAGTATTTAGTTGGGCCTCCTTTGGCCTGTATTACTGCAGCAATGCGGCGTGGCATGGAGTCGTTCAGTCTGTGGCACTGCTCAGGTGTTATGATAGCCCAGGTTGCTCTAATAGTGGCTTTTAGCTCTTCTGAATTGTTGGGTCTGGTGTATTGCATCTTCTTCTTCACAATACCCCATAGATTTTCTATGGGGTTAAGGTCAGGAGAGTTTGCTGGCCAATTAAGAACAGGGATAACATGGTCCTTCAACCAGGTACTGGTAGCTTTGGCACTGTGTGCAGGTGCCAAGTCCTGTTGGAAAATGAAATCTGCATCTCCAAAAAGTTGGTCAGCTGCAGGAAGCATGAAGTGCTCTAAAACTTCCTGGTATGTGGCTGCGTTGACCCTGGACCTCAGAATACACAATGGACCAACACCAGCAGATGACATGGCACCCCAAACCATCACTGACTGTGGAAACTTTACACTGGACTTCAAGCAACGTGGATGAAGTGCCTCTCTTCTTTTCCTCCAGACTCTGGGACCTTGATTTCCAAAGGAAATGCAAAATTTACTTTCATAAGAGAACATGACTTTGGACCACTCACCAGCAGTCCAGTCCTGTTTCTCTTTAGCCCAGGCAAGACGCTTCTGACGCTGTCTGTGGTTCAAGAGTGGCTTGACACAAGGAATGCGACAGCAGAAACCCATGTCTTTCATACGTCTGTGTGTGGTGGTTCTTGAAGCACTCACTCCAGCTGCAGTCCACTCTTTGTGAATCTCCCCCACATTTTTGAATGGGTTTTGTTTCACAATCCTCTCCAGGGTGCGGTTATCTCTCTTGCTTGTACACTTTTTTCGACCACATCTTTTCCTTCCCTTCGCCTCTCTATTAATGTGCTTGGACACTGAGCTCTGTGAACAGCCAGCCTCTTTAGCGATGACCTTTTGTGTCTTGCCCTCCTTGTGCAAGGTGTCGATGGTCGTCTTTTGGACAACTGTCAAGTCAGCAGTCTTCCCCATGATTGTGTAGCCTATAGAACTAGACTGAAAGACCATTTAAAGGCTTTTGCAGGTGGTTTGAGTTAATTAGCTGATTAGAGTGTGGCACCAGGGGCCATCAATTTTGAACCTTTTCACAATATTCTAATTTTCTGATATGATGAATTTGAGATTTTCATTTGTTGTCATTTGTAATCATCAAAATTAAACAAAATAAACATCTGAAATATATGAGTTTGTATGTAATGTATGAATATAATATACAAGTTTCACTTTTTAAATGGAATTACTGAAATCAATCTACTTTTTCATGATATTCTAATTTTATGACCAGCACCTGTATATAAGAAGGTTAAACCTGACATGGGAAAATCACTTTTTGCAGATGATGGGGCAATTTGGAAAAGGGGAAGGAACATAGAATATGTTGTAAAGAAAGTTCAGGATGCTATTGATGTGGTGGAAGATTGGTCTTTGAAATGGGGATTTAAATTATCTGTTGAGAAATCTCAAGCTATGTTTTTCACGAAAAAGAAAGTGAAAGAAGATGTTTGTCTGAAATTGTATAAACAAAGATTAGAAAGGGTAAAAGTTTTTAAATTCTTGGGTTGTGGTTTGATAGTTAGCTTACGTGGAAAAATCATATTAATAAGATAGAAGATAAATGTAAGAAAGTACTGAATATTATGAGGTGTTTATCAGGAAGTATATGGGGAGCTGATCGTATGGCGTTGAAAAATGTATATATTGCATTAATTAGATCAGTTCTAGATTATGGTTGTATTGTTTTTGATTCAGCTGCTAGTTCATCTTTAAAAAGGTTGGACATAATTCAGGCTCAAGTGTTGAGAATATGTTGTGGAGCAGTAAAATCAACTCCAATATATGTGCTTCAGGTGGAGGTTGGAGAAATGCCATTAAGTCTTAGAAGGAAACAGTTGAGGGCAAATTATTGGACTAATTTACAAAGTCAAAAAGAAACGCATCCAACAAAAAGAATATTAAGTGAAAGTTGGGAAAGCAGTAAAATTAAAAAGGAGGTATTTAGTAAGGGAATTATTCAGATAATCAAGGAGTTAGAACTCAATAATTGGGACGTTAGTCTGTCTTAATGCCAGCTATATCATCATGGTTACTACCTCAACCTAGTGTTGATCTTTCTTTATTAAAGAAGATACATTCAAGAAATAACATGTTTAGTATACAAACTTATGTGAACACTTTGATTCATGAGAGATATGGGTATTATGTACATATATTCACTGATGGGTAAAAAAATCCAGAGAATGGAAAAACAAGTTGTGCTTTTTACATTCCTGAATTAAAAGTTAAGGTGTTTAAAAGATTAACTGATCATTTGTCGGTTTATACAGCAGAAATGATGGCAATCATGTTGGCATTATACTAGATAGAGGAAGTCAAACCCCTGAGAATATTAATATGTTCAGATTCAAGTGCAGCATTGACTAGTCTTAAAAATAATTTATCTAAATGTAGGGAGGATATTATGTTAGAAAATTTATTATCATTATACCGAGTACGTAATCTGGGGATTGATGTTCAGTTTTTATGGATTCCAGCACATAGTGGCATTAAAGGGAATGAGATGGCTGATTCGTTAGCTAAGAAGGGGTTGACGATAAATGAGGTAGAAGTAAAAGTACCAATTAGCAAAACAGAAATCAAATCGTACATACGAAGCAAAATTAAGGTACAGTGGCAAAAATTATGGGATAATGGAAATAAAGGAAGACATTTATATAGGACACAGCAAAAAGTGGGAGAAGAAGAGCCTCTGGGGAAGAGCAGGAAAGAACAGGGGATGTTTAGTAGAATTAGGTTAGGCCACACGAGGCTAAATGCATCACTGCATGTTATTGGGAAGCATCCAACAGGAAAATGTGACATGTGTAGTCAACCAGAAACAGTAGAACATGTGCTGTTTGAGTGTATTAAATATGCAAGTCAAAGAATAGATTTAAGGAAAAGATTGGAACATGAAGGAATCAAACAACTGGACATTAAAAATATCTTCTCAAATAAATCCAGAAAGACAGTACTTAAAATCATGTCATCTTATCTTCAACTAACTGGACTAAACCTAAGGATTTAAGGAAACATAAATAAGATCAAGTAAGTGGCGATAATGCTCCATTTGGTTGCAAGTCGCCAGTAAAACAAGAAGAAGAAGGCTCCTGCTCAGCAGTTGGAGGCCTATGCGCTGTTGCTCTTTCAGGGGAATAATTCCTCCTCCTGCAGGTCGCTGCCGTCTGGATGTTAGCAGGTCACTGATAGTGGAGGCTGGGGCCTGGTCTGGTAGTGGTGGCTGGCCTGGCGTGGAGGCTGGGGCCTAGCCTGGTGGTGGTGGTTGGCCTGGCCTGGTGTCGGAGGCTCCTAGCTTGGCCTGGTGGTGGAGGCTAATGCCTAGCCTGGTGGTGGTTGTTAGCCTGGCCTGGTGTCGGAGGCTCCTAGCTTGGCCTGGTGGTGGAGGCTAAATGCCTAGCCTGGTGGTGGTGGTTAGCCTGGCCTGGTGTCGGAGGCTCCTAGCCTGGCCTGGTGGTGGAGGCTAATGCCTAGCCTGGTGGTGAAGGCTAATGCCTAGCCTGGTGGTGGAGGCTAATGTCCAGCATGGTGGTGGAGGCTAATGTCCATCCTGGTGGTGGAGGCTGATGCCTAGCCTGGTGGTGGTGGCTGATGCCTAGCCTGGTGGTGGAGGCTAATGCCTAGCCTGGTGGTGGAGGCTAATGTCCAGCCTGGTGGTGGAGGCTAATGCCTAGCCTGGTGGTGGAGGCTAATGTCCAGCCTGGTGGTGGAGGCTCCTAGCCTGGCCTGGTGGTGGAGGCTGATGCCTAGCCTGATGGTGGAGGCTAATGCCCAGCCTGATGGTGGAGGCTAATGCCTAGCCTGGTGGTGGAGGCTAATGCCTAGCCTGGTGGTGGAGGCTAATGTCCAGCCTGGTGGTGTAGGCTAATGCCCAGCCTGGTGGTGGAGGCTAATGCCCAGCCTGATGGTGGAGGCTAATGCTCAGCCTGATGGTGGAGGCTAATGCCCAGCCTGGTGGTGGAGGCTAATGCCTAGCCTGGTGGTGGAGGCTAATGCCTAGCCTGGTGGTGGAGGCTAATGCCTAGCCTGGTGGTGGAGGCTAATGTCCAGCCTGGTGGTGGAGGCTAATGCCCAGCCTGGTGGTGGAGGCTAATGCCCAGCCTGGTGGTGGAGGCTAATGCCCAGCCTGATGGTGGAGGCTAATGCCCAGCCTGATGGTGGAGGCTAATGCCCAGCCTGGTGGTGGAGGCTAATGCCTAGCCTGGTGGTGGAGGCTAATGCCCAGCCTGGTGGTGGAGGCTAATGCCTAGCCTGGTGGTGGAGGCTAATGCCTAGCCTGGTGGTGGAGGCTAATGTCCAGCCTGGTGGTGGAGGCTAATGCCCAGCCTGATGGTGGAGGCTAATGCCCAGCCTGGTGGTGGAGGCTAATGCCCAGCCTGGTGGTGGAGGCTAATGCCCAGCCTGGTGGTGGAGGCTGATGCCCAGCCTGGTGGTGGAGGCTAATGCCCAGCCTGGTGGTGGAGGCTAATGCCCAGCCTGGTGGTGGAGGCTAATGCCCAGCCTGGTGGTGGAGGCTAATGCCCAGCCTGGTGGTGGAGGCTAATGCCCAGCCTGATGGTGGAGGCTAATGCCCAGCCTGGTGGTGGAGGCTAATGCCCAGCCTGGTGGTGGAGGCTGATGCCCAGCCTGGTGGTGGAGGCTAATGCCCAGCCTGGTGGTGGAGGCTAATGCCCAGCCTGGTGGTCGAGGCTGATGCCCAGCCTGATGGTGGAGGCTAATGCCCAGCCTGATGGTGGAGGCTAATGCCTAGCCTGGTGGTGGAGGCTAATGCCTAGCCTGGTGGTGGAGGCTAATGTCCAGCCTGGTGGTGGAGGCTAATGCCCAGCCTGGTGGTGGAGGCTAATGCCCAGCCTGATGGTGGAGGCTAATGCCCAGCCTGATGGTGGAGGCTAATGCCCAGCCTGGTGGTGGAGGCTGATGCCCAGCCTGGTGGTGGAGGCTAATGCCCAGCCTGGTGGTGGAGGCTAATGCCTAGCCTGGTGGTCGAGGCTAATGCCCAGCCTGGTGGTGGAGGCTAATGCCCAGCCTGATGGTGGAGGCTAATGCCCAGCCTGATGGTGGAGGCTAATGCCCAGCCTGGTGGTGGAGGCTAATGCCCAGCCTGGTGGTGGAGGCTAATGCCCAGCCTGGTGGTGGAGGCTAATGCCTAGCCTGTTGTTGGCCAAGATGTCCTGTAGATTGTCTCTGCTGCTGCTCAGTGCTGCTGCTCAGCTGCTGCTATGTGAAGCTGACATCATATCAACATTTAAATATCCTCATTTTGTCCATGTTCATCTGTCTTAATCAGCGGGATGTTATGATCTGCTGACCACGTGATGCCATTAGACGCTTTAGTTTTATAAATTTATGCCTCACCCATGTTATCAGATCAGAAGGGCGTACATTTCACAGTTCTGCATAATACATTATATATTAAAAAAAATTCAATTCCTGTCAGATATCACCGTTTCAGCACAGAGGTTCACTGTTTAATTTATAAATTTGACCAAGTTAAAGCAAAGTTGTCCTCTAAAGGTTTACAAGTTGCACTGCTCTCATTATTGGTGAAATTTTCAAATGTTGTTACAGTTTTTCCTCTTTGGTTTGAATTTTAAATCGGGTTTTCTCCATTTATTGACTAAAACTGTCTTGAGATCAGTTTTAGTCAATAAATGTGTTGGTCAGAGTCTTTGCTTTCAGACTGGAACCAGACTCAGGTTGAGCAAACCCATGTAATGATTACCATGGGCCTTCCAAAGGTAATGATTGATGCAGAGCCTCCACACGTGAACGCTGCGACAGCCTTTGTTTACAACTCGATCAGAGATGGGAAACAATCAGTTTCCTCGGCTCGCACCTTTTTCTCTCAGTGTTTTGGAGAAAAAAGTGTGGAGCATTAAGCAACCAGCTGGCTTATTCCATTGGTTGTTGACAATAATCTAAAGTTGAATTAGTCAAATAAATCCTTCTTAATAGTAAAAAGCAAACTTATATAAGTATTTATGCTCTTTTAGGTGATATGTTTTGTTCAGTTTGGTTTTATACCCTTGGTTTGCTAGCGAGCCTGAAACCAGCGGCTTTCCAGTTCTACTCAGATCTGGTCCAGAGCTCAGCTTATCTAACATAGAAAGTTTGCAGTCATCATTAAACTATCACCATTTGATTCAACTTTTTGAAATAAAGAAAAACTAATTTGTTTTGCAAAGAAGAGAAGAGAAGCATTTAGGGCGGTAACTAATGATTATTTTGCCAATTCATTAATCTGTCAATTATCTTTTTGATTAATTGATTAATAATCGGATTGCAAATGTTCCTGAAAGAAGACTTTTTCCGTAGCTAAACCAGGGGAAACAAAAACTTTTCCACATGAGGAGTACTGGATGGAGCATATTGAGCATTTATTTTAAATGTTATATGTTTACCATTTAGTTATAATTAATGCTCTAAGTGAGGTGCTGCATCAGCTAGACATGTTTTAGAGTTTCTACACTCCTGTTAACGATTAATCTATTCCTAAATTAGTTGACGATTATTCCATTAATCAATTAATCCGATTAATTGTTTCAGCCCTAGATGAATTGTCCTCAATATATACTGATAACAAGAAAAAAGGTGATGTAAAATAAGTTGCTTTTAGTGTCACTCAGATGGGAACTCAGAGCAGTTCTTCCAGTAAAACATAAGTTCAAAACATTTGCTGTTTATCATTTTTGGACCAAAGTTATCAGGAGGCCTCTGGAGGATCCCAGGCTGCAGACGCTTCATCTAATCTCTGTCGTTTATGCTTAATCTCTTATTGCTCTATGTCTCTCTTGTTGTTTTCAGGATCCGTCGGTCACTCAGGTGACAAACTCCAACATTGAAACAGTTGAAGAGTACAACCCTTTTCCCCAGACCACGGTGAGACCTCCCACATTTATTTTATGAGCCTTGTTTCTTCAATAGAATAGTGATTGACGGAGACAAACGGAGATCACGACCAGAATCACTGTGATTTATTATTATTTTTAATTCATTTATTTTTTGATAATGGTTGAAGAGGATTTTAAAACAGGAAAGGGCCATTTACTGGGAAGAAAAAGCTGGATTTAGCCTTGCAAAGTCTCATCTATCCATAATATAATTAGTATATTTGTTTTCTTAAACGTAATTGTTAGCTCTAAGCCATCATGCCAAACACCTGGAGCTTGACTGATTTTAAAAAAGTTGATCTGTTTCCCTTTCTGTTTCTGCCTTGCCTTAATTTCCATGGCTTCATTTTCCCTCCTTATCATTCAGGGATCATATTTTCCTGCACCCCCCACCTGATTATCTCTATACCTTGTTTTCCTTTGTTTTCAAAGTTTTTTTTCAGTTTTTTTTCTGTTTTACACGTTAAGTTTTCCCTTTCGTCAAATATATATTTTTTTCTCATTTTCTGTCAGGATTTTGCTGCCACTCGCACCACGCCAGCCTCCAGCTCTCTCTACCAGCCGGCCGTGTTGCAGCCTTCGACAGAACCCAGCCCGCAGGTGGGAACAGGCACTCGCTTCCCTCCATTTGTCGCCTACATTTTATTAACACTCTTAATTGTTTAGCACAGCTGCTTTTCTTCTTTATCGGCCAACAGATCCACTTCAAAATAAACAATGAACACCATAAACCAGAGAGAGGACAGCTTTATAACTGTAAATGTATAACAGCTAGCTGGATGTCTGAATCCAAGCCTTCGCTGGTTAATCTGAGAAATGAATTATTTTAAACCGTTTAATTTAAAATTCCCTCAACATGTAGTCTGCGGCTCTTATCTTTCTGCTTCTGTCTCCTTGAACCCCAGTCGGCCTCAGCAGATGGCCGCTCACACTGAGCCTGGTTCTGCTGGAGGTTTCTTCCTGTTCAAAGAGAGTTTTTCCTCTCCACTGTCGCTACAAGCATGCTTAGTGTGAGGGATTGCTGAAGAGTCAATGAGTCGATGCAATCAACTGGTTTTCCTTAGATAGAAAACTTTGAATCAATCTGACTGGATGATCTGGTGAACTGGAAAGTACTATAAAGTATAAAACAGTAAAGAATTGACGCTATAAAAATAAACTGAATTGAATTGAATTGAATTGCTCACCTCTTGTATGTGGGTTTAAACTGTCCCTCTGGTCTGAATATTTACACTTTTACAAAGCTTAGAGGCAAAATAACACTTCATAAAGCAAATTTACATAAAAAAAACGGATTAACATTTCAGAACACAAATTAGTTTTAAGCTTTAAGTGTTTCAGAATCTGTAATGTTGACACTGCTGCCTAGCAGCGTTTTTTTAAAGCTTCTCCTGTCCTTAAAGTTCCAGTCCGCCGCCTCTGTCTCAGTCCCTTTCTCTATTTCTTCCAGGCAACTACTGCCGCAGCTCAGGCCACCCTGCTGAAGCAGCAGGAGGAGCTGGAGAGGAAAGCTGCTGAACTGGACCGCAGGGAGCAGGAGCTGCAGAGCCGAGGCCCCTCAGGTCATTAAAGACAAATGCATCCTTCACCACAGCAGCTCAGCTTTCTGAGACAGGAAGGCGTTTTGCAGCGTCTGCATCTTGCTGCAAACAGGATGTTTAGGATGACATGCTGCACATACACCTCATATCTCATGTAGTCCTCTTAAAAACCCAGCTGAGACAGGAGTGATGCCACTCTGAGTAAAAACCATCCATTAAAGTAGTAGCCATTCAAAATTTCCCCACTTTCCTTAATGGGTCCTTGTCTGGTCCCTACAATTCCTTTTTAAACATCAATCTTTGTACTAAAATATTCTTTCTGTCATGATTTGTGGACTTTAAGGCCCCGTCCACACGAAGCCGAACCCTGGCCTAAACGCACAAATTTTTCACCAAACCAGCCTCTCATCCACACGAAGCCGGCGTTTCGGGGGTCTGTAAACAATCTTTTTTTTATTCAGCCTTCAGAGTGGGAAGATTTTGAAACGCCGTTTTCGCGTTTCCATCTTTAAGCTCTAACCGCATTTTTTTTTTTACACGCATGCGTCATAGCGTCGCCTCTAAACACGCATGCGCGACACAGTATCACAACAACAATGGTGCCGTACTGTGTTGAATGGTTGCTGCTCATGCTACTCACCCTGCTGTCGGGCTTACAACAGAATCTTCTTCTTCTGGAATATCTCCAGGAAGAACAGAGCAATATCGACCACATAGTTCAGCACCTGAATTTGACTGAACCACGAAAATGGACCCGCAGGGCAACCATGTATAAATATTAGTGCGCATGCCCAACATTTCGTCGTCTATTTTTGCTTTGGCACCACAGCGCCACTTACAGGCCTGGCATACATTTTGCAGCGTTTTCATGCATTCGTGTGGACGATCACATTTATTTTACGTCTCCGTCTTTACGACAAACGTTCTGGAAAATATTAGCGTTTCGTGTTCGTTTTGACTTCGTGTGGACGGGGCCTAAGATATAAGAAAAGAGTCAGACCCTGTAATTCAGTGAAAGGGTGCAGTCAGAGTAAAAGAATATGCAAGAGGGTCATTCGAGTGGCTGGAAGTTGCTGCCATTCACTGGCGTTTGACCGGCCATTTTAAATGGCTGCTACTGTAGGTTCATTTCTACCATCACTGTTCCCTTTTTGAGGCTTTATGTGCTGATAGCCCTTGTGGTTACGCTCTGCTCGTTTAACCGATGCTTCAGAAAACTCACAATAAGTTTACCTTTTGTTTCGGCAGGTAAGGAGAACAACTGGCCTCCGCTTCCCAAGTTCTTCCCCATCAAACCGTGTTTCTATCAGGACTTCTCAGAGGAAATTCCTACAGAGTACCAGAGAGTCTGCAAAATGATGTACTACCTCTGGATGTGTAAGCGTTCTTATCTTCTCACGGTGTTGAATCCTGGATGAATTCAGCGTTTGCTGATAATGACAGTCACTGTGCTGTTTCCTTCAGTCTACTGTGTGACTCTGTTCCTCAACCTGCTGGCGTGCCTGGCTGAATTCATTGGCGCCTCAGCGCACGGCGTTGACTTCGGCCTCTCCATTCTCTGGCTCATCCTGTTTACCCCCTGCTCCTTCCTCTGCTGGTACCGGCCAATCTACAAGGCCTTTAAGTAAGTAAAGTAACCACTAAAACCGCACTAATGCTAACGATTACCACTGGTCCGTTAGATCCCAATAAAAAGGAAAAACACATGGTCTACCAGCAGGTGGCAGCATTATCACCACATTACAAGAAACTGAATTTGAATGATTCTATATACTCATGTAATTTGAACTTAAAAGCTTAAAAATGGATATCATTAAAGTCGTAGGGAATTCATATTTAAATGTCAAATCATTCTGGCTTAAACATGTATATGAATGTATTCTTTATCAGAGCATATTTTCTATATTTAAAAAAAAAATCCTGTCTTAACATCTGTGTTTTTTTCCGTTATCTTCTGCAGGCCAGTTAGTTCTACGTCAGCCTGAACACCTAAATTCCACCAATCATATATCAACGGTCATCTGTCAATCAAATTTTTTCGGTCATAGCATCTTGATTCATATGTCGCAGCTAATATACGCAACGGTTGAAATCAGAATCCTTTCCTTTCCCATTGAGTTCCGTCCCAGTGTTCACGGGGATGGACGTCTGTGTCTTCGGCAGGCGTAGAGCTAACAGAACTGGCAGCGTTGCGAGGCAAGGGCTCAAACATGTACGGCTGGAAGCCTTCTACACCAAACCAAGCTTCTGCCGCCCTGGCGTCCTCTTCCACAACATCTTCGTCCCCGCTTTCCTCCTCTAAATAAAAAATGGATGACGGAGGAGACTCATCCACGACCTCCGACACTAAACTCTCCTCCTCTTGCATGTTTCCTCTGTCCATGGCGTTCCTTGACAGCGTCGTTTCTAAGTCACCAATTTAGTGCTACTTGGTCCCAATGGAATTTCCCATTGGGAACCTACTAGCACTAAGTGGCTAACTGGTTAGCAAGATGCTTCTGAGACACCGGCCACAACCAAACTTGCTTGCGAACCTTCCGCCACAACAATCCCGCCCCCTTGATAAACGACCAATGAAATTCACTTTATTCACTCGTGTAAAGTCGTGCACCACTCGGGAGAATTGGGAAATGAAAAGGTTGGAACAGCCGTTTCCCCACGACTTTAAATTTAGAGGTTTAAAATTCTATTACCGTTTTGGCCCAAATATGAGACGAGGTTATTTTCATTTAAAGAGATGTGAAAATGTGGGGAAGTCTTATAATGGGGTCGAACAATTATGCAGACTGACATTTATCTGTGGTCGCTACATGAACGCAACAGCAGAGGCCGCCAGTTTTTTTGTAAAGCCAGTGACGTCATGGAAATGGAAAACTGTAGCTGGGGTCATCCTTCTACCACAACAGAGAAGGATTAAGAGTCAGACAAGTTTGCTGACATTTGAGGAGGAGTTATGACGCCAATTTTAAAATAAGGCTGATCACCGCAGCGGAGGCATCAACTGGGGACAGTGATTGGCCTACATGTTCTGAATGCTGGCGTACCATAAAGAATAAATTATGAACAGTTTAGTTTGTGTCTTCAACTCCTTGCCCATAGAATAATATCTCTACAGGGTCTGAAAAATCAAAGTGAACCTTGAACCTTTTAGGGCTCCCTCTGTCTATGTAACGTTTCTTTTTTCCTGCATGTAAATCAACCTGCCTTAGATGGAAGGGTCTAAACTGACTGTCCTCAGAGTGCTAAAAGCCTTTTTCTTTTCTCCTCTCATTGTAGGAATGACAGCTCCTTCAACTTCTTCTTCTTCTTCTTTGTGTTTTTCGTCCAAGTGGTACTTGTCATCATCCAGGCTGTGGGCATCCCCTACTGGGGTAACAGGTGAGAAACTATAGATAAGGTTAGGGCTGGGCGATATAGAAAAAAAGCTTATCGATTAAAAAAAAATGCATATTGATCGATATCGATAATTATTGAAAAGATTTGAAACCATATCTTATGTGCAGCTCTGCCTGGACATTTTATAATATTGCTAAATGATTTAATTTTAATAAAAAACACAAACACAGACTTCGAATCAAATCTTTATTTAACCAACTTTTTTAACCATAACAGAATTGTTTTAAAGAAAAATAACTTAAGAGACCTGAGTTATGTTATTAAATACTGACAAAGAATAAACTAAAGTGACCAGAAAAGTGACCAAAATAAATATAACAAATAAATAAATGCCCCCCCACCGCCGCCCCCGTTTCCTGCTTTAACCTGAGTTATTACTTTGAAGTTTCTGGCCCCTCAGCATTTTTATCTCAATTGTTAGAACTACGTGGGAAACTGCCCAGAACTGAATATATATATATATATTTTCCCGAAATTCCCGAAGATTCCTCGGAGGAGAGTCGCGGCGGGGCCTACACAGCTCGTACTCCTGCGGCTGTGAGCGGCTGAGATGATAAAAAAAGTTGGTTGTGTTATCAGACTTCGTTTTCACTGGTTCCCGACACATTTTACAGATGACTGTGGTTTGTGTTTTGTCCGACTTGCCATGACCGAAATACTGCCAGACTGCCGAACTACAAAAACCCTTCTTTGAAACAATTTCCTCCGCCTCTCCTTGCTGCGACATCTTCATGTGCTCTGTGTTGTGGTTTGAGAGGGCGGCGCTTGGTGACGGCGTGCCTGGGTCCGCGATTGTGATTGGTTGGGAGGAAGCAGTGACTAGCATAAACATACATGCTAGGCTACAATGAGAAGGAAGGAAAACTGCGTTTCTTTATTATCGAACTTTTATCGACCCTCTTTTTTTCTATTGCGCCACACGTCTATCGGTCGATAAATATCGTTATTGAATTATCGCCCAGCCCTAGATAAGCTCTTTATCTCCATCCACAAATGTGAACTGATTAAATTTACTGAGTTTTGCTTATATACATATTGATTGGAAGCTGCACTAAAGGTCATAGAATAGCTGTACTGACATGTTTAGTTCTAATGATGCCTAATTCTTGATACAAAGATACAAAGATTTGGTATCCTTCATCGCCCAGACTAGAGTCAGTGATGGAATTAAAAAGCACAAGGCCTTGATATTAGATGGGATCCATCCTGATCATCTCAGGGCGGATCCCATCTAAAATTGAAGCCTTGTGCTTTCCCAAAAAAACAGCTGAGGTGGCTTAGGCATCTGTTCCGGATGCATCCTGGTCGCCTCCCTCAAGAGGTGTTCCAGGCATGTCCTGGAAGGCCCAGGATGCTGGAGGGACTATTACCCCATTTACACTACCCTTGAAAAACTGTGCCGAGACCGATCCGAGCTCAGTAACTGAGATAATTTATCGTGTGTAAATAGAAAGCAAACTGAACTGAACCGAGCTCGGTTCTCTGATAACAAGAGCGCATGAGCAGAACGCGTCATCTCCATCTGAATGCACATCCCGATTCACACTCCATTCCAGTAGTTGGCGGTAACGCCCCTCCGGAAACAGAAGAAGAACAACAACTTCTTCTTCAACTATAAACAACAATCGAAATCTTCTCCATGCAACATTTTAAATAATGGCATTTTAAATAATAACACCGAAGTACAGCAATGATAATCAAGCATAACTTTTTGAATGTGACGGGCGCCGCCATTTTTATTTGCTTGATTCCCTCCTTCTTCGTCTTCTCCTTCTTGTGTTTTATGGCGGTTGGCAAACAACTTTTGGTGCATTACCGCCACCAACTGCTTGATTTCCTCCTTCAATACTGGCAGTAATACCGCAGATCGTCACTAGGAGGCGAGGAGTCGAGGAACCGAGATAGCATGATGTGTAAACGGTCGTCCGCACCAAGCTCGGCCTGGTTAACTGATCCGAGCTTGGACCGGTCTCGGCATGGATCGGTTTTTAAGGGTAGTGTAAATGGGGCTTATGTCTCTGAGCTGGCCTGGTGTCGCCTCAGGAGGTGGAGGAGGTGTGTGTGGATCGGGAAGTCTGGGCATCGCTCCTTAAACTGCTGCCT